>JAWWTY010000001.1:79735299-79785696 GCA_035222235.1 Margarornis squamiger
AGCCCTGTGGAACCCCACTAGTGACAGGTCACCACTCTGATGTCACCCCATTCACTATGACCCTCTGTGCTCGACCCATGAGCCAATTGCTCACCCACCATGTGATGTGTTTATCCAGCTGTGGGCTGGACAGTTTGTCCAGAAGGAGAGACAGCATTGAAAGCTTTACTGAAATCCAAGAAGATTACATCAACTGAGTTCCCTTGATCATCAGTGTGGGTTATCTTGTCATAGAAGGACATTAGTTTGGATAAGCAGGACTTTCCTCTCATGAAGCCATGCTGGCTGTGACCAGTGACTGCATTGTCTTTCAGGTGTTCTTCAATACTTCCCAGAATAATCTTCTCCATAACTTTACCAGGCACTGAAGTGAGACTGACAGGCCTATAGTTTCTGAGCACCTCTTTCTTGCCCTTCTTGAAAATCAGGACAATGTTTGCCAGCTTCCAGTCAGCTGGGACCTCTCTGGATTCCCAAGACCACTCAAAAATCATTGAGAGATATTTTGCAATGGCATAAGCCAGCTCTCATTTCTTAGTCTTTACTCCTCTTAAGGTTGTTTCTTCTTTTTCTTGTCTTCTGCCAAATTGGTTCACCACTGATACTGATTAGCCTTATCTGTGTAGAATGCTCAGTATGGGCATGAGGGACAAAATCTGGCCTGCAGAAAGGAGCAGGTTATACAGAAGAAAAAAAAATCAGGTGGTTAAACTAGGCAGACACTAATGACTGAGTTGTCACGGGCACTGACAATTGAATATTCTGGCATGAATTATTTATCTCAGCCTCATGCACAGTACTGAGGTACTTGTATAAAATTAGATATTGTATTAGCAGTCCAAAGTTTAAGCACTGTTTACAATGCCTATGGTAGCTGAACAACCTCTTCAAAACTGAGTGTTTATTTGGAAAGTGAAAAGCTTGTTAAAAACCTCAGAAAAAAATAATGGGAACTTTTTGTTATGCACTTCATAGTCATGATGGTTAACAAGTCAATTAACATGTTAATATGTTAGTAATTCCTATCTGAATAGATCTGGCTCAATAATTGTTGCAGGACATCATTCATTTGTATTGCTCCAGAGAACATTTACTGTCTGTACTGTGTTCATTAATTCCTTTCCATTTCACACATAAATATGGTACTTGACATGCTGTCCTTGGTGATGTATAATAGCAATTTGCTTCTGACCTCAAGGTCGCTTTCTTTCTGTGTGTGCTACAAGCTGAGATTTTGGAAAGACTGCATGAATGCTTGTGGTAGAACTGGTGCTCTATAATAACCCCTGTTGCTATGTGATAAACAGTTAATTACTTTTCAGGCAATCTTATATTCTAAAGATACAGACCTTTTAAAGGTGTATTTACTGTGCCTCATGTATGCTGAACTTTATTTCATGGACTGGAAGGGGATATTTGCCTATATCCTTATATATCAAAACACTTCATACCCAGTTCAGGCTACAGTTTGCAGATTTAATAATTTTTATTACTGTTTGTGTCTTACTTCCAAGGCCTGAGTTTCATTAAGTGAGTAGGCTCATACTAAGGACCTGGATGAGAGAGACAGGCTGGAAGGCAACTGAAAACCCTCCATGGGGGAGAAATAAGTCTTTTTCATAAAACGGAGACTACTATAACAATTGTAATTAAAAATAAGACTATGATATACAGCATTTAACACTCATACTCACAATTCAGTAACTGCTGCAACACCCTTGCATGAATCTGTAAGTTAGAGAGTTTTAAGTGTAAAAGAGAGGAAAAATAAACTGTATCATGGGGCGTGGAGTGATGGCAGCCCTGTCCCAAAGAACATTTAGATGCAAAGCAGGAAGAGGATAGAGGTGCTTGTCCCTTTCCAAAGGCTAGTGAGTACACATATTGGTTACATTTTCTATCTATGCAGAAGCAAAAAGAAACAAATAAGGCAAATGCCTCGTGGGAAAACTCAAAGACCTAGAAACAGCGGCTGATGTTATTAGTTATTTGAATCTACCAATATAAAAAATGCTAAGAAGCAGGAGAAGGTAATTTTTACTGAGAATCATGTGCAGTGGTGTGTAAGTCTTATATGCTTTGTGACAGAGCTGAAATAAAGAAAAGGTTTCCACAACAGCCTCCAAAAGCCTACCACAAGTTACTCCCTGCCATACACTCCTCACATGTCCAAATGACCCTTCCTTAGCCCTTCTGATGGTTTTCCTGAAGTATTTGGAGCAAACACCCATGGTTTGTCTAAGTCTCAGAAGAGAAAATCTTTTGCCATCTGAGAAAGGCTTCACAAGGATCATCCTCAAACTGCATTTCTCAGTATCCAGAGAAAGAGTAGCACAGACTAGAAGTGTTAGCTCAGCCCACATGCATCCAACATTCATCTCTGTAGGCTTTGTGAATTTCTTTACAGTTCTACTGCTCCAAATTTGTGCGATTTTAGAAGTTTTAAGCTATGCATCCCCTTTTCCAAAGTGCATTTCAAGCCTTTTGTATTTTCAGGTATTTTCTAAACTCTCTGATCATCTCAAATTTGTGCAATGAGGCCGAAAGCCTGCTAGAATGGAACTGGATGGGAACATTTTGTTCCTGACTTTTCTAGCTTTTTTTTAATGGTGATTATCATAATCACAATATACAGATATTCCACTAGTGTGGAATTGGAATTACAATACCAGACCTGAATGTGAACATGAATTCCTTTTTGACTGTGGATGTGTTAAACTAGCAGTCTAAAATAATGTAATTGATGATATTATGGTTTTTCCTGTATTTCTCCAAATCAAAATAAACTCAAGCTTGACAGAGAAAGCTGCTTTCTTCTCAGTGGTTACACTAGGAACAGTGTGAGTGGAGAATTCTGTTTCTAAGGATAAAAAGCTGAAAACTGATCCAAAGAAGAAATGGCAGGTCAAACCCACTTCTCAAAGACTTGCTGCTGCCAAATGTTTTGCATTATTATGACTATATCTTAGAAGCCTTTCTGTGTCCTACCATTTCTGCCCTATTGAGCTCCAGGCTTTGTTTTTGGAGGTCTTACTCTCACTCTTTGCACATGACATGGGTTGTTTATGATTGAGCTATTTACATAACTAAGGTATGGCAGAGGGAAGAGGTTACATACTTGCCTGAAATGAAGGTTAAATACTTGAAGTGAGGGATCATGACTGTTAGACTCAGGATCAAAGACTTTTCATTCAAGACATTTCATTTTGGCTTTTATAAAAGGAGAGTTGAGAAGCAATCTGTAGAACAGAATATGCATGCAGCTTCTAACCTGTTACTAATGATGAATACAAGAAGAAAAAAAGTCTTTGGGAACTTAAAAGAGTGGTAAACCATTATAATTAAAAAAATAACTGTGTAGAAAGAGCCGAAGGGGTAGGGGCAACAGTCTGTATCTGCATTCCACCCTCATTTTTCTGATAAGTACTCAACAGATTTAAATTTTGAGCTTATTGCTTATTTTGGGAATCTCTAAAAAAAAAAAAGAAAAGCAATAGAAATGGAGGTGTGAAATGCAAGAACAGGGCAGAAACAGAATGGTGATAAGGAAGAAAATGATGAGGCTTTTTCAAACTGCTCATTCACCATCAAGGAGAACTGATTAGGGAGCTGGAGAAAGTTATTCACTTCTGCCTTTTTATTCTTCTTCTCTTTCTTTCGCTCCAGATTTGCATCTCTCTTGACATTTAAAATTAAAACTGTCTGGCAAATTCAAGCAAAATTCAAGGATTAATTGCTCTAAAAAAAAAATAAAATAAGTTTTTTTGCCAAATTGTTTGAAAAGAAAAAAAGCTCCCATGCTGTAGCTCTTAACTGGGCTGCAACAGAGGAACAGAAGAGTATAAGTAATTGGTTGTGTATAATTAATATGCAGTGTGAATCTGTATTACATAGAATCATAGGAGCAGACACCACAATTGAAACATATGTTTTGATCATTTTGCCTACTTTTAGACAGATATCAATAATATTTATATGTTAAAAAGACAGAACTATGTTTGTTTTCCAGCATTGCATGCAACGCTGAGTCATATCCACTTTTTCCTTTTGTCCCAGGTTGGTTTCCATAAACTGGAAGGGTCATTCTCAATTTGTAATAAGAATTAAAAATTCATGTAGGTTTTTTTATGTTCTCAAGTGCTATGGTCTAATATTTCATTCTGCCACCAGTTTTCAGATTAAGGAAGCAGGTGTTTCTTTAGAAAAGTGATTATTCCAGTAGTAACATGCAAGATGTCTTTACAGGGAATGTGAGGACTATTTAGAATGACTGTTTTGGTAGAAAATGTGAAGTAGCATAATCATTTGTTTCCTCCGTTATTGTTTATGTTCTTGGTGTTAAGCTTCCAAGGTGAAGGAAATCAAGTATTTTTGAATTAAGCGTGATTATTTCTGCCTGAAATAAGAATGGTTTCTCAGCACAGTAGAGGATAGCTTCTGAAAGGAGAGAAAATTATTTTCTAGTTGCCTATATATTTCCTCGCAACTCAAGGAAGCTTGTGCATTTCTGAGATATTCCTTGATCTGGTCTAAAAAGTCAAATAATCTTCTCAGGTCTTGCTCAACATGTGAAAACACAGAAAATTCTCAGCCTGCTGAAGACCAAAACTCCTAGAACTGGGTGTGTGCTATAAATTTGAGGTTATTTCTTGTAAAAACAAAACCAAGCAAAGCAAAAACCCCACAATAAACAAACAAAAACAACTTGAAAAATCAAAACTGCATTCAAATTAAGATATTGTGAAGTACTAGTATTTGCCTGTGACTGGAAATATTCAGGTGTGGTAGAATGAGCGTAGTTTGCTGTGTTTTGTCTCTCCCAGTTTTGAGGGAGTCCTCTGTTTGAGCATCTTTTCAAGACATGGCACAGTAGAGTTATTTGGGGACTCTCAGAGCATTTTGTGGAAAAGTGAAGCCTCTTCTATCCTTTTCAGCATGGTCCTAGGGCTGCTGGATCCTCAAAACCAGAGTCCTGAAGTGAGCAGGGTGAAAGATGTTGTCCTTATTTACAGACAATTAAAATCTAGATGCTTGCATGGGGTTTCCTTGCAAGTTGCTTGCAGATGTTTTTCCTGAATTCCTGACTGTCATTTCAAGTCCTCTCCAAAAAGACTTTACAGTCTTTGTGCAAGCCTAAAAAACAATATGACACAAGCAAGCATTCCAGGATGAATACTGATGGGACATTACAATATTTTTGTATTTTTTACTCACAGTTGAAAATTGAAACTTAGGAGCTTGAACATTAAAAGGCATCAGTGGGCCATGTATACCTCCTCTTTATCATTCCTTTAACACCAGTTCCAGGGAGGCAGCCTGCTGGCCCCAGATGGTCTGCTGAGCCACTCACACCTGGCTGTTCTTAAGGGAGTTACTTCCAATGAGCTGAGCACCTGGGGAATCAGAAGAGGGTCCCTGAATAATATCTTAATTTCTTCATCCGTTGATATGGGAAATATGATATGTGAGACTGCAGTTCTAGGAAAGCTAGCAAGCATGTGCGTTCTTCAGTGCCATGGCAGAAATGGCCAAGTCACTTACTTTGATCACATCAGGACTCTGCTCCTGCAGATTTAGCAGCAGTGAGACCATGCTAGTGTGGGTTTCCTCTTCTGTTACGAATTAATCTTTCCCATCGACAGCTCTGAGCAAATATGTGAATATTTTTAATGCAGTGCAGCATTTTTTGTGCCACTCCTGTGAAATATACTCCAGGGAAGGGCTTCATCAATTTTACAGAGTAATCACAGCACAGACAAATCTCTGACAGAAGGAGAAAGGTTTTCAATTTGCCAAAATGTAGACTTTAATAAGTATTTCCACTGATGAAGAGGCTTTGAAAAGGCATGGTCTTGTGAGCACCACAGCCAGACTGAGGAACTAGATTCTATTTCAGTCATGTGTAGAAAGCAAACAACTTCAAATCTAAATCCAATCAAATAAAAATAGTATTAACCTCTTATCTAAAGGGTTTTTCATTTGCATTCTTCTGAGGTTTGACTGCTTATACTATGGGGTATTTGCAGCTCCCAGGGTGACCTTGGTTGGGCAACTCATTAAACATCTGTGTCTTAGTTTTCCCATCACTACAAATGAAGATAATAACATTTACCTACTGCATTGGGACTCAGTAAGACTTAATTAGATAACATTTCCAAAACATTTCGGAAATGCTGTAAGCTCAAGGAATCACAGAATGGCTTGATTTCTATTGTTGAATGTTACCAAATTAAGGCATGGGTGATATCTCTGACATGAGCAGTATGATGAAAGAAGATGTTTCACTTCTAACTTGGATATCCGTATGTCTTACTGCACTAGGCTTATCTGTGGGTGGTACCAGTCTGCATACGATGCCTATAGTTAAGTAGCCTGTGATCCTATATAATAATGCCATCTTTAGTGCATTATGGATTGCACATTTGATGCTATTTTTGTGCTGATTGCTGTAATTCCATCAATTCCAGTAAAATCTCATTTATAGCAAAAAGTGTAGAGGCTGTACAATCTCTGTATACGGTTTGCATGCAGCCTTTTAGGATTCATGTTTTGTCTTTATGAGAGCAAGTCTTTTCTGTTTTCCCTTTTTCTGCGCCGAGTTACTCTGCGTAGGTGGTTTTGGTTGTTATTCTTAGTACGGGGGATGGCAATTGCTATTATTAATGTTTGTTGCTGGGCTGTCTGGCAGAAATGCAAAAGGAAAAGTCAGGCTCTGAAAGGTTGAAATAACTGAATTAGTTGTTCTTTTGAAAAAGGCTTTCACTTTTCCATAGAATCAGATTTTGCTTCTATTTTTATTCAGCCTGCACAGACATACACACACTTTGACTGGTCCCTTAAAACTTTAACAACACTTACTAAGCCCATCAGTCTGCTTTCTGCTTTACATCAGCCGAAGAGTGTTGAAACTCTGGCAACCTTCACAAATTCCACGCCAGCTTTGTCCTTGTTCTTGCAGTCCATGACAGTTCTGGCAATGGCCCCAAAAACCATCAAAATCACTTTTTCACTTGGATTATTAAAACTATCAAAGATCTCTGTAAATATAGCTTGGTGCTCTTTCTTCTGCAAAACCAGACATGTTAAAATGGGTGAAATAGCTGCTGTTTGCTATAAATTGGTTGGAGAAGAAAATGATTAGAAAGTGTCAGTCCGATGGTGCATGGACTCAGCCATCTGCTACAGGGACAGTGAGCTTTGAGGGCAAGAAAGAGAGGATATTTTCCACTTTTTTTCATATTTTTGACTTTCCATAGTGCCAGTGCACAATGATCAGATCCTGCTGTAGCCTTTCTTATTGTGCCTTTTCTGAGCAAAATGTGGGATTTTTTTGTTATGAGAAACAACTTTTTGGTATATTCCCTGAATTCCTTGATGATCTTAAGGATTCAAAGCTGTGAATGAACAACTCCCACTTACCTTCTGAGGGTGCAGAGCAGAATTTCCAACTTTGAGAAGACCAGCTTAGTTAAGAGTAGGATTTAGATCAACTAGCCATTTCAAGTGACCCAGGATGTACTCATCTTTTAATACTTTGTAAATGAATTCAATGCAGAGTAGCTAAAACAAAAGCCAGTGACTGCCAAACTGGTGGGAAAAGTGTACAAACATTTGCTTCTCAGCTGCCCTACAACTAAGAAAATCATCACTTGTGAAGTCCACTTTCCTCTGCTTATGAACATCATCCTTGCTCAGTGCCTTAGGTTTGAACTACTAATGGTCTTCTGTTTGCAGCCCTGTAGTATGACCTTTTCTGCTGTAATTATCACACTGTTGTGTTATTCTCACCATCCTACACCTGCAAATCCTGCAAGTGTTCAAGGCTGGGTTGGACAGAGCTCTGAGCAGCCTGGTCTAAGGAAAGGTGTCCTGCCCATGGTGGGGAGATTGGAACTAAGTGATCTTTAAGATCCCTTCCAACCCAAGATGTTCTATGAGTCTATGATTCTAGGATTTTTATGACAGGTTTCTCATGTGAAGCAATTGCCACCTGCATGGAACCAGCTCTTTTATAGTCACATTTTCATAGTCCTTATTTTGAAGCTTGTAGTTTATATCAGAGGAAAAATAAGACTGGCTGTATAACAGTGTAGATAATAATAATGTAAATAATCCAGATGTATTACTCAATGATGTGCATGCACAAAGATGGACAACAGAAGTTTGGGCAGCACCTGCAGCTGATCAGAATGTCCTCCAGTCAGCGTTATTAGTGGGAACAGTCATCAGGGAACAGGTCATGATGAAAATTATCCAGGGCTATGGGAAAAGTCTAGTGAAAGACCATCATGAACTCTTCTAATTCTTGGTGTCAACCTTGAAGTCAGTGTGTGCAACTAGCCAAAGATCCTGCAAGTAAAACCTTGTGCATATAAGTTCCACTTGACATTTTTTTTTTGGTGATACTATGCCAATATATTCTAAGGCAGGATTCAAGACTAGGATATTTCAGCTATTGGTGTTAGTCATTCTTGTGTTGAGAAAGTCTGACAACATTAAGACTTAGATACCATTAACCCTTCAAAAAAGGAAGGAATCTCAGCCCATTAACTGAGCTCTTTACAGTCAGCTTCAGCACCTACTGGTGCAAGAAGGGAACCACCTTGGTAAAACTGTCAAAATTGAGTCTGTGGTAGTGCTTGACAGGGATCTGTAGGATAAATATGATTGCTCTTACTGTTTGAGAAGAAGGAATAATCCAAGGGAGGGGGGGGGAGGTGTGCATCGTAGAGCTAGTAAATTGCATAGCCCAACCAGATGAATTCAGAATATTTTTCCTTTAATTAGCTAGAGGAAGAACTCCTTCCAGGTAAGTCTCTGGCATTGATAAGCCCTTTAACATGGTTGATAAATTTAATCAAGGAGGATTTGTCCTTCTTAATGGTAGCTTTCAGAGTGTCAGATGCACAGCAACATTCAGGACAGAAGGTGGAGTAATCAGTAATCAGCTGGCAGGCCTACACAGGTAGCCCAAGGCATACAGTAAAATAGTTGATGTTCCACTGTACTTTAAAATTGGGAACTTTGTCCTCAAAAATTTTAGGATTGGATTCTACTTTTTCTGTCAGTGTTTGCTTATGCAGTATGCAAAATAGGATTGTGGGGTTTGTGTTGATTAGATTTATCTAAAAGCTTGCCAGTCAACTTCATGATGAGGAACTGGCTGACTTTGAAATAGAAAATTAGATACACTAAAATGCCCATAGCTACTGAGACAAGAGGGGTAGGTGATTTTGCCTTTATGAGTCCAGGCACTATGTACTCTGCCTACATGTGACTAATAGAATCAGCATAGCTGCTGTATGTATTTTCACATTGGCACATTCACTATTTACTATGCCAATACCCTAAATATTCAGTTGGGTTATCAGTTAATACCAAATGGTATTAAATAAAGTGCTTTTCAATATCCCAGTATAGAATGGGACAGTAATCCCTTTGTGACTTCACTGAAATTTCAGTTTACTTCAGATCTGAACCTCCCTTGCACTCCAATGCTAGGAGAGTAATTAATTCTTCCCATTTATTTTCTGCTTTGAGCAGACATGCTGATGATTAGTTGCTCCTTATTTAAGTAAAGAAAAAGACTGAGTGTCACTTTTGGAGTTACTCTCCTTGTGTTTTATTCACTTTAAATGTCTCTTCTTCCCCCAGAATAAAAATTAAGTAGGCAGGCAAGCAAGACACTCAGATGCCAGCTGAACATCTCTGGGGATTTTGTTCTTCTCATCTGCTGGTTAGCACAATTGAAAACAATGTTCACTACAAGTCTCAGTGAAGCGAGCCTATCTGCTTGGATTAGCCCAAGCCTGATCTACCATGCTAATAACAGTTGTCTTTTCACTTCATTGCCATTATTGCAGCATCTTGTGCTTTTTACATATTTTTACTTATAAAATATTGAATTTCAGTACACAGTATTCTACAAGAAAAACAGGCAGATAAGACAGCAAAATACAAACTCTGAAAGTAGACTAAATGGGAGACAAGCAACAGATGTTTCCAAGTATACGAACGTATTGGGGTTTTTTTGCATTTGGAGACAACATAGAAATTAGCCATTTCTCGTCCTATTTGCTAGCAATTTTCTGCCAACAGGTTTACTTCTGCATTCATCAGTGTTATTTAGAGCATATATTTTTACTTAACCTGGAGTATTATTATTGCAGATGACTCCTTCACCCTTCAAAAAAAAATACTCTGAGAGGATTCTTCTGTCTGAAAATTTTGTAAACCAGCTTTCTGAAAAGCCTTCCTTGTGAACTTCCTCACTTAACTTATATTTGGAGTCAGTCTCAAAGTATCGTCTATAAACAGTCTTTCTCTGAAGTTTGTAAAAATAGGATTATCCATTACATTAATATGTAATTACCTCACAAAACTGGATGCTCTGAATCTGTCCTCTGGGCCATCAAAACAATTCACTCTATCTGAAAGACCAGGAAGATTAATACAGGAACATAAAAAGCACCCATAGGCACTTTGCTTTCCTTATTATGGAATGTTATAGAGAGGACTTCTGCTGCCTGGAAAAAAAAAAAAAAACAAACCCTCAGAAATTTAACTTGAAAATAGTCTGCAATCTTGCCATCTTTGCAATAAATATATTTTGCAATTGTCCCAATCTACAGCAAATGATATGTTACTGTCACTCAAGCTGACAGCAGAGGGATGCTGCCATCAGTAATAATAATTGCTACTGGCCAGGTAGCAATGGTACAGTCATTAACCCTCCACTGCTGCAACTGTGTGAGGATGGATGGCTTGAGGTATTCTTGATCAAATTTCTGGATTTAAGATAACAATGATGGCCTTTTTTTGTCTATAGGAAGGCAATAATGCACCCATTAGAAAGATTTTGTTCCCGAAGAAGACAGTGCCAAAAGGCCCAAAGGAATTTATTTTTAAAAAAATCTGTAAAATTAGTAACCTAAACAAAGAGAGAGGCCAAGCAGCAAAAGATGAAGAAGCTGTGGCAGACCTGGCAAGAAAATAAAGGACCACACTGAATCATTTATCTCTACAAGCTCAGGCACACTGAGCTGTGTTTGCCATAACAGCATGATCGCTGCCTCATTGATTTTTTTTTGAGCTAACAGTTCTAAATACCTTCTTTAAGGTAAATAGAAGCCTGAAACAGAAAAATTATCATACCTTGAAAGAGAGGGTCAACAAATGTTCTGTTCTTGTTTGGTTTTTTTCCCTTTAAAATCATGACTGAATCCTGTAATGATGAAAAAAAGAAGTCCAAAACAAGTATCAGTCAACCCATAGCCTGCAACCACTCTGAACTCAGGTCTTCTGACAGTGTTTCTGTTGAATTCCCAATTTTCATCTGCTAGGAGACAAAGGATGAGGGAGTTTTACCCAACCTTTGTTACTTGATGTAAAAATGCAAGGTTTCTTTCAAGGTTTGTCTGTTTAAGGGTCACTTTGTCTTAAAATTTTTCTGTTACTAGAAACTGAAACAAGAACAACAACAAAATAAAATAAAAAGAGAGAGAGAGAAAGACTTTCTTGCAGAGATTTCACATTTCCAGCTTACTGTGGCAATGGTTGAACTCTCCATCCCAAACACTCTGGAGAGACCCACACAAGCTCTCTCATACTCTCTCCTTGTCCTCATAGCTCTGAAGTGTTATTCCCCCTTATTCTGATGTACAGTGACCATACATAACCCACAGACAACCCCTCAGTCACATACCAAAAGCTCTTGGTTATGAGACAAAGCAAAACTATGTCCTAAAGTCTTTCTGCATGTTCTTACAGCAACAGGCAGCAGAGAGGCACGATCCTCGAAGCTGTGACTTAATTCACAGCTTTCAAACTTGAAGTAAGGTTTGGGGTTTTTTTGGTCACTTTATGGTGCTCTGCGAGAACTTGGAGGTTGTCATTTCTTTTGGCTCTTCCAGTTGAGCCAAATGGCTGTAAATTGAAGAAAACATACTGACCACACCAGTTGTTACCAAACCTCTACCTTGTAATTTCTGCTGTGTGAGTCCAGGAGTCCACACTTATGTGAAAGTGTGGACTCCTGGACTTTCAGCTATCTATTTCTTACCATTTTTGTCCCAGAAAATGATGCTTGAGCAAGAATCCCTGCAAGGTTGGCAGGATTACCTTGAGCTCCTGTGCACATTTGCTCTTTTTTACTCTGTTTTTACTTTAGCACACTGTCTTGCATAAACCAGACATAAACCAGTCTCTGGCATACTCTCCATTGCATGGCAAACCACAGTTCTCCTGTCTGGTCAGTCTGGAGATGTAGAGTCTGGCTTAAGACCAGCAACTTAATTTATACTCTTATTTTGAGAATACAACTGCTTACCTATCATGGGGGAAGGGATGTCTCAGGAAATCTGAGAGCATCTTCCTTAAATGCTATTCAGTTAGTAATCACACAGCTTATGCAACTGCCTGCCTGGCATTGACTTTGTGTAGAGCCTGAAGGTGGAAATAAACAATATCTATGAATTGTGTCATGTGGATGAAAATAAAACTAATTTAGTTTATGTTTCTTCTGTAGATTCATTCCTCTTGCTGGTCTGTGCCTGAACAAAGTGAAGGTCAGCATCTGAGTGATATCGATTTGCAGCTCTGTGAAAGACTCCTGTGCCAAGTAACAAACAACGCTTCTTCAGAAGTGGGAACAGCTAAAGGCTTCGCTCTCCAAGGTGGTGCATGCATCCACTGCACTGCTTAACTACTTCAGCAGAACCTGATAGAGAGGAGGATTTTGCAAAATGAGATCATGACACAAACATGAACAAGTGGACACGAGATGGTTTAGTAATCCAGGTATTTTTCTGCTCTAATCACTGGGCTTTTGACTATGCCTGATCTCTTCTAGCTATATAAGGGGTGTCCTTTTCAGATTATAATCCATCAGGGGCACTAATTCATATCTGAAATGCCTGTATGTGAAAACCCTAAATGAGGCATTTTCAGAAGCATGTCCCCCCTGTTTTCTGCTACTTTCTGAGACTGAAAAAATGAAAATGTCTTGAATGTTGTCCATCAATATCTAAAAACTGGAAGGCTGTGGGAAATAAATGAAAAGCAATGGAAGACAAAATTTAATTAGGCCCTAAAAAGGCTCTGTTTACATGTGGCCAACCAGTTTGTTGATGCCATCTTTTGACTGACATGACAATGTTGTTTTCTGATTTTCAGGCTGCTTACTCTTGTACAAACAGATCAGAAATCATCCTAGCAGCCCTGGGGAGGAACTGTTGATTGACTTCATTTATTGGAAGCGTTGGAGAAATGCAGCCTCCTTGCAAGCATGTTCCACTGCCTGGCTCTCTTTATGAGGGTGCAGCTTTTTTTTTTTTTTTTAAGACAGGAAATAAGGAGAAACAGTGGATTTACTTCAAAGCTTTGCCTCTGCCTGATGTGGCATTGCTGAATCTCGTGACACACATCTTGTTTCAGCAGTCATTTGAGAGTTTGTCATTTCCAGAAGGTGGAGAGGTACTTGTCACCACCATCCTGCTGGGTGGAGGGTCCTTGGATCCTCCTTGGGTCTGCTTGTTGCACTCCTCATGTAGTTGACCCCTAATTTATCCTAGATAGTTTGAGCGAGACATCTTAAGGAAATTAACTGCTAGGTCTTGCTAGCTCATCTCATATTTTCACTGTGAGCAAATTGGCTCAGCTGGTTACCTGCTCAGCATGAAGTCCTTCATCAAAGAGTAAGAACAAGCAAGTGTGAGTAAAAGGAGGTGAGCTCTTCCCTCAGCACAACTGGGACCAGCTGAGGATGTGTCCCAGGCAAGTGCTGACTCCTCTGGTGGTACAGGGAAAATATTTCTAGTGTTCCAGAAAGGAAATTTTTATCCCTGGAGTTAAAAAAAAAACCCTCACAAAAAATATTTAGAAGTGGTGGAGAAGGAATTCTCAGAAATAAGGAATTCTGGCTGCTTTAAAATTTTACTGTATTCTTCATATTGCTTTTCAACTGCTTCAAGATCAAAGTCAGCATTGGGTATGACCTGTTGCTGTATCTCTTAGGCCAGCTAGAGCTACAAGGATCCATCTTATAGCTGTGGGTAGAGAGGTCTGAAGCAAATGGGAAAAAACTTGTTTGTGACATTAATGTATCAAAAAGGTATGGAAGGTAACACAGTATAACCAAAGTTTCACTTTGGAATCTCTGTGGCCTGGGTTAATAACCTGTCTCATCAGGTTTCCAAATCTTTCCAAACCCTCATCACAATCTATAAAATAAGTTGAACCATGTGTCTTGTGTAAAAGCAGTACAAAGGACATGTAGCAAACATCTGGAAGAAGAGCTAAAAGGAGGCAAAGCCAGACCACCAAAGAAAGTATACACATCAAGAGTCACAGAAAGGTAAGCCTATGTCAAGGAACAAGTTTCAGGTACGCCAGGAGTAAATTCTCAACATACAGAGAGAAGGTTGAGACATAAATATGCCAAGAAAAACCAGTATCCAACAAAGAATTAGAATGGGAGAAGCAGAGTCCATCAAACAATTGTGACAGAAAGAAGTGCTAGCTTATTCTGAAAACAAAGGCAACATTACTACGCTTTAGACAGCAGTTTTTTGGGCTTCAGGATCTCATTCATGATATTCTTCTAAACGAAAGTCTTCCCCTGCTTAACTGTGTTGCATTTCATGTGCCCCAAGGCAAGCATGAGAAAATTCTGGATATCCCCATGGATGCTGTGAATACTTAGCACTGTGGAAAAGCAGTAGGACAGGAAATGCAAAGCCAGATCAGACTTGCAATCTGTCTAACTCACTGTGGTACCTTCCTCTATTGTCACCACTGCATGCTTCAAAAGGAGACTTGAGGTGTGGGGAGCTGACAGACGGTGGGTAATCTCTCCTTCGCAGTATTGCTGTGAAGGATGACATTGTTGCCCTTCCCTTACCAGCAATAAGAGATTCTAAAATGTCATTTCAATGAAATATAACGTGGCTTGTGACATCCACATTTTAAATGCTGGCATGAATCTCTTGGTGTCTTCCAATGGGACAATAATCCTCAGTGACCTTTCAGGTGAATTACAATAATGACTAAGCAATGCAGAACATAATAAATTTTTACTGTTTATTGATTAACATCTCTGTTTAGAGAAAGACAATAAGGTACATGAACATGTCATAGGTACTGTTCTTACCTGGGTAACTGCAGGAATATAGGGTGGTATCTCTGGGCCTAAGCCTGCAGACAGCAAGCTTGGGATGGTATAATCCAAGTATCACAGCACAGGGCTGGCTGAGTCCTGGATAAGAGCCAGATTTGCTTTTCTTTTTATTCGTGGTGGAGATACTGAAATTATAGGTATTTAACAGTAAAGGACTGAGCAGGCCCTTGGGATGAGTGGAGGAATCTAAGGCATGGTTAAGTCTTGATGTAAGTATTTTGCCCACCCTCTCCTTTGACTGCCTTTGGTAGTTGTCTTTCTAAAGGGCAGAGAAGCCAAAAGAAAATGATAACAAGAATGGAAAACTAGGATGCTTAACTCTGAAGGGCTGAGCTGCCATCCTCTGAGTGAGATGAACAGCAACCAGCTACAGATGTGAGCTTCTGAAAATGAATCATGTAAACTCAAAGAACTAAGTCTAAGAACTAGGAACTTAATAATTTACAAAGAGTGCTTGTGAATAATTTAAACGTTGCAAGAGAGCCATTCCTTGGCCTGAAATCAGTTAGTCTTGTTGCTTTCTTGTACTCCTCAGGCTGGCAGCTCTTTCAGGGAGGGGTGTTGGCTGCTGTCTGTGCTTGTTCAGCATTCAGTGGAGCACAAGTATTGGGAGGAAATAAAAATGATAAATCAATGGGGTTGGCCACTAACAAATAGAAACTTAAAAATAGAAAGAGAGGCACTTTTTGCTCATTCAGGGCGGCATAAACCTTTTTGGAAGGAATGATCAGGACAAGACAGGATTTCTCCACTCATTACATGGCCAAATATGGGGCAAATTTCAGAAATCTAGAATGTGACTTTGATCCCAATGAGATTATTTCCCTGATAATACCAAGCCCTTTCCCAAAGTATGGGACACTATACACCATCAGTGCCACAACCACATGGATTCCTTAAGGTAAGAGGTTAGGGTGGTGTCATCCTTTCTGTCCACCTGGCTCTCGAGACAGATGGGTATGATGGGCACTGCCTGTGACATGATGGTGTGTCAACAGAAGGAGGTACTGGACACTGAAAAGGCCAGCCCAAGAAGTTTGAGTCTGGCAAAGTTTTAAGCAAGCAAAAAATGGGTAAAAAAGTCAGTAAATCTTAACTAAAGTCTTTTCTGCCAGAATTGACTGTAGTACCATTTCTCTTTCCTCAGAACATCAGAGGTCACTTTTCTCAGAAACAAGCCTGTCTTTTTTTTTACAGTTACAGAATTACAGCAGTCATTGGACCCAGCTCTCTTCCTTCTTTTCCTTCTGATCCCAGCAGTTACAGCATCACAAAATATAAGTTTTTGCCTTTCTCAGGAGGTATGTCTACTTCTAAGTTAGCAATGAAAAGAAATCCCAGCATGAAAAGAGCAAACATTCTTTTGTATAAAATGTCATCTTTTGAATCAAAAGTAAAACCAAAGTTTGAAGAGTTATGTTGAGTACAGAAGCACAAGCATGCTGTTAGGGACTATACTCGGTGTGGCCTGACTTCACTAGTTACACTTAGCCTCACGTTCACAGTTTTGTGCAAGGCTGTCAAATCTTTGACCATCTGGTAACCTGTTTTCCCTGCAAATCATTTTTGGATATCATTGACAGCTTCAAGTGTTTCACAAAAGGATAAATATTGCATTTCTAAATGTTACATTTCTTTGAACTTCCTGAAAGCGTGTGCTGTCTAGATGTTAGACACCAGATCAGTTATTATGGGCTCAGAAACACCTTGTGGGGAGTACATGTGAATGTGTGGAGGGGGCAGGGATGGGTTGAACCTCACGGAGATGGGGTGGTGTTGTATCACTCATGGCAGTCCCTGAGCCCACATGGGGAAGCCCCAGAGCAGCTGCCAGTCACAAACATCCTGAGAAAACTATAACACCCCACAGCTCCTGGAGCCCCTGACCCAGCCTGGATTGGCAGGGACAGTGAGAACACGGCCCCTCACCCTGACCTGGGACCCTGGAGTGGCCAAGGGGTCAGAGACCCTGCCTGGGGGGGTTTGACCATAGAGACCAGAGCAGATAAACCCAGGTGTTGGGGTGCCACGTGTCATGGCCCTACCACCTGGATGTGTGAGAGCTGGTCTGCCACAGAGTTTGGGTGGTAGCTGTCTCTCCCTCTTTCTCCTCTCATTTTTTGCTCCCTCTATTTTTTTTTTTTCTTTTACTCCTTTTCTTGATACTTCAGGTGGCTTGGAGCTGGAGGCATTGGATTTGATTTCAGTGTGGTGAATTGTTTGAACTTTGCCTTGGGTGTTGTGGATTAGTATGTGCTGAGTTGGTTATTGTGGTGGAACATTTTGTCTAGCTTGTGTATTGCTCTTCTTGAACCTTTGACAAATTCCCTTATTTTCTCCCCTAAATTAATAAAGAAACTCCTTATAAACAAGCCTGTGGCTTATTTTCTGGATGTTTTCATAAGGTATTAAAGAACCCTATATGTGTATATATATATATATATATATACAAATATTAAAGCAATGCTCTTAGCAGAGCCCGCAGCTCCAGGGCTGTAGTGTTACACTAGAGAAGTCCCCTTGAGGCCCTGACAGTGTGACGTTGTCCTTTACTGACATCATAAAAATTAAATAGAAGAGATGAACTATAAGTGTCCCAATTTTGACAATAGCTTTGCTGCTGCTTGCAGCTCTTTATGGACCAAAGTCAGTCAGCTACAATATTCAAGTCAGACGATAATCAGACTTTATTAGCATCTCACAGAACCACCTTCTTAGTGTCTCCTGAAATCGGAACCTGAAATATTTTCCAGTTGCTGTCCTGAATATTTATGTGCTGCTACTGCCCATGTACAAGTGCAAATGATCTCTGCAAAAAGTGTCTGCTCTGGCATGTAGATAAAAAGACATATTTATTACATATTTAAAACTATGATGTGTTTTTGGTATTGTTTTTTACTTAAATGTTTTTAAAATTGCTTTTTATTTGAATTAACAAGGTCAATGGGATATTATTATGGGATAGATGAATAATATGTGTAGGACCTGTTCATTAGCTGTTGGCAGATAAAAATCCGAGTGGGTGGACATGAAATACACTTGGTTGCTTGATAAATATTGGGATTGTAATTGCACCTCCAGAAATCAGGTCTAAAAATAGAGCGAGACAAAAGAAAATGAGAAGTGAATAAGAGTTTATAATAGTGTTTTGTATAATGTCTCCTTCATTAGCATCCATCTGGACAGAACTGATTAAGTCTCTTAGCACACGTCACTAGACAGGAGAGTCAAAGATGAAAGGATATTCAACAGCAGACAGCCACGAAATTGTACCATCGGTAGAATGAATGCATAAACAGTGACAACCTGCAAGTAGGCTGCACTACATTTCCCCTGCTTTACTTCTAACTGGTGCTGTGACACACACATGTGGTGCAAAAATACAGTATTTTCAATATGGGCTTATCTCGCCTGTAATTCCCCTCACTTGGTAATGAGCACAGAGGGCAATGCACATCCTCATCAAAGGCTCAGTCCAGACAGAAGGGCCAAAGCTGACAAAGGTAATTCTAAAAGACTGGGGAAAAATGCATTCTGTACAGACAATTAATTAGAAAAAATGGATCTCGTATTTAGGCTGCTGTGCTGAGCTGAAAAACAAAACAGTACAAAATAGATTTTCAGGTAACAGGCAATTAATTATCAAAGAAACATATTTCGCATAGAAAAGATTTACTGTCCACAATAATCTTTTTGGATTAATGGTTTTAATTAGCAGAAAAATAGCAGATTCAAACTTGAATCAATCTACAAGGATATCCTACTTTCTTTATCAATGCAGGTGTTACTAACTTTAAAAGAAATCAAGCATGGAATTTGGTGTTGGGTTTTTTTTTTTTTTGCCCCTCGCAAAACCTTTCCTTAAAATACCGAATTAAAAATCAAGCCATTATAAACAAAAACTCAAGGAGATTATGCATTCTGAGCTATACGAGCTTAGTCTTTGTTCTTTTTGTGGGAAGCATTGGGCAAATCCTCATAAAACTGTCTAAATCAGAGTTGGATTCTACATTTTTAGCATTACTTTCTGAAAAAGCAAGGTCTATATGAACTGTCTGTGACTGAACTCAACCCAGTGCGAAGCCTGGAAGTCTCAAAAATAGTAATTTTCCTGAGTTTTCTTTAAAAGAAAGCTTTAACATAATTTCTCCTCTCACTGGGTAGCTGAGGCACCACCCGGGAGAAATGTCTGTTAAGATCCTGAAGAGAGGGAAAAGCTTTGTTTAGCATTTAGAATTTCTTGGAAACTAAAACCGTACATGAAGAGAAACCCTGCCTGTGAGGAAGCATCTGTCTGTGCCCTATGGAGAGTATCTGCAAAGCTACATAGGGAAATGTAATTTTGAAGATCAACAGTAAGGCTACTGAGTGCTTGGGGATGGCTGAGCAAGAGGAGAATGGCACAGGAGCCCTTTCCCGTTCCGCTTTCGGGGTGGTGAGAATGTTAGTGTGAATGGCTGATTTCCAGGGCTTCTGCTACTGTCATCTGAGCTGAGCCAGAAGGTTTTGGTGTCCCTCTCTGCTTTGCCAACAACTGCTGTGAAGGGTTTTATTAGTCCAGGCAGCATAGCACAGTTCATCTGCAAATAGCTGCTCCTGTTTAGGGAATGCCGGCAGTCCTCCTACTCCTGGCTGACCCTAGGCATCCCCACTATGCCATCCCTTTCCTTAGCAGCCTTGACAGCTTTCCCCGTTGGAGTGAGGCTGGCTCACTCCCAGCTCTTCTCATGCAGGCTGTGGACTGTGCTAAACCACACTTTTTTTTCCTGAACATTTGTATCTTGATTTCCCATGGAAACAACTCTGGAATGATCCCTTCCTCTGTCCACGGGTCTCTCTCCTCACTCTTAATAACTCTTGAACTCAGTAGGTCTTTTCAGCCAGTTTTGACAGAGAGGCAGAGGCCTCAAAAGTAATTATGTTTTGACCAGTTTTATAACAGTGGGCATTTGGGTAAATAAAAAATGGGAGTATGAACACTTGCAAATTCACCCCTGACTTATGTCTGATCCCTCTGGCTTCTTGGCATCACTGAATGTGCCAGCCCAAGGATCACTGCCAATGTATTCTGTGGGAAGATGTTGCATGTATTTGTGGTGTTAATGGAAAGTTGTTGTGTAATTTGGCAAACACAAATAATACCAGAGGACTCAAATGACAAGAAATTGAGGCTTTCCACATTGGATGCTTATAGAATTACTTATTCTCCATGAGTGAAAGACCACTTTGCAGCCAACATTAGTAAATGTGTATCTGTTCATCAGTTCATCTCTGGTCTTTGAAGCTGTTAATCAAATTACAGGCCAAATGAAAGGTTTTGTAGTAGAAGTACTACACAAGTAACATGATCTGATCAGTGCTGAAATGCTAGACAGGCCAAAATTCAGTGAGGTGTCAAATAAGGGGCCTCTGCATGGATGATGGTGG
The DNA here is from genome assembly GCA_035222235.1 of Margarornis squamiger. Lineage (NCBI taxonomy): Eukaryota > Metazoa > Chordata > Aves > Passeriformes > Furnariidae > Margarornis > Margarornis squamiger. Next base: position 79,755,902 of record JAWWTY010000001.1, read on the forward strand.
ATTTAATAAAAGTGGGAACTGTATGTCCTGAACTGGGAAGTGTCACTATTCCATTTCTCCTACATCTGCTGTATATAATTATAAGGACAGATGCTCTAATAAAGTATTTTGGATAGGTTGATTATGACACCATGTATCAGAAGAATGAAACCCTTTAGACAATCCCACTGTAAATATCTCTCAAGCAGTGCCATTTTGCCGATACTTATTAGAAAATTTGATTGCATTCAGGATGAAGACCAGACATTTCTGTGAGCAATGAGTGCACTGAAGCTATCTTTTTCTACATAAAGACCCAAAATTGCTTAGAGAGAGTTACATAAAGAAGCAGATCCTCTATTACCCCCACAGTGAGGCACAGAGGCAAAATCGTGTTGCTATGTAGTGAGCTATTTATGATTACAGATCAAAAGAAAGGTCTCTTAGCTTTCCTAAATGATCTACTAACCTGTTTAAATGGTGGTTATGACCTTGCAAGTCTTTTTTTTGTCTACAGTTCTTGTGGAAAATCGTATCTGCTATGAAATACAGGTATCCTTCTGGCTTTCCTTCTTTCTCTGCAAATCTCCAGAGCTGTGAAACCAGAAATGCTGGAAGAGAAATGCTTTATAGCATTATGAATTTGCTGACATAAATACTTACTAATCAGGGTGATAAATTTCTGTCTGATCCAAGCAGCAAAATAAAATAAAAAGGACGCATTTGTGTCAGCATATATCAAACCCCCTTGAGCTGTGCTCCTCTGTCAGACTTCATAAATACTGGATCTGTCATCCCAATTCCACTGCAGCACTGCAGACAAGACAGTAGGAATGTATTTATTTGATATGATTATGATATAAACTTCATGTCTGATTCTTCTCTCTCTCATAAAGTGGAATATTAGATTAGACATTACCATGTGCATGTTGTAATCAGCTTTCTTTTCACTGACTTCTTTTTGATCGATGAAAGACCAATTTTGCTTATTTTATTTGAGCCAAGAAAAAGTTAATTGTATTCCTTCCTGAAAATGTGATATTATTAAAATTGAGAAAACTGGCTCCAAATAAAATACAGAACTTGGAAAACAATTATTTCTATTATTAGTAACAAGGCATGTTCATTCTGCTGTAATTGTGAGGATACTTGAAATAATCTGTCTTCTCATCACCATTGTGGAAGGCAAATAGAAAGTGAAAAGTAGCAAGTAGCTGCACTTGAGACAGATGTACTGCATGTCTGGCAGCACTGCAACCTCTGTGTAAGCCACTTGAGTTAAGGTAGTTTGGGAGGGAGATCCTCAGAGGAAAAAGAGACAGACAGTTAAAAGGCCTTTCCCCCATTCGCCTCCTTTTATCTCTTCTCTTGTGCCTGTTTTTATTTAATCTATCCCTTGGCAGTAGGGCGGCATGCTAATGAGCAAATACCTGGAGTGGCTGGGGTTGTCACTGGGGAATAATTAATGCTGGTGCCAAAACCCCATTCTGTGGTTTATCAGACAGTGGGATGTTGTGGATGGGTACACAGGAGCTCGTCTATATGTGAGGATAGAGAGAAGTGTCTAAAGATCCTTTTATTTCCAATTGTCTGTAATGAAACTCTAAATATCTGACATATTCATGTTGCTCCAGTTCAGCCTTTTATCCCCTCCAAAGAGTTACTATTAAGCTAGGGTCCTTATAACTACTTCTTTACATGAGTTTCTACAGAACAGAATTTCATATATGCAGCGGGGCTACGAATTAGTTCAACGCATTTTTTTCTTATCTCTTCCTAGAATTTTTTTTTAATGTATTCTTCAAGAGAAAGGCAGTGGCAATATACTGAAGTGAACAGTCAAAGACATTTACATTGACTTTCAGATGAATGCAAGAAAATATCAAGGTGACAGCTTGATGGTATTTACAGTTCCAACTTCAAATGTTGAACTATGCATTGAATCTATTTATTATGTGTTCCCATGACAGCTTTTAATTTAATACCAGCAATGCAGTTGGTGCTTTCTCAAACATGTTGACAACATGTGTTTTCTTGAAAAACAAACTGAAGTCAGAGAAACAATAAGAAAATCGTTGTTTGTGTTTAGGAAGAGACATTCACTTTGTTGAATGTGAGAACTGTAGAGAGTGAAGGTGATCTATTCCACAGTTTTGCTGTAAGTAGGAGTGTCCCCTCTAAAGCTATGGTGTATATTCTACACCATCAAATTACTTTGGAAGGTTGCTTCACTGTCACCTAGGAATTTTTTTTAAAAAATACATAATATTCTTAATATATTATATATATTGTATACTAGATAAATAAATAATTTTCTTAATAAAATCTTAATAATATAGATGTTTTTCTTTATTTGTTAAGGCAAATATCTGGCTTTATGTATTCTAAATGAATTTGTTTAGGAAATTTTCCTGATTTCTGTTTCTAGAAATGTTTTCAAGCAGAAACAGTATTTTTCATTTCAGTCATCTGAACTGTTAAACATATGGTTTTCTCAGCAAAATTTATTTTTGATTAGTTAAAAATATTTGGAAAATTGTTACTTGAAAATCTGAACTTGCTAGCTCCATTGTATAATGACACCATTCTGTATAATGACATTTCTACAAAATGGCATTGTGCCATTATGGCGTCTCTACCAAAATTTCTGTTGAGGAAACAAAGTCCTTGTCCTATGATGCATTTGTACCATGAAGAGCATCCAGGGACAATGTGCTCAGTCTATATATGGCTATAATCTAACACTCATTAAGGATGTTTTAAAAGGACAAAAAAAAACCCCAACCCACCAACAAAAAGACTGAGGTTTTTCCTGGGAGATGATTAAAATACACATCACACAGGGCATATCATCTACCGTATAAAAAGTGCAAAATTTTAATTAGTGACTCAATGTCAGTGGCCACAGCTATGGTGCACCCTGATTTGGTTAGTGACATAGCAGGCATTAGGAGCTCATTTGAGTAGTCAAATCAAGCATCACAGGTTTGGATGTATTTCAAAATCACCTCGCTGACTGGTTGTCAAAAGGGAGAAGACAAACTGAAAACAGAGTGGTAGTTGTCAGGTGCCCTGGCAGGGGAGAAGGAAAAGCAGGGCATGTGGGAATTTGAACACATACACACACAGTAGAGCAGGGCTATGCTGCTTGGTGTTTCGGAGTTCAAATGGAAGAAGAGACTTCATGAAGACAAAAGATCATCAATTGTGAGAATTAAACTTTTTTCTTTCCTGTGTGAGTAAAATGGCCAACATAATGTCTCACAGTCAAAACATAGTTTAAAAGAATGCTTTAAGAAGGAGAATTTGAAGCAGTTTGCCAGAGGGTGGGAGGTGTCTCCCTTTTGCTCATTTGTAGGAAAGCTGTGTGGAAGCAGAGCACATGTGCAAGCCTCTGAGTCAGGAAAGGAGAGCTGACCAGTGATGCTGATTTGGGATTCGGTGATTTAGAGGAATTAATTATGGACAGAAGGAGATAAGCATCTGTAGCTGTGGTTGAGTTTGCTGGCATGTCCAGCAGTGCTGATATTGCTGTGCTGCTCCCCAGGCCATGGCCAGCAGATGTCTGAAGCTGCCTGCCCAGCACCCTGCCTGCTGATTCCTATGGGAGCTTGGTGGTGTCACCTCCTGCCTGTGCCCTGGCTCCCCAGCTGGTTGTGGGGTGACTGCTCTGCTGCAGGGCAATGTGGCACAGTGTGGAGTGGTGGCACCTCAAGAGTCCAATTTTTAAACTTGTGTGCCTCTGAGCTGGCATTGCAACACTTGTACAAAAGGTCACATGTGTAGAACCTGGAAACACAGCTGGGATAGGCAAATGAACAATGAGGATGATGAGGAGGAAGATGAAGAGGAGGATGAGGAGAGAAAGTTCCCAGAGAAGCTGACCCTCAGAGAGGGCTTACAGCTGACCCTTCCAAAGGAAGGAAAGGGCTCATCTCTGGCCAATCAGCCAGGCCCACCCAGTATATCCTCCTGGTACCTGGGCTCTCTCCTGTCATTACCTCATGCTGCCCTCAAAGTAACACACCTGTGTGTTTGCAGGAGCTGCCTTCCTCTGACTCAATTTTGGACTTAGCTCGTGGCTCAGCCAGTGACCAGAGCCTGTGATCTACCCATGTTTTGGTATTTCAGAGGTGCCATGTTGGGGTCTTTTCTACTTCCCATCTGGCTGAGCTGCCTCCCTGCAACAGACCGGTGCAAACCCCTTGTTCAGGTGTGTGTTCAAATGCTTTTTGGGAGAGACAAGGCAAAATAGTGCAGCCCACTCTGTGGTGGAGGATTATGGGCAGGTGCAGATTTGAGAGTTGGTTTCTTCTACTCAAAACACAATGCTTCTGTCCCTGGTAAAAAGTCAGTGACAGTGGGTTGCCCATCTTTTCTTCCCACATGTGATGCTCTAAACCTTTGCCAGCAAGACAGAAAGATTTGAGCTACATACCACCTAATAGCAAAATCCTGGCCACTGAGGCACAATTTCTCCAGCCAAACCATGAAAGTCAGAAGAGAGACAGCTAGCTGTCCCTCACTTCATTTTATTTCAACCCCTGCCAGGTGGAAGGAGATAAAAAAGCAAAATTCAAGTATTTCCTTTCTCTCCTGCCCTTAGCCCTAAAATAAATAGAAAAATACATTCTTGATAACTAAGCAGAGCTCCAAACTGGCTCTGGCAAGTCATTATAGTATGTAGATTTGTTTTCTTTATACACAAAACCAGAATCAAAATCCCATATATGCTTCTTTTGGCAGTACCTGAAATTACATGCCTGATCTTTTTATGCAGCAATTCTTCACTGAAAATGCTCCTGCAATTTAAATGCAGTGTGAAGCATTTACTGTTCATACTCTATGCAAAGGTTTGAGGGAGAAAACAGGAATTCATCTTACTGCAGTCACAAATGTGACTGTCTTCAGCTAGGCAGAGTAGGACTGTGCTCCTGGTTATACTGGGGCCTCAAACTATATTTTTTTATGGTCCCCTATAAACTGGCCCATAATAGCGTATCAATAAACCCCAATTACACTCAGGAAAATACTAAAAGCAAAGCTCAAGTGAAGCTCGATAAAGTCTACAGGCAAATTAGAGCTGTGTGGAATAGTGACATCCATCTGGTATTTTTCAGTGACTTCTAGTCAATTACTACATTTCATCATATGTAATCCTCTTTTATCTTCTGTTCCTGCTGCTACAGTAATTCTCACTCTGCCACATCTGTGGCTTTACTGTGAATTTTTATCACCTATGAGTAAGTGGATCTTTTATTTTTTTTCAATTTTTTTTTCACTAGCTGTACCTGCTTGGGAAAGAAAAAAAGACCAATCAAAAGCCAACTCAAGAAAAAGAAAGATTTAATTGCAAGAGACAGATTTCATTGCAAGAGAAGTGAAACACAAACCTAAAGACCACTAGGTAAGGACATAAAATAAACCTATTCAGATATGGCTGATAATATTGAGCATGGCAAAAGTAACTTTCCAATCAGAACAAGAATTGTTAAAAACATGGTATATGTTGAAGTGTTTGGAGTGACATGTATTTTTAGCAAACTTCTATGATTTCATCATATCTGTGACAACCCATTAAAAAAAGCATTCTTATTTAAGTCATAATTGTCTTTTTCTTAGAGAAGGAAGCTTTGGCTGTCATGTTCTTATGTTGAACATTAAATCCAGAGATATATTCTCTCTACATGTTGAAAAATACAAGGTTAAAACCTGCATCAGAAGAGTTGATCTTACAGCTCTAGTGCTTTGTGCTAGTCTAATAACATGGTAAAGCCTACAAAGGCTTCCAATGATTTTTCTGCAGATGCAGATCAGGAAATGAAAATCTTGCTCATTTCACCATCCTGTGCAAAAGAAGGGCATCACACAAACTTTTATATTTGGAGGGCTTGTTCTCTTGGGCTTCAGACAGAGAAAGCTGGCTCGGTGTGAACTTTGAGATTCTCTATGAGAATGACTGCTGCATGGAACCATCTTCACAGTTACCCCAGATTCAGGGGTCACTTCTAGATAGGTAATGAGCCGAAAGAGTGGAAATGAGAATAGAACCACAGAGGAAAAGTATACAAAGAATAGTGAGGCATGCATGGTATGGATCTGCACCCTGGCTCTTCTGCATTCTTGCAAACACTCATTTTCATTACATTTTCAGGTGATTGACACCCCTTCCACAGAGAGACAGGTGAAAATGTCACCCTGTGGCATGGTCTTTTTCTAGAAAGATGGCTTTCACTTCCCAAGTACAAATTCCCAAGAGTCATGGATCAAAGTCGCTTGGACATTTTTTGTTTGGAATTGATTTTTCTAAAGATGAGATATAAAAAGAAAATAGAGCTCAGCTTGTTGAGCCAAGTGAAACAGAGACTGACTGCTCCCTTCAAGTACCTCAGGGGTGCATGATTCTGTAAGGCAGAGAGCAAAACTAAGTAATATAAGGAGGCTAGTACTATATATCATCTTCAAATTAGTAAATTTATAAATAAAGGAAGAATGAGAGTCTGGAGCTGCTTCCCAGTAGGAACAAGGGCTGCAAGAGGCCTGAGTGGATTTAAGATAGAGCATGATCAGATGAAGAAAGCAGTAAAATGACATGATTGTCATTGACAAGAAACAGGATTTGATACCATAGGAAGTTCCCTCCAGCTCTGTATGCCTATGAAAAACGATTTTTTTTTTAAATACTTTAAAACCAAGAAAAGCTAAGTGAACCATTTGTTCTTGTCTACTTTCTCCATTTTGAATGAAAATATCATGCGTAATATCAGTGCAAATTAAAAATGAGAAATGGTTCAAAATGCACATATTGCCCTAAACTGAAGACATTATTTTAATTTTGTAGCTCTTTCCAGTTCCAGAGAGGTCGATTTGGGTTGAGTGACAGGAAAACTTCTCCCTCCCCCATGCCAGACAATTGTGGGAAAGGGACACTGCTGTCCCATGGATGACTGTGCAACCGTACTCTTGGTGTATTCAGAGCTCTTGAAGCTCTAGGGAAATGGCTTCTCCTACATCCCTAAACATCTCTTTGAAGAGTCAAATCTATGCCTCTGTTTCGATTTGCTTGGGGCTGGAACCAAATGTCACCCCTTTGTTGTGGATCAGATGCTAGAGCCAGGATCTGGCAGGAAGGATGGCATAGCTCCCCAGACTGCCTAGCTGCCTGGATGCGTGCATTCAAATGTCACTCATTCCCACAGTAAGCAAATAAACAGCTGCCATGAGAGAACTGTTAGACACTTTAAGTCCTGGTTATAAAACTTGTTATGTATTATTTACTCAGCACTGACAGCTTGCTCTGCGCTGTGCACACAAAGCAGTGTGCTCTCTGCCCGTGGGAGCTTTTTATCTCAGGGATTAAAAAATCAGACTCAATCCAAAGGCTTAGGCGACAGTCTGAATCTGGATTACTGCACCCATCATCCTGGCCCACTGCTGTCTGGACCATGTATTTCCTTTTCAATGCATAACTATTAATTTCCTTTCTGTGGAAACTGAGATGCCTCAAGGGCTCTTGACTTTTCTGGAGTTGGGACACTGCTGAGATGTTGACCTAAGTATCAGGGAGTGCTCCAGATTCTTAATCCACAAATGGTTTTAAACGGCTTTATATCCAGTGAAGGCAGAAATACCTGGAAAAACTGAATCAGTTATTCAAGACTTGTCTATGACTTCTGAAACATATATTTCAGTGCTCCTGTGTATTTTTTTTTCTCAGCAGATCTAGTTACCCCAGAAGAGAATTACAGTGATGCGCACTTCAAATGCCTGGCTCAGACATTGCTCAAATGCCTTCACAACATGGTATCATGACATTTGAACATATTCAAGTTCAGCGTCTACAAACAAAACCAGCTGGCACAGAGACCATGAAGTGCCTAGAGTTAGCTGACGGGGTATGGTAAGAGATTCAATATCTTGGCTGCCACTTTTTTTTCTTTTATGACATCTTGTTTAGTATAAGAGCATTTGACCAGTGCTTAACCTGGACTCATGTCTCTTCCCATGCTGGTTACTTTCCAAGTTCTGGGTACAGAACAATTTGCAGGTCTTGTTGCTTTCACAATTATCAGGCAATAATTTCAATAGTTACACAGTTGTAACGCTCTGCTACACAACACAATTTATCTTTATAAAGTTGTAGTTGGAAGACTCACAGGTGTTCACTAGCAGATGCTAATTGATGCAATTCTCTTTATTTTGACCACCCTTGAACTTCAATTATGAAATCAGAGATTGTTCAAAATGCCGCAGTCAGACAGCCCATTGTTCCAGGTTTAAGAGGTGAAATGTTCCCTGGCCTTCACTTTCAGAGCTAGCTTCCCAGTGAGTGTCAGCTCGGATCAGATGAATAGGGATACAAAGCAGTACAAAACTGGGTGCTCTGATTTCACCATTTTTGTTTTATTATTTTAAGGGTCTAAGGTATTAGGGACCAGAGCCACAAAACAAGAAAATCAAGCTGCCTTTTTAAAAGCTATCTCATGTTTACTGAAGACCCTCATTCTTCTGTCATTTTCCATGTTCAGTGTCCATCCATTCACATTTTGCTTTCCTTTTAGGAAGTGGAACTCAGTGTGGTTTCAGCTGAAGATGACAGTTCTGGTTTGGCTCAAGAGGTGACTAAAGGAACAACAAGGGAATGCCTCAAGCCCTCTACTGGAATTAAACCTTTGGAAACATAATTGTGAAAAGTGTGGAGTGACCTGAGACAGGCCATGAGTGAAACCTAATGGCAGGGGATGGGGATCAAAGGCGTCTAAGTTGCAGAGTCCAAGATTATTTCTACCAATCTTTTTCAGTCTTAGACACTTGGCAGCAGCCGGGCTATGCTGACTATAGTTTTGGTTTTGCAAAACCTTTTGAAGCAGCTTTTGCAAAACAGAATCATATGAACCTGGGTTTGCATTTGTTCAAGATGTCAATGTCTGGGTCAGACAGGGAGAGGGATGCTTGGAAAGAAAAAGTTATGGTTTTTTAGTTGATCTCCAGTCTAAACCTCAAAAATGTGAGTAACCTTTCCAATGCTCCTGCCTAATTTTCAGACTGTTCAGGAAGCCAGGCACCTTGTTTCCCTCAGTTTTGTATTTAATAAACCTGTGTACATCTGTTAGAGGTCTCAATTTAGTCAAACTTGAACATATGGCAAAGTCAAGTCAATGAGACTATTTGCAAGCATACAGTTAAATGTGTGGTTGGGAACTTTGCTGAGTCAGGGCCATATTGACTCATAGGCAAACTGGCACACAGATTGATATTTAGTTGTTTGAGGCAAAAATAATTGCACATTTTTCCCTTTCTCATTTCTTTCTTTTAATACATCTCTTTTATTGGTAATATGCAAAACTATAAATGTGAATGTGAATATACATACATGTACACACACGCACTCGCACACAAAAGAGAGATCAAATCCTGTCAAGTTATACCAAGAGAGGAATAAAACCAAGGCAATTTTATCTGAAACTCTACTGAACTGCCATTTGTTCTTAGAGTCCTCTAAATGTAACTTTCCATATTATGCCTTCCAGAGTGTGACAATAAAAGAGTTGATGTCTTATATGTAAAAAGAGGGTTTTTTTAAAGTCTGCACAATGTGTGCAAACTTAATCAGTGCAGTGTGGCTAACTTGACATGGATCAACATCCATTAGCTTGTTGTTTTCGTAACTCATACTGGACATATAGGCACAAATATTCTCAAAGACATATACAGATGAGAAGAAAGTAAATGAAAAAAAAGGGAGAGAAGCAAAGAATAAACAACCAATCAATTTTGACGTGAACATATTGGATTAAAAATGTTAGTTCAGCTAAAATAAAGAAAACAGCAGTCGAAGAAACTGATAGCAGAGTAGAGGGCTGAGATGGGGAGGAGAATTTCTGTCAGAGACTGCTACAGGAGAGCAAAGTAAAGAGTCTTTGAAGTGTGGACATGAAACTGTGGCAAGAGAGATTATTAATTGGCTGAATAGCTCTCAAGTCTGTCCAAGGTGAAATAATCCTCTATAAGAAGGTCGCAGGATGCAGCCTGAAGGGAGGTTGTGGAGGGAGGGTTGGGTGCTCCTTCCCAGTGCAGAGTCAGCTGGGGAGGTCGGGTGTGCTTGGCCAGTCTGAAGGAGTCTGCTGCACAGCACTTTGTGTGTGCAGTTCAAACACCCATTTCCAAACCTGTAGCCACATTACAGAAGGGTTGTGTGTACCTGGTGGATGCAGGAGGTGTTTTCACTTCAGTCAGTGGAGACTTTGAAGAGGGCCGAAGTTGCAGTGGTAAACCTGTTCATGAATTGGGGACCTTTTTGGTGGGAATGTCTGGCACTGGACAACGCAAACTGTTGTGATTTAAAAGGACAAAGCCCAGGTCTTACACCCGCCTCTAGAATACCAAATTTGAATTTTTGATGACTTTATGCTGCTGAGCCATTCTGTACTTAAGGTCTGACAGTGCCATGCCATGTGACTGCTATTCCTGTTCACAGAAGGACATGTGCATGGCAGAGACATGGCATTGGAACTTTGCTACAGAGAGGGTTGTGTTCCTCCTGTTTTGGTTCCTGTCACCACTTTCATCTCCTCTCCTCAGCTATTATTAGCTGGACCAGGAAGTCTCACCCATTGAGGACATGAGGGAGAATACAAGCTGTTGTACCCAAGGGGTATTATGGCAGCAAGTCTCAGTTGACGCATTTTATTTTCTGAGACTTTCACATATGTGTGTGAGTGCTGGAGCATGGAGGAAAGCAGAAAAAGAAGTCTTAAAATCTTCTCTCAACAAGCAATTACATTTTAAGTTTTTATGGCCAGTCTCATTGGTTAACAGTCTGAACATGAGCTCCCACTGTGATGTGCTGACTGAGTGCATGGATGAGAGCCAAGGAGGTGTAAACAGCAGGATGTCAGACAGGAGCGGGGGGCGTGGATTGCCCTCCTCCATACCGTACCAGCAGGAATGTTTGCAGAATACTGGACCCCATGCTAGTGCAAGGCTTAAAAGGGGGGAAAAAAAAAAGAAAAGATGAAAACTGGATAAATTTTAGAAAGGATCATTTTAGGAATCTAAAGGAATTTTAGAAACAACTGTGACTGCAAGCATAGCAAATATATTCTGCCATAAGGGTCTTGTCCAACCAGCCCTTTTAGCCTGTCAGAAAAATAAAAAAAAAAGCAAGATCCTAAGCTGAGCTGAGAGCAGCCTTTGAACACCCCTAGAGAGGGTGGGAGTATCTGACCCTAGTGAATTGTAACCCCATGGAAGAAGCAAGAGTTTGTGTATGTGTTTGGACTATGAACCAAAGCTTGACATTTCAAGGGACGTTCGCAGTTTAAGTAGCAAACGTAATTAATCATTGGAGTCATTTATCAAGCGATGTATCTTTAGTTCAAAAGTGATTTGGCTTCAAAAACATACTGTTCAACTCAGTTAGGAATCAGCCTACTATTTTGTAGGAATTTGACCCATATAATCACAGCAGCTCCTACGATCTCAAAATCTATTAAGCTATTTTTAAAATCAACTCAGGTTATCTTTCATCAAATATTTTAGTTGCTAACCCAATCACATGAGCCATCTTAGGAGAATTATTCATAATTATGGAGCAGAGGTCCATCTCAAGGGAAAAAAGGTGCTTTTTTCCCATTGTTTAAATAAGTCAAAGCTCTAGTAGAGAAGAATGCATAAGAAATACCAGCTGTGTTCAGTGAGGTCAGTCTAAAAGGAGACATGGTATAACAGCAGCCTTAGGGAAATTAAAATTAAATTCAGAGAAGACTCTAGGTAAGTAAAGCTTGCTTCAAAGGAAGGACAGCAAGAGCATTTATTGTCCTGGCTAACATGCACATTGCATGTTCTAACAACAACAAAAGAAAAAAACCGAACCAAACAAAAAAACCCACTCAACAATACAAAACAAGTCAAGTAAAAACAAAACAAAAGCAATTTATTCATGCTTTATGTAGAACAGAGGCTATAGAAAAAGATGAGAGATACAATGTGACAGTCGTGGCAAAAAATAACGCACTTTATAGTTATGAACTCACAAACAAAGTAATTTATGTCATAGAAATAATGTGAGCTATTTCTGAAGTGAATATAAGTAATGAAAAAAATGTCAGCCTATGAATTCTGCATTTGCAGTTAAAGAGTAGGCAACGACATAATGTGAATATGTGAATAATAAGATACTACAGACACTTTCCGAAACAGGGGGAAAAGATGAAAGGTGTTTTTAGAGAAGAGTCTGAATTTGACTGACTTTTTAACAACATACACAAAGCCTACTATTTTCATGGCATGCTTAACATTTCATGTCTGGTGCTGAGTATTACACTGAGATTAATATTAACAATAATATGCATACGAACTGAAGGAATGAAACCAACTATGTCAAAATCATATCTATTCAGCACTCATTTGTATGATGATTACTCCGTCCACCTTCCTATACTCAGATCCTTTTTTACTACTTCCCAACAAGGTCATGTTTTTCTGTTTGAACCATACAACTCTTTAAGGAAAAAACAAACCAAGACTGCCCCTCCTCCCCCACCTCAAGCAGCTGTAAGGTAGGGCTCAGGTGAGTCCACTCATTCCTTCTGCAAAGTAATACAGAGCCCTTATGTTACTTTGCAATGCATTTGCAAAGCAGTACTAATTTACCTAGTAGGTCACGTAGCTTATTGATGCTGAGTTGCGCTCGCAGTGAGTCATTTTATTATCAGTGAGATTCCTTGAATGTATAATATCTACTCAGTGGGACTGAGGCTTCCAAAATGGGACTTGAAGAATATAAATGGCTTGTGCCCTAAAGCAATAGCTGCAGTGCCCTGGTGTGGATTTGCAAAGTGTGACAGATACTCCAAATGAGGGACACAAAAAAAATTAATTATGCAGACAACTGAAATTGCTGAGGATTCCTTCCTTTAGGGGACAAATTCTTTCTGGTACCACAGGCTCATGATTATTTATTTCAACTCATAATTTTCCATTAAAAAAGTATGGAGACAGAAATCTGTGTCAAAGAGAGATGGCTTTTGAATTAGAATTAGAAGCGTCCTCAGGAGGCAAGGGGATATGTGCTTAAAATGTGACTTGAGGGACAAAGACAGATGAGAGTGCTTGGGGGGACCAAGCCTAGTCCCTTGGAAGCGGGGTGATGCTGAACAGACTCTGGATATGTTAAAACAGAAGAGCAAGAGTGAGCTGCAGCATGTCCTGCTTCGCCAGTCACCTACACTAAGAAAGCTGCATGTAACCTTTTCTATTTTCAAAGCCTCTTTCCTGTAGAAAGCAGGCACAGGGACAGGAGAAGTGGTGTCTACTCAGGTTTTGGTTGCTACTAGCAGCACGGTGCATGCCCACAGTGCACACCTTGAGCAGGGCATTGAAATGTGCTTTCCCATCCCACAAGGAAGATGCAGCAGTCAAATTCTCACTGTAAGTGCATTAGTCCACAATGGTCTGCAAAATGCTACATGCCCAAAGCATTCCCATTTCCATATCAATGCTGCATCTACACATAATGAAGAGGCACCTCACATGAACATTACATTACATGTACATGCAAACTTAATTAGCCCATGCAATGTTTAAACCCAGAATCCAAAATATGCCATCAAAAAAGTTTTAATATTTCAAGAATTAAGGAGGTGACAGTATGCAGGAGAAGTAAGGCTATTTATGAATTCAGTGGGAGCCTATAGTTCTCTGAATAGGAATATAAAATTGCACTAATTCTTTGATTTCAGTTCTGTTTTGTCTGAAACAGAAAAAGTTTGCTTGTAGTTTGTTCATGCTGTGAACTGATGTAGAAGCAGATAGTTCTGGCCTACCTGGATATATTATCAGGTTTATTCATGTCACTGAGACCAGTTTGACAGAATTGGTAATACCTCGGGCTCCTGAGTTCAGAAAGATCAGGCTGGCTTAGCAAGAGTTGCTTTTCCTGCCTTCCATGAAAGAGGTAATGCCTTTCTGTCTCATTAATAGAAGTGGAAAATCAAAATGTTTCTTGTCCTGAGATTCAATACTCTTTACCCTTGCTGGGTAAATTTATGTAAAAACAGAAGAAAATTAGATGACATTGGGTTTCAAGGGTGCTTTAAAGCCTGAAGAAAGAGCTGAAAGGGAAGTGCTGGAGAGCTGTCACACACACACATCAGCTCTCAGCTGTGTGCTTGACAACCAGAAACCAGGATCACCTTCACATACCTACCCTTACAGAACACGGTTTAGCTATAAATATTCCCATGAGAAACAGAGGTAGGGCTGATTTGTCACAGCTTTGATCTTTGGGTGAGCTGAAGAAGGCAGCTTGACTCTCTGCCTGGGCACTTTGCAGATGTGTGCTCAGTGGTAACACATGCCTACAGCAGCCAGGCCTGTATGAACAAAACTTACATAGTCAAACTTCAAGATTTCACCAAGTAAAAAAGAAAAAATATAAAAAAGAATTTTCTGAATACAAATTAAAGAAATATCATTCTTTAGAAAGAATTGTTCCAAGATTGACAAATCTCTGTCAGACTCTCTTGCTGTGGATTTGGAGAGCTGGACTGGAGGGAAGTGAGTTCTTCCACAGACAATTTGCTGGTGCAAACTATTACTTGTTGTTATGCAAGATGTTGCTGCGCTGGTACTTAAGCAAGCACTACAAAAGATTGCCTTCATCCCCAAGGAAATGGTGATGTCAAGAAACAGAATAATCACAGAGCTTGAGAAGAGACACAGGCGGAGAGGATGATGATATGAGTGGCACAAGGCTACACAGCAGGTCAGTGATAGAGGGGCACAGATCTCCAGTCTCTGACCTGGATTGTTCTCGCTCCCCAACTCTCAGCCTTGCACCAGCAAGAGGCTTTCTACCCTTAGTGTTAGGTCTTAAAATAAACTTGATAGCATCCCATATGTGGTCCCTGAATTAGTGCAGAATGGAAACCGGTTTTACAATCTCTTACATTGTTTCCCTGCTGTTGCTGTCACTTTTCAGCAAGATACCCCAGACAGCAGTCTGGCTCAGCAATGACAATTTCAATTAAAAACATTTGTTTTCACATCCTCCTAACAGTTTCCACATGGTGAGAAGTGCCTGCTGTCCCCATGTGAATTTGGGGCGTAGGACAGTGAAAAAAGCATGTTTGTCTCTATATGGGAAGCTTAATTCCATCATGGCTTCATTTGATGTTGTGCTGTAGCAGAGCCAGGCTGTTTCACTGTTGTATATCTCACAGTGCTAATGGGGGTTTATTTTCTCTAATCAAATATTACCTGAGTAACCTTTTTCCAACCTAGAAACGGAAGCAACTAACATACAAACAAAACCACAGCTTTCTGTAAAGGAATAAGTTTGTTTGTTATGATATCCAGCCCCTAAATATGCTATTACTAGCTTGCAGATCATATTTCTGCAACGTCTGGGTTAAGTACACTTTATGTTGGTATATACAGATTTAAATAAGTTGAGGTGTTTTATAGTTTAACATCCTGACACTGCAAAGTAGATACATTTTTTTTTCACAGCTATTCAAGAGAGTTTTTTTGCATCAATACACTAGAGTTAAGGAACCATTTGTGATGGCTGCAAATGTGTGCATTGACCAGCCTTGAGGCAAGAGGAAATATTTTTCAGAAAATCATGGGTTTTGCCCATTAGCAACATAACCCTCTTCCTCCAAATAGCCTATTTCTCTGTCAGGATCCAAGTCCACACAGCAATCATGAAAGTCACAGCAATCAGCAAGTCGTCAAGAGCTCCGGACCTGCCCTGCATTTGGAAATGATATGTAGATACATTCTTTTTAATGTGAGAGACAGGCATGAATAAAACTAACCTGGCATTTTTGACCTTGGAGGAAACAATACTCACTAACAGTGATTAAAACCTATCCTGAGGTGAGACAGTAACCTGGTCTCTTCCCTTTCCAGTATTGCTTGATACCTTTTTATGCACCTCAACTGTCTAGATACCTCCCTACTTAATTTGAAAGCTCCTCTGATGCATATTAATTGACTGTGAACAGTCACCCTGAAACAACTATTTCATGGAAGATGGGTACCTACTTTTTTCCCTAAAGCTATGTAGCAGGTACTTGCTTAAATTCCTGGAGAATGACAAAAAGATGGATGCATTCAGGTCTAGCTTGACACATGTCATAATGTTTCTCAACCTGTATGCTGAAGTCTAGCATCAGGAACACTTATCCAAAGAGGAAGAAACTGAAAAAGAATGATCTAAAAGCCCAAGGAAAGGTCAGCTGAAGGCACACCGCTCTCCAACCATCGCTGAGGCAGACAGAAAAGTCTGGTGAGATGATGACTTCCTGTTGACATCACCCTTGTAATTAGGGGTAGAGATTTTTCCGGTTAGTGGATTTTAGGGTTAGGGTTAGGTTTATGGTTAGTATTAGGGGTAAGGTTAATATGTGATTGTGTTCATTAGTGGTAGTGGTTATTAGCGGTAGTGGTAATTATGGGTTGTGGTTATTGGGGTAGCAGTAATAAGGGGTAGAGGATTTTCGGGTTAGTGGATTTTCAGGTTAGGGCTAGGGTTAGGGTTAGGTTTATGGTTAGCGTTAGGAGTAAGGTCAATATGTGGTTGTGTTCATTACTGGTAGTGGGTATTAGTGGCAGTGATAATTGTGTGTTGTGGTTATTAAGGTAGCAGTAAATAGGGGTAGAGTTTTTTTGGGTTACTGGATTTTAGGGTTAGAGCTAGGGTTAGGTCTAGGTTTATGGTTAGTTTGAGGGGTAAGGTTAATATGTGGTTGTGTTCACTAGTGGTAGTGGTTATTAGCAGTAGTGATTAGTGGTAGAGGTTATTGGGGTAGTGGTAATTAGGGATAGAGTTTTTTCTGGTTAGTGGATTTTAGGGTTACAGCTAGGGTTAGAGTTAGGTTTATGTTTAGTTTTAGGGCTAAGGTTAATATGTGGTTGGTCTCATTAGTAGTAGTGGATATTAGTGGTAGTGGTGATTGACAGTAGTTGCGATTAGTGGTAGTGGTGATTAGTGGTTGTGGTTATTAGTGGTAGTGGTAATTGTCAGTAGAGGTTTCTTGGGATAGTGGATTTTTGGGGTTAGGCCTAGGTTTAGGATTAGGTTTATGGTTAGTGTTAGGGGTAAGGCGAATATGCGGTTGTGTTCATTAGCGGTAGTGGTTATTAGCGCTAGTGTTAATTAGTGGTAGTGGTTATTGGGGTAGTGGTAATTAGGGGTAGAGTTTTTCGGGTTAGTGGATTTTAGGGTTACAGCTAGGGTCAGGGTTAGGTTTACGGTTAGTGTCAGGAGTAAGATTAATATGTGGTTGTGTTCATTAGTGGTAGTGGTTTTTAAGGCTAGTGATAATTGTGGGTTGTCGTTACTGAGGTAGCAATAAATAGGGGTAGAGGTTTTTCACATTAGTGTATTTTAGGGTTAAGGCTAGGGTTAGTGTTAGGTTTATGGTTAATGTTAGGGGTAAGGTTAATAAGTGGTTTTGTTCATTAGTGGTAGTGATTATTAGCAGTAGTGGTAATTATTGGTAGTGGTTATTGTTGTAGTGGTAGGGGTAACAATGCATTCCTGTCTGGAAAATGGCCAGCCCTGGCTCAGATCATCCCAGGATGGCACTGGTGGATGTTTGTTGTCAGAAGGGGCACAGGCAGACATATCTGTGACCTGAAAAAGACGTTCAGTTTTCCTGTTGTTTTCTTGTACTGTCAGTGGAAGCATTAAATATTTACCAGAAATGGTTTTCCAGTTCTTTATTTCTTTACACGAGCAAAACATGAGAGAAGCTTTTGAAGTGTTTTAGCAGCTGCGTTAGGTAGAAAGATCACCCCCTCTCACAGAGCACTAGGGACCTCTGCTACTTCTGAGACATGCCTAAATCAGGCACCAAAACCGAGGAGATGTGGAAAATCAAGTTCTTTTTCTCTATTGCATAAACAACGAGCACAGGAGTTGTGTTACCTGTCCGTGTGAGTGCAGCAACTGTTGTGGTGGGACTGAAGGCAAGGACTTTCTGAGTAAAATGCAGAGACCATATTATTCCATAAGGATCCAGGTTTTCTGTATTCAGGTGAAAATAGCCTATATACAGAGAAAGTGATGGGGAGAGGTGCTGAGCTGACTATAATTTAAACTAGACACTTATGTTTAGATTTTACAGTCATGTTATCAGACTGCCTTCGTGTTTCAGGAGGACACTGTGCTCTGAGCAAAGAGAATAGAGTCGGTGGCTTGGAAAGGGCAAAAGCAGGTGATGGGAATGGGATGAGCAAGTAGGATGTGGAAGATGGCAGAGGCTGTCTATACTCCAAGGAATGCAGAAGAGTAGAAACCCTATGGAACAAAGTGGTAGATGTGAAAAAGAGAAGAGATGAAGAGATTTCTTCAAAAGATAATTCTAGAAAACCAGAAAAATGAATGCAGCAAGATAAGGAGGCAAAATGGATACTTACGTTATATGAAATTTAAAACAGCAATATAAAGATTTTAGAAAAATGACCCTTCAAGTTGTCCTATAAACTTCAGCAAATGTGATGGGGTTTGCTAATCTCCATGGGACTACCATCCTGAGGAAATGCTGTTGATTTCATGGCATATGCAAAAGTAAAAAATATTTCCCCAATCAGGAAAGCTAAATTAAATAAACAGTGCATTTGTTTTTTTGAAATATTTTTGAAGTCCAGTAAATAGTTTGGGAGTTTTCATGTCCAAATACAGTACCTGAACACCTGTATCCTATAGGCATAGGGCATTACTTATTATGTGCATAATTCTTCATGTTATTTCTCTCTTTCTTCTGCTGCAAAATGAATGAGCTTAAAGCAATACATATATTACAGAACCTACCATTTTATAGAACTCACCCTAAATGGGAGGCTCCCAGAAGGAAAATAAACAAAAGGATTTTTATGACCACCTAAATAATATATTTTGTGTTCATTAGCTCTGGAATTTGGATATGGTAAAAGTGAGACTATATGTATGACTGAAGTTTTACAGTATGTGGACAGCATAAAGCATGGTTGCGCAAGACTTCAGGCTGATTTGACTTTTCATTTACTTCAGTGGCCCCTTGGGAACATCTACCAATCAATAATTGAATAGATTAAAACAAGAGGTCTCTAGAAAGCAAATATTAGAGAAACCTATTCCTGTGTATTGATAATACAGCAATTTAATCTTGGCATGAGAACAAATATATCTACCAACTGTCTGAGTAAATAAATTTGTTTGTTAGAATTGTCGTTAATTTAACAGAGCTGTTGTCATGCTAAGATCACCTTGTCTGTCCAAGGGTAACATGTGGACTAAATTCCTTGTCTCACTAAATAGCTGAGAGCGAGAAAGTGAGGTGGACAGTTCCAGAATTGTATTCCTCTTAGGTAAGACAGATACTGAAAATGCCTGAGGTAAGTGAAAAGACCTGGCCAATGAAAGTGCCTGTTCTTTTCAGTGTTGGATGCTTATCCTAGTTTAAGTAACTAATCCGTAGGCAATCAGAATTAAAAAATGGTCTTCACCACTGGCATCATTGCTGTTACATGAAGTTCAAGAGGTGGAGTGGAGATACAGACCATCCATGACTGGGACACCTTAGCTCCTGCTTAAATGGGCATCAGAGAGAAATGATGATGAACTTCCATGAAATGACAACTTCAAATGTCCAACAGGCATCAGAGCTACTTGTCTTCACTGGCCATCTGAGGAACAGACACTGGAAGCCCTGGATGCCTACTGATTTGAATCACTTATATGTCTCCTGACCTTAGATAGCATTGTCAGTTACCAGGATGATTAATTTGGGCAGTATGAAAATGGCCCTTAGATATTTGTAAAACAGTTGTGTTTGGATGCCAAATGATTGTTTCAGTGAATGACATCTCTCCTGCACGTCACAGTGGTACTCTGCATTTGTACAGGGAAATCTGGACTGAGGAAGGACGTAGAAAGGAGTTGTTCCCTCAACAAGACTGAGAACTTTGTTTTGCTCATAAATGAGGAATGCCCAGAAGTCATGTTGGTAGTCCATAAAATTCTGATCTATTTGAATTCTCCCTTAGAGACTTGCATATCTTTGAGTGTTGATTAGGTTTTGAGGTAGAGATCATTCTCTGGAGGGTGGTGGTGGTAAGAAATGAGGTTTCCTACTTCCTTTTTCATGTTATCGAAGAATGTGTTATACTGTTAGCATTGTAGAACCAAAGAAAATATATGAGCGGGCACTCGTGTCCCCTGAAGCATGTCCATCCTCAACAGAATGATTAATTAATCTAGCATCACCTGCTGCACTTGGTAATGTTTGTCTTGCTGTAGCTGCACAAATTAAAAGAGGCCAGCTTGTCCAGCAGGACCTGAATGGAATTTTAACAGTAAACAAAATCAACATTGCCTGTTTCTATGTTGACAGAAATGTGAAAACCAATGCTAGACCTGCTCTCAGCAGAGATACTAACAAAGACAGGAAAGGGGAGCAGCTGTGAATATACTCTAGATCCGTAAGAAACAAGTCTTACCTTCGTAGTGTGCCACAGAACGGATGACTTTCCCTTAGTTTCAAGAGTAATTCAGGCTGGAAAAGCCAGAAAATACGACACACTGTAATCTTTTATGAGGATTGCCTCCTTACCACTCTCTGGTACATAGTAGTACTTGCTGCTCATTTTCCTCTTGTAGTTTGATTTGTGGAGGTTTTAAAATGTCAAAACACAGTTTACCCACTTTTTATATACTCATAAATCCAAATAAATAGTAAAATAAAAATTGGGCCATTTATTCAGTCACTTTTTGGTGTGTAACCTCATTTCAAAAATATAGGCTTAGCTCCAGGATAAGCAATCTTTCAGCATTATGTTTCCAATCTGTCAATCTGATCGGAGCTTAAAGGAATCCCATTCTGTTTTTTTCCATAGAAACAAAACACTTACTCAGCAGTAAATATACCTTAAACTGCCTTACAGACAATATGCATCTCTACTTCTCCATTGTCATTACCTCAGAAAATTGGCCAGTTGTCAGCTGAATGGACCTTGATACCAGTCACTTTGAAGGTCATTGAGTGGCTCAGTACAGAGAATTTGGCAGCAAAAACGTTGACAGATTCTGGAGAAAATATGTGCCAGGGATGAATCTCATTCCACCTTTGTGATCATGAAAACCATCCTACATTTATGTTTATGTGTAAACCAAAGAGTATATATTCTTAATTATGACTTAGGCCTCATCTCTTCTTTACAAGATCCCTTTTCAAAGCTGAGCAGACCAGTAAATTTAAACTTCCTCACTTTATGTTTAAGGCTAAGGCATCTCTGTCCTCTTCTACTTTTTGGTCTTCATCACACTCTCAAAGCTGGTTCTTTCTTTCATCAGTGCTGGCTACACTGATGTTATATTCACTCTCTTTTTGCTGTCACAGTTTTTCATAAGAAGCCTCTAAATGGAAAAATTTGCTGGCTCCAGTTCCCTGAACATTGTGGAAGCAAAACTAATGACAACAATACAGGTTGCAAGGTCTTAAGTTGCCAATAGAAATGCATTGATGATCTGTAGTAGGTAGAGCTCTATGGGGCAGCACACTCAGTTACTGAGTTGCTTACCTACCAAAATAAAATATAATTTCTTAAGTCACTCCAGCTAAAACAAACCTAAAAATGTGAAAATATTCAAGGTACCTGCTTTCATTTATTCCACTGCTTTAATGTTTTGTTTTGTTTTGTTTAGGAAACAGAAAAACTTCAACTCCTTTTGAAAGTTTAAACTGCATGCAGATGTTTCAGCAGAAAGGACCAGAGCAATTATTTGCCCTGGTATATCAAAGTAAGAAGCCTGGAGAAATAAATATCCTAGCAATATTCCTAAGAGTAAAAAACTGATAGAATTTGTTTATCTTCTGAGTTTGATATAAGCCATTCATCTGTTCTTTCTGGGTGGTCATGAAGTTTGTACTGGAAAGATTATTCTATAAGCTCAAAACAAAGTCAAACCAGAAATATTTAAACAGTTAAGAAGATTTTATAGTAAGAGCCACTGAAAAATCTCTAGCAAAGTGACCTCTTCTAAAGATTGAGATTTCCTCTTCCATACTTGTTCGTGAAGCCTACCAAGGAACATAATCGTGCTGTCCTTACTTGTGCTGAGTAATGCTTAGTAGCACCCAGTACATCTAAGTTGCAAAGTGCAGAAATTGGCTTAGAACCAGAAATGCATATGAGCATCTAAGAGCATATTTGCACAGCTCACTGTGGTGTGGAGACAAATCCCTCAGCTGACTTCAACTGAGCTAGCTCCATCCCCCATCCCTGCAATGGGCCAGGGGCACAGGGATAGCTGGGCCTGGCTGTGGGACCTAAGTGATGTTGGTGCTGGGTTGCCATATGGGTGGAATAGTTTGTCCAGAGCTTGACTGAAGATTTCTGTATTCCATCCCACAACAGAGGCAGATCCTTGCCTTCCACAGTAGGAAATCACTTGTGATGACAACAGCCATGTTACAAAATTTCTCCTGTGTCCTCAGCAACATCCAGACGCAGGACCAAGCTTGTTCAGATCTAGATATCCAAATGTGAGTATGAAATAACAATAACAATTATAATAATAACAATAATAAATGCACAAAGTTCTCTAGACATATTTTCTGGCTTGGCTTTCAGAAAATTAGAATGCTTTCAAACTTTGCTGATTTCAGGGGAAGCAGCAGTTGAGAACACATTCTAGAAATAGGGTTCAAGTAGCTGGGATTAAGTGTGATCTAAATATGAGTTTGTGTCTAGCATTCCTTTCAAGGAAATTATAAAGACAACAAGAAGAGATAAAGATCAATTTAGGGCCTGCTGGATCTGTAAATAGGGAAGCTAGCTCATAAGGGACTAGCAGAGACTTCCATAAATACCGGTTTATGACATGTGTTTACATTTAGGCAAAAAAGTTTAAATTATATAATTTTAAATATCACTGAGGCTGTTGGTGAAAACATGAAAGAAAATGTGTCATGTGGAATTTATCTCATCCTTCAGGAGCTATGTCATTATTTCTTTTCTGACTATAAGGAAGACTTAAATAAATTGGTTTCATTTGAAGCCTGCTGTTGACCAGTTCTAGATAGTCAAAACAAAACAGAAAAATAAAAAACTTGGAAAATATGTAAAGACATAGGAAAAAAAAGTACAGAAACACAAGACAGTTAGACAAAATTAACCCTATGTAAAGGGTCTTTGTGCAAATACAGCACTTAAATATACTTAAATTTAAGAACGAAACTGAAAAGACATAAGTGAAACTACTAAAAAAGAACTATTTTGAAATTATCTATTCAGCAAACAAGAACCTTACATTTAAGCTATCCACCAACCTCTTCTTTTATGACTTACTTCTTACAGAAAGGTAGCCAACGAATTTTAACTATGACTTTGGATTATGCTTTGATTTTTGATTCTTAGGGATTTTTTTTAATGCTGAGTCACTAATTGTACAGCAAATATGAACTGAAAATAATCTTCAGCTGGACCTAACAGTGTTGTTTCACAGTGGTATTTTCATGACAACTAAAAAGCCTCCCTGTTCTTTGGAAGATAGCAATTGGAACTATCCAACAACACCAGAGCAGTCAAATTACTCACCAAGATATGCTTTTTTGCCTGATCCATTGAAACGTACTAATATAACCTCTGTGACTTGCCCTTCAGCAGATGGTGTGCATGACCACTCACTTAGGTATGCAGTGACATTAAATATTTGCATGGCATCTTGGTCTGGTCTTGATACAAAAGTACTGTGGTTCTTCATGTGAAATATCTTTTAGCAAGATACCAAGGAAAACATAATTTCATCACAGCTTGTAACACCAGCTACCTCTGCCTTCCATGAATCTAAAGAAGAATCTTTTCAGCAAATTCTCAGAAGTAAAATAAAATCAAAATAGGTGGTGGTCAAGCTCCTATAGCTGCTTTACAAGAACTGTTTTTTTGCAATGAATCAAAGATACAGAAACTATACTGACTAAGAGAGAAAAATTTCATATAAATATATAAATGTTAGGTAGTCAGAGAGGGAAGAACTTGTGTTTAATAACATGATGTAAAGAAAAATAACTGGAGACTTCTGATTCCTGAACAGCACACATATTACAGCTAACTGTAAATAACCATGAACAGAGAATATCTCAATAGCCAATATTTTTCTCTGCTGGTATCAAATGAAATTCATTTGGTATCAGCTGGAGTTTTTATAGTGCTAATAGAAGTTATTTTCAGTTATCACGTCAGCCCATAAGTATACAAAGGCAGCAATTTTGCTAGTAATCTGGAGATCAGTTTGTATGTAGGGGGTATACTTTAGGCTGTTTCTGCAATGCAAGCTTTTATCTTAATAAATGTGGTGAATCATAAATAAAAAGGAAATGATAAAAAAGGAACGTTCAGCTGGGACTAAGGCTGGATTTGGAAACATTTCATGGTGTGAATGTCTGAACTCTCAAATATGCTGTCCAGCAAGCCCTGTGCTCAACAGAGAGCCAATGTACCTGATAACTAAATATAACTGACATTTTCCTTACAATAACTGCTCTGCTATTCCTTTAACATATGACAAGGGATAAAAACTAGTTGAATTCTGCTGGGCTGCACAGAATACATAAAATTGCAATTGCTTTTAATAAACTCATGAATTTTAGCGCATAGCAGACTGCCAAATGATTAAGTAATCCAATAAATAAAGAAGAGTTTAACTCTGTTTTTTATAGCTCTCCAAATCCTATCAGCAATGCCAGCTTTTAATCGTGGTGTGTTGATTAGTATTTCAATACACTTTGTTAAGAGGCAATTTGTTCTCCAAAATTGCACTTTTAGAAGAGTTTTCATATTTCAAAACTCTGTTATTCAATTTCTCTACTGACAAGTTTAACATTAACTAGTTAAAATTTATCTAGCATAATGAATACATAGTGCTTAGAAGTTACAGAATGTGTTTTAGTGCAGCATGCATAGACAATTGGGCTGTGCAAAAGAGTATGGATGGGCTCTCAAGAGGCAACACTGATGAATTTTCTTATATGGTCTTAAAATGTCAGTGACTGTTAATGATAATGACCTATAAACTAAACTATTTCTAATACTCATCAGTCATTATATCTATGTGAGATACAGATTGCTGTCCTACAGTGTTCCCTGGCATCCAGGTGCTCCAGATATCAGACTGGGAGGGCTATTAGGGTAGACAACAGTCCCATCCATGCTTGACCATTAAAATGCCTTCCCAATGAAAATAGAGTGAAGCATGGAAATACATGATATAGACCCAAGTTTAATCTAGTTTCACGTTTGGGTCTCACCTGGAGTTTCATCAGACTTGGAAGTGGTGCCATATCCAACTCTCTGGCTGAAGTTGTGTGATGCTTACTACAGCAGCTACCTGCTTGTTGCTTATACAATTGTGTAGGAACTGTATTTTAATTCATGATATAATTATGTGCAATGTTTCTTCATTAGGATGCCTGCTATTAATGCTGATAATGTAACACAGCCTGTCAAACTGTGTATTGACCTTCCAAAATTAAGGTAAGTCATGATCAGCTAAATAGATAAACAAAAGAAACTGGCTGAATTTAGAACATATTGCTGCAGATTTTTAACAATTCTTAGCTACAACAGTTGCCACTTTTTACCACTCAGGTTAAATTTGAGTTACATGAATGGCACACCCTCTAATTTTGTAGAGAATAAAAGAAAAAGTCGAAGTAATACAACAGTTAGAATGCTTTCTTTATTCAGTGAATAAAGCTCACTACTGTTTCAAGCTGAAATGCAGAAAAACAAAAAAGAAATTGGATAATCCTAACCTATCACAGATTTTTGGTCCTTTTTTGTTTGAAACCACAATAATGAATCTGTTTTTAAGTAGTCATCACAATAGTTACAGGTACATAGTTTAAAACTGGCTTTGTGATACAACTGTTCGGTTACACTTCTTTAGCGGGAATTCTCTTTATCTGTGCAAATGTTTAAACATCAGCCCACATTTCTTTTGTTATTCTAGTAAAACAACTGAGTCAAGAAACCTACCTGAAATGACAGACAAAGGCAAACTTAGGGCTGCTGTACGTAACTAACATGACAAGACCATTTTCCCCAGCACTACTGAGATTTGGATCTTTATTGCCTTTCCCTTTGAGCAATCAGTTCCACTGCAGCAAAGAGATTTCCAAGGTTGTTGAAAAAACAGCATCGCCATGACATCTGTACTCACTTTGCATTCGTGACTATAAGGCAGTACAGAATTAGGATTCTTCTGGTGACTACAAGTTTTCTCATTTCCACACCGAAGACCAAGGCAGTAAAGATGAATGTTTGCATTGATATTAAAACAAAGTCATTAAAGTGACATCCTGAACTGCCTTAAATACCAAGTTCTTTGGCTAAAGGAGGGTTCTATTCTATTCTATTCTATTCTATTCTATTCTATTCTATTCTATTCTATTCTATTCTATTCTATTCTATTCTATTCTTCTGTCCTCTGTTAGTCTTTATATTAGTCTCACTCTGTTAAAAAAGGTCCAACATTTTTTTCAGAAATATATTAAGCAGCATACTTAGTATCTCTCATACTGGGATGACTTTTTCTTGCATTTTCTCTCTGGGGAAAGAGTAACATGTACAGTGGTATGTTCGTGTTGGGTGGGACACATTTGGAGACTTGCTGTGCAAGTCAGCCTTTATTTGCACTAAAGAGATAGCCAAGCTGCAGGTGCTGAGTTTTGTGACAGTCTTCAGTTTCCAGGCAAGTTCAGTCTTTGTAGTCCTGCATCACCCAACCCCTTGAGAAAGCTATACATTTACAATGAAGAAGTGTATTATGCCAGCAGAATGGAATAGCCAGCTATGTGGTCAGCCTGCAGCAGGCCTAAGGAGGTGAAGCCTTAAAGAAGTGCAAGAACTTGAATCTAACTTGATATTTTCTGGAAAGCCATCAGAAAGTAGAAAAATGGTTTTATACACTCCTAGGATGCTGAATATTCTGTACTAATTGAAGTCTAGGTTAATTCATTGCTTTTGTCAATGGAAGTGATAAAGGCATTTATATGAAAGGAAAAGTCAATAGGCAGATGGTAGGATGCAGTCTCCTAACCACACAGAACTAACAACTGACTTGACTGCTTACTGAAAGAGAGCTTAGTGTCAGTGAAGAAAGCTGTGTGGGGACTTGAATTTACCTCTTGGGATGTGAATTTCCCTCTCTGCAAACCTTTCAGAATGTTCTCCTTTGCTTTTCTACTAAATTGATTGTTTGGTTAGTAGTTCTAAGTAAATGATGAATATGAAAAGAGTAAAAGTAAACACTGAGAGACATTGAAAAGAGAAGTGGAGTCTCTTTTTGCTGTGCTTCAGGACAGATGTAAACCGTTTTAGTGACCCTCTTAAGCCCTGCTTTCAGGTGGCATCACTATAGCTCATACTCAAGACTGCCAAATGCTGCAGACATCCCAGCAGATGGGAGTAGCATTGAAAGCACATGGTCATTCCTAGACAGTGGTGTACCTGTTCCTATCATACCTTGTAGCCTACATCCACAACTGACTGTTTTCAGGTTATAACTTATGATGAGTGTGTAGTTAGCCTTTGCCTTGTTTCTCTTTCTGCTTGCTTAGTCCTGAGAAGCTGGATGTTGGGCTGACAGCAGGTTGAATCAATACCAACCTCTTCAAGGATCAGCAGGCAATTGGATGTGACAAAGTTCCTCTGCAGAATAAGTGTTTTGGTCTGAAACAACATAGGCTGGTTGTGGCTCTCTTCCAGCAGCCTAGAGACAGCTCATGGGTGCTCATTGAAACTTCTGTCTCAGCCTGGGGTTGTTTTGTGAGTGAATACTCTGAGCACTGGCAATGCAAGCAGGATGGTAGCTGTCGTGCTGTGAGTGATGGATTCTCAGTAAGAAAAGGTGACCCACCAAATTTTCACATGACCCTCCTATGTAAGAATTTACTGTAGTTAAGTTGGGGCTGTTATGTGGTTACCACTGAGTAAAAGACAGGGGCACAAAAGTAGGAATGGACAGTCAACCTCCATTATGAAAGTGAAAATGGCTTTTAGAACTGTATTCTAAATATTGATAGAATGTGTGCAATGCAACACCATGCTGAAAAAGAAAATTTCAAATGAGCAGTTAGTGGTCCTAGGCTACCTTTCAAAGGAAGATGCATTTACAGGTATGTTTTTCCATCTGCTAAATTGTATTTGGCAGAGAATTTCTAAGAAATGCATAAATGATTCAGAAATTATTGAGGAATCCATATCTTCCCCAGTTTTTCTTATGATGATTGACCTGAATTTCTTTTAAGTCAACAGGAAGATTGCTGTGATGCTACAGAGTATCCTTTAAATCTTATTTGTCAATTCCACTGAAATTACTTCCAGATACTAAGGCTGAGTAGGTATTTGCAGATTTGAGCTGATATTTATCAAATGTACAGTTGCAGTAGTGATAGGATGCACAAACAAATTGTGATTTTTCCTCTTTCTAATAATGAAGAAAATGACTGATTTTTCATATGTGATGCAAAGCTTGCAGTGCTCAAACTAAACCAATCCTAAACATGTAAAAAAAGACTCTGAACATGTTGCAAACCTGTTAAAATAAGCAGAGCAAACCAGTAAATAATGAATATTGTATTTAAATTTAGATCAACAATAAAATTTGAATATTTGCAGTGTAACTGATGAAAAAACAGTTTGAATTATTAGAAAATCACCTTATTTTTCTAGCGAAATAAATTGCTGCATCTGCCTCTATCCAATTCTGCATTCAAAGCCACAGGACTTAAGTAATAGAAAAGGAAAAAAAAAGTCTTCTCTTAATAAATGTTTTCTGTGCTTTGGCAGTAGACATCTGTCATGGCTGAGTATTGCTAATAGTAAAAAAGGTACAACAACCATACCCAGAGACCAGATTTTATAAATGTTGCCTGCTGAAAGCTTGGGAAGAACATAAACTTACCAGGTTCCCAAAATGAAATTTGTCTTTCTTGTCCTGTCCCATCTCCCACTCTAGAAGTTCAAACTTATTTTCTGCTAGCTTATTTAGTTATATTTTATATTACCCATGTCAACAGCCTTTCCTATCTTCTAGATTAGCTAGGTTTTCTTTAATTTGTACTTCATCTGATGTTTGCTGAGTGTTTTCTTATTAACAGTGAGAAAAATGTCAAGTTTCCCAGATTTTCAGAGTTAACTTCTTACATATTTCCATTTCCTTAATAAGGAGACCATTGCATTCATAGTGTTGTGAAAATTACCTTTTCTTAGAGTAAAAATCATGCCCTTTTCCATTCTAGAAGTTGCTGCTCAAAAAAAAAAATAAAATCAAATTATAACATGATAAAATAATAATGCACAGCATCATTATTTTCTGTGTGACTGAGGTAACAACTAAAATGTCCTTCCAATGAAACTCAACAGAGTTAGATGGGGCTCCTGTATTTCAGTTTTTCTTTAATTGACCCAGAATTGCCTATCCTTCCAGGAAAATTAATTTGGGGGTTTTTTTTACATTTCGTCCTTTGTAAAAGGAAGGAAGAAACAACTGACACATTAAAAGAATGCTTTGACATTTGAACATTTGGTACACAGAAAACAAACTCCATGATCTTGTCTTCGAAGTTAATTTTTAGGCATTTTGGAGCAAAAGACTTCTTCATTCTGCATTGCAGAAGGAATATTTACAATGGCCTACTTGGAATAAGTTTTTACAGACTATTTCAGAAGGAAACTGTTGCTGTAAGAAAGGGGGAAAAAACTTCCAAGACAACTTTATGTGGGTAAAGTAGAGAAGAGTTCTTTTACTTATAGAATTT
>JAWWTY010000001.1:79786990-79798558 GCA_035222235.1 Margarornis squamiger
GTTGCTAGCTACTCTATATGTGAGAAACTACCTAGAAGTATGAAAATCTTCAAATTCATGAAAACCCTAAGGCATCAAAACCCACTATAGGTCCATTAAAACCACAGTAAATCAATACATTGCCAATGGTTTTTTGTCTGTTGATTGTCACATCGTTTCTTGATTGAATTAATGGAACTAAGAAACTTTCTACAACTGATCTTGTAGACTTCTTGATAACATTAGGCATTGTGAGGATACAGGATTCTGACATATAGACAAAAAATCTTAATACTTTTTTTCTCCATCTTCCCTTCATGTTAGAAGCTGGACTGAAGGACTCTAGAAGAGATTCTTCTTGTCTCTGTTTGACTTCCTTCAAAAAATGACACCTACATTTTAAATAAGTATTCTACCTGCTCACTGAGTCTGTAAAGAGAAAAAAGCAGCTGCAGCAGGTGATTTTTTTTGTTCTCAAGTCAGGTAGGTAGGATGAGCTGCCCTGGAGAGGAACCTCTTTCTGTCCTTTGCCAGATGGGTTGACAAGGAAGGATTTGTACCATCTTAAATGAACCTTTCCAGGAAAAAAAATCCAGACCCAGATTTCAACATTGGGTGTCTCCCCGGGGTCTTTGTTTTTGTCAGATTATCTCAACAATGGCAAAAAGTGCCATCTTCTGAAACCTCTCAAAATGCTTTTGTAGACTGCTGTGTTAATAGTTAGGTACAGAACAAACAAAAGGAAAAAAAAATAGGAAAAAAGAAAGTTTGGCATAAACACTGCAAATATACTGAAAATATTGCATAATTTTTTATCAGGGTCATTTTAATGTTCTCTTCAAGGGACAGATCCAGAAGTCGAAAATAGTATATGGGAGAAATGGACTAAAAGAGTTAGCCGATCTCTGACACATATCCATCTTTTTTTTTGAAACCTGAAGAGATCTGTGGCTACCCCCCAGACTGCTACTCAAACCAATGCCACTATCTCCAGGCCTTTTTTGATGGCTGCAAATGTGGTGTATTCCCAGGTGATTATTCTGTACTCTCAGGTACTGAGAAGATATGTGGTCATTTCAGTGAAATCAAATGCAGTCTTCAAGATTGTATTTCATAGTAGACACTAAACTATTGATCATGATAACAGTTTTAGTCAATATTTATAAAGGTTTTAGTTCACTTTTAAGGCACTGGTATGGAGGCAGAAAACTCTCTGGAGATTTAGGATGAGTTACATGATCATGCAGTAAAAATGTCAAAATATTAGGAATAAAAAAATTGATTTCTTCTCCTGTTAATATAGGTTGTATTTTACAGAGGACAGCTAGTTTTAAAGGAATCTCAGGCTCAGTGTTCATTGCTGTCATCTGAGACAGGATGAACATGAATTCCTATTGTGGATAGTTACTAGACAGGCATTATCAGTCTTTAAATTCACTAATTTCTCTGAAATGTCTTCTGAAACCTGAAGAGTAGCAATCAGGTGCTGTAAACCCCTGAATATTTACTTCTGTATTTGGAGACAGAGCATGTTCTGTGATTTATTCCTTGAATGCTTTCAAAATGTTATTGCAGAACAGTACAGGTAGGCTGTCATCAGGCAATGTCTACAGTCATGAAAAAGACATTGTTTACCCCAATACTGTAAACAATAAGCTTGAGACAATTCTAAAATAAGTCAACATCAACAATATTTTTTGTCTTGGTCTTACACACTAAAGTTAAACAGTTGCAACTTTCTGAAGGCAGAGAATTACCATGCCTTCTCCTGGGAATAATTCTGAACCAGGTGTGTTATTTTTGCACATAAAATGTCCACTTTTTTCCTTGCAGTTTCCATAAATTAAGAGATTTTCATGATGAAATGTAAGTTATCCTTTTGAAATTAAATCCTACCTTACTGAAAGAAACAACAAAGTTTTCAGTGGGCCCAAAATTTTATTCCGACTTCAACCTGCAATAGGATAGCAACTATCCAGAGATTTTGTTATCCTTATAGGTCTATGAAGTGCAAACCTTTAATTGCCCATAAGGATACATGAGAGAGAAAATAGTATCCTAAATGCTAATTATGGCCTTTGCTTTATTACAAGTTATTTTATCTGAGTAGAAAAATCCTGCTAAGGGGTTTTCTTCTAAAATAACTTAGATGATTAGATCCCCTAATGTCATCTGATGATTCACAGTGAAAGTTCTCTTTTATGGCCAATTGACACCAAATGGCAAGACCAGACCTGAGGGCAGACTGAGCAGATTGTTTTTTACAGCCAGCACACCAGCTGTGTAATTCCACCAGACATTGCTACTTTCAAGGCAAATGTGAACATTATTTCTCTCAAGGAACGTAATGCAGCACTATCAGGTTTTTGGACCTTGGCCCCTGAACTAAGCTTTTATGAAGCTTCAGTACTCCGTCCACAACTCTAATAAATAAGGTATCTAATAAACAGGGGACTCTCTGCATCAGCCTTTGCACTGTAGAAACAACTACTCACACCTTTCTTTCATTTTCAGTGACTGCATTCTAAAGAAAATACAACTAAAATAGAAATTTTCAGGCAAAAATATTAAATAAAAAATAATCTGTCAATCTAGGAAACTATCATAATTTGAGAGTTTGTGCTTTCTGGTTGATTAGTTATGCCAGTGTCAGTAAGTTCTGTCACCTTTAAAAGACTTTCCTCTGCATAAACTGGAGTGCTACATCCCTAGCAGTGTGTTTCACCCAAGCCATGCACACATGAAGATGATCATTGTGCATTTGCAGAGTTTGCCATCCAGCCTAGATCTTTCTCTTCCCAGGCCACAGATGCTTCATCAGCCAGTTTTTAAGAACTTCTTATTCAGAATGGTGACCAGGAATTGGAAGTCACCTTGCACTTCACTCACATCTACTTCCCAGACAAAACTCCTTAATGCATCCTTCCCTGCCCCTCACAGCCTGTCAGTGCAGCCACTCGTTAGGGTTTGCCTGCAGCTCAGGGACAGTTTCTCCTTTCCAGAGCTTTCTGTAACGTAGCAAATATGTTATTGGTTTAGGACCTAATTTCAGAGGGATTGTTCATATGATTAAAATGATCATGTGATAAATTGCCTACAGCACCAATTCCCCCTTGAATCATTTTCCATGGCATCCTGGAGTTACAGACTCCCTCTGCAAGAATATAGGGACCACACTGGTCCCTACACTGGTTCACTACTTGGACACACACCTGTTCAGGTATCTATCCTGTCTCTGAGTGTGGATAAATCTGTATTTCCAGGTAGAGTACAGGAACATGATGCTTCTCCTAAATACTCAATAAGCCTCTGACTTTTAGCAGATCAGGGGAGAATTTGAGTGAATTATAGTTACTATGAGTTTAGTAACTCTCAGAGGGTTTCCTTCCATGAGAATAGTGTCCTGCTCAACTTTTAGTAAGTGCACCATGCTGAGGTAACGAGTCCCCCAGTTTAGTTAGGGCCACTTTTTTGTACCTACTCTGCATTACTGCTGCTCATCACATTTTGTGTAGTATAAATTTATTTGAAGTTGATTTCTAACTCTAAGTTGTTTAATGTTATTATATATATAATGTCATAATTATAATCAAATTGTATTGCATTATAATTGCTGATATTATACTGTATTACTTATCATATTGCACTACACTGTACTGCATTACATTACAAATTTGGGGGTTTTATAACCTACATAGATATATGAAAAATAGTAGAGCCAATTAATTCAAATGGATTATGTGCAGTTAGGCCCAAGATGGAATCAACAACCACAACAGCTTTATGAGGTTCCTCCACACATCTGCATCAAATTAGCAACCTACACTGTTCAGGGTCTCACATTTTACCACATTAATTATTTTAGCACTGAATGTTATGAGACCTGTCACTGGCTTCCCTGGGAGCAGTACTGAGCCACAGATGAATTACTCGAGGTCACACAGCTATAAGGTATCAGGTGCAGGAAATGAACCTTTATCTCATGACTCTTTATGTATTGCTTTAACCTTTTTCCTTTGTTTTTCTTTAAAAAATATTTCAGCCAAAACATATTATTTTCTCTATGATGTTGCATGCATAGTTTCTCTTATAGTATGTCTTGGTTACATTTCTCAAACATTTTTGATCTAGAAAGAAAAATAACACACAGTATCTTGCAGCCAAGTAAGTTCTCTGTTGAAAAATTAATGGAGAAATTTTGTACTTCCTATTGATCAGTTCTTCCAAATAGTACGTGTAAACTGAAATCTCATCTTCCTCACAGGAATCAGAATCTAAAACCTTGTTCCATGCTTGCCTGCAGTTTTGGGCACCTTTGGATAAAGTAACAGGAAAGTGGGACTTTTCCAGGGCCCAGAGGTACAGAACACAGGCAGAAAACCCATGGGAGAGTTTGTTGGTGACCAAGACTTTTTCCTTCAGCTACCTGCCCCTGGAACTTGTGGAAAGACGTGACTGCAGCCATGATCTCTGGTTCATTTTACAGTAAAATCTTGATGAAAAATGAGCAAAGGATTTGTGAAAAATACATCTCAATACTTAAATACTCCTGAAAAGTTTTTGCCCATATTATTTATATTGAGGACCATACGTGACAGCCAGTCAGATATAAGAAAGTCTTCTGAGGGCAGTAAGTAGCTTGTTTATAATGGCATGTTCCCATGCTGATGAACAGAACAGGTGTCATGGCTGGAGAAAAACTTGGAAACAAAAAAGCAGTAATCCCCATTATCATGCTAATCTCTAAACGTTCTCTGAAGGTGCTTTATAAACTCATTTGCAGGAAATTAATCCATACAAGATATGGGTTTAGGAGGGTGAAAACAGCGTAGGCTGCTATTTATGTATGCTGACCTCAGAAACTATATCAGATTGCTGTCAGTGTCTGTAGAACGAGTTGAACAGCCACTGACATGGGAGATTTATTTTTTTGCATGTGTCATTTGATTCCTGGAGATAGCTCTGGAATTACTGCTGTTTGCTGACAGGCAAATGTGTGGCTACCACCTCAGACAAATCAAGAAAATATTATAAAGTGTTTTTTTAATTAAAAGAGAAAAGCAAAAGGGAATTGCAAATTTAATTGGGGAACACTGCTTGCTAATTATGTAACATATATGGGGGATGTAGGGTTCTACAGTTAGCACTTGGGACTGGATGTAGCACAGTATTTGCACCACTAGCCAATGCAGTTCCCACATTTGGACTGCCCCAAGACTGACAATACAGGTCTGGCACTTCTCTTTGTCACTGTCTTTGCTCTTTGCTGTGGTATTGCTGAAAACAGCACGATGTGGAAGTGTATTTCTTGTGTTGTATTTGGTACAGGGTGAAACATGTTGCTTCTTTGTAGTCAGATACAGACAACCCTTTCTATGTTCTGTCATTTACTCGGAATGTGTTGCAGTGACACATGTTAAAATGTCATGGGTTTGCATTTTGTTAGTGTCTTTGTCAAATCTCTGTGACTGCCAACTAACCTGTATGTGGAAACGTCTGCGTGAGAGATCTCCCTGTTGTCTTCGTAGAGGTGACTCATGGTAAAATACTACTATTTCACTTAAAAATGAGCCAACCTGTCAAAGGGCCATGTGGACTCCAGACCCCATCACCTGTGTCAGCTCCTGGTCTCCACTCCCTCCTGATCACATCACAGGACCATAATCTGCTCTGATTTTATGTGATGGCTGTAGGAATTCCCATTTTCTCTGCTTTAACTTCAGTAGCAAGTAATTAAATGAAATTCCAAGCTTTATATTAAACAAGTTCCCTGGAAGTGGGGACTGCCCTGTAACTGAGTGGTGCCAAGTTCACACCAGTTTGAATTCGATTTTCTGGCCTCTTCAAATAACTTTGAAATTATTTTTACATCTTTCCCCAGGCAGGCACGATTATTGCTATATAGAATGTGAACAAATATGTTCAAAATCATTCAGTTGTTCAGAGCATTCAGCTTCCAAAAGGTATTTTGTTATCTAGTACACCAAATATAATGAACAATATTGAAACACTGATTATGTGTTAATTTGCAACAGAAATAAACATTGAATCCTACCAAACATTTGCAATTAATAATCTTATTTTGATTATAACATGAAAATAATCTTAATAATATAAGTTAATATATTAATCATTCATGTTATTGTATTCCCTGGATGCATCTGCATCTTAGAGAATTGAACAAATCTTCTTGATTGCTTGTAGAAGTCTTGACTATGGGTGAAGCCTTGCTAACAGCAATATAGATTATTATAGCACTTTCACTCTGCTTCTTTTCCAGTACTGTCAGTTCATGTCTACAGACTTTCATAAAATGATTTTGCTTCTTAAAAACACAAAATCTGTCTGAAGACTGAACAGTTCTAAGGCCTGTGCTTCTACCCTTTGAACAATTCTCATGCTGTTTTCACAAACTCTCTCTGACTGCATGTTTTAGGCTTCTGGCTGGAGGTTTTGTCCTAGCTTTATATCATCTTAATGGTTTATGATCCCATAGTTCAGTGAACTTCTGCATTGTCTTGATTTTACTTCTAAGCCTTGAATCCTGATCTGAGGGTGTCTTCTTTGCTCTGACTCTTCTAATTGCCTTTTTCTCTAATCCCCATTGTACTCCACTTGGGAACGCCACAAGCGTACCAAGATGGTATCTCTAACACTGCAGACGTAGCTTTTTTTATGCTTCACAAAGGATGTTGAGCCAGGTTCACATGCTCAAAGACTTCTCGGCAGGGTCTGTAGCTACTAACATACATCAACTCTAGTTGTGAAAGCTGCTTTGGGGGAAAATGATAGAAGAAGAGAGAGCGAGTGAAAGAAAAAGCTGAAAGGCTTTCCCCAGACAGATCCAGAAGAAGTGTTGAGGGTCCTCTGTTAAACACTCTCCTCAGATGCCCTTTCCAGTGCAGAACCCCCATCAGAAAAAAAAAAAGTTTCCTAGGGTAAATACATTTTCTCTTTTCAGAACCTGCTCAAAACCTCTCTTGTTGTTCTTGTTTATGGTGCCATTAGCAGAGATGGGAGCATGCTTTGATGAGGGGAAGATGCTGCTCTTGGTTCTTAAGCTCAGTACAACATTATCATCGCATCATAGAATGTTAATGGGTTGGAATGGACATTAAGGATCATTTAGTCCCAACATCCTCTGTCATGGGCAGGGACACCTCCCACTAGACCAGGTTGCTCAAGGCTTCTATGAACACTGCCAGATTTGGGGCATCTACAACAGCCTGGGCAATCAGTTTCAGTATTTCACCACCCCCATAGTAAAGAATTTCTTCCTAATGTCTAACCTAAATGTCCTCCTTTCAATTTGTACCCATTACACCTTGTCCTACAAAGACTCACTCTCAGGCTTCCCTGTGGGCCCCCTTCAGATACTCACTTAACTGCAGAATGCTAAACAAACCTCAGACCTCTGACAGGCAATATTAAAGAATTGTTTCTGAAGTGTGAGGGAAAGATGAGTTATTTTCTGTTCTTGATATGTGCTGAAAAGTTAATTAAAAGATAAATGAAAAAATGGCTGTCAGTGTAGGAGACCTTATATTCCCTTTTGCGAGCAGCAAAGTCTAAGAGATCCCATTCACACCAAAATGATGGATTTTCTAATAAGCCAAGCCAGAAGGTAGCCTGTTTTTATGTTTGCCATCTTCCTTTGAATATTATTCCTGGGGCCCTGGAGAAGAACCACCTTTTATGTAAGTGAAGTCTGAGTAATCTTAGACATCTCAAAAAGGACAAGTCTACATGTGCGTTCTGCATGCCTT
Source organism: Margarornis squamiger (assembly GCA_035222235.1). Lineage (NCBI taxonomy): Eukaryota > Metazoa > Chordata > Aves > Passeriformes > Furnariidae > Margarornis > Margarornis squamiger. The sequence continues at coordinate 79,794,736 of JAWWTY010000001.1, forward strand.
CTTGGTCTTCAAGGAGAAAAGAAAAAAATATAATTTTTAATTTGATTGTAATTTGACTGTTAATATGGCATTTCATGCCAAACCCTCATTTTTGTAAGGAAGGATCTTTCCTCTTCAAACTATACCCCTTTTGATTTGGTAATTTTGAGAAGGCCCCTAGGTCTATCTCTTGTCTTCATTGCCCCTGCTTCCCTGGTGTACAGGGCAGAAATTCCCTTCTGTGTGTCCTGTTCCTAGCCATTACAAACTCTGGCCATTTGAAAGTTGAGCTGTTGCTTCCCTCAGAAATGAGGGCAGTTTACAGGATGGAAGGACAGAGGTGAGATATGTACACGTTGTCTGTTGCTCAGTATAGCTGCAATACAGTGAGATAACAGGGTAAGTGCTGCTATTAAAGCAACACATTCTAACAGACAGAAGAGGAGTCTGAGGGGAGACCTCATTGCAGTTATAACTTCCTTGTGAGGGGAAGAGGAGGGGCAGGAACTGATCTCTCTGCTGTCGTGACCAGTGGCAGGACCTGAGGGAATGGCCTGAAGTTGTGTCAGAGGAAGTTTAGGCTGGATATTAGAAAGACGTTTTTCCCTCAGAGGGTGGTTGGGCACTGGAAGAGGCTCCCCAGGGAAGTGGTCACAGCACCAAGCCTGATAGAGTGCAAGAAGCATTTGGATGATACTCTCAGGCACATTGTGTGACTCTTGGGGATGATCCATTGCAGGGCTAAGAGTTGGACTTGGTGATCCTTGTGGCTCCCTTCCACCTCAGCATATTGTGTGATTCTGTGATACAGATCTGCAAAGTGACACATGCATGTGTTTTCTAATTTGCTACAGGCAAAATCAGCCAGGTAATCTTTAACCGAAGATTTAAACTGTCTAAGGCAATCTGTCTGAGTTTGCCTGAGAAGAATTAGGTTGTTGTTCCACTGTCAGATTGGGCAATGGTTTCTGACAAGGGGTAACCAGCACCTCTAGAGCTGGATAGGGAAAAAAAAAGCATTCCTGTGGTTTAAAAACGCTTGTATAATTCAGTCTTTGGGAATTAGTGTCACACCAGGTTGACCATCAGAACTCACTTGTAGCTGAGTGTTTGGCTGTAGGAAGACAGGGAAGTTAATGTTAGACATGCTGGTTGGAAAATGTACGTGGCTACATACAGATTTCATTACTTCGATATTAGAGTGTGTCTTGGCTTGCTTGCAGTCAGCTCCCTAATAGATCTAGGACACTAAAGGGATTCACTAAGGAAGCTTTTAGCATTATTAAAAATATCTCCTGAGATAGAGTGCATGGCTCTGAAGGCACCTCGAGGCCTTACTGTCTTCCATGGGCTCAACCTGAGACCACTCACCTTGGACCCTGAGCTCCATTTTGTCTCATCCATTCCTCATCCCATCTCCAGCAATGCTGCAGGAGTGTCTGTGCTCAGCCTTGCTGCTCCACTGACTCAGTGTGGGCTGGGGCCTCGGCTTGTTGCTCCCCAAAAGTGTCAGAGGCTGTTGGTGTCCCTGTTATTGATCACAGCTTTGTCCACAAATCCCATTCCTGAGATCCCCACAGCACTCTGCTCCCTAGCCCCACGGGAGCAACTGGTCAGTGCTGATTTTGGAATTTATATTTCTTATATAAAATAACCCTATGTGAAAACTCCACCTAGTAGATCTGAAGGATTTTTTCTAAGCCAACAGTGTGTGTGCTGTGAGCTTCTTATACTGACCCCTGTGCTGTCATTGCACTTGGTCTGCCATCCTGGGAGGGCTCTTTCCTTCAGCAATAGCCTCTGGTATCCTCTGTCACATCTCTTGGTCATGGCACGCCCCTCTTCCTACAGCTGCACTTTTCTGATGGGGCAAAGGGTTGCTGAGGACTCAATTTATCTCCTAGGCAGGGCTGCAGGAGATGCTGAGCATGAAATGGAACAGACTGCATTGGAGAAAGAGTGACACACAGGATATGGCACACCTAAATTTAGGATTTCACTCAGGATCTAGGAAGGAGCCGTGTCTAACAATTGTATTGGTCAATATTGTTCTCCACTGAAACATCAGCTTCTGTTGAGTCACAAAACTTTGGAAGCCAACTTTCAGATAACCGCTTTCTGAAGCTCAGTTGCAGGCAGGGAGCTGGATTGAGCTGCCTGCAGAAGAGCAGTTTCGGAGATATTACAAGTTGCAATGCAAATTGTAACATGGGCTGCATTGAGTTGAAAGAGGTGTGACCAGCAGGTCAGGGGAGGTGATTCTGCCTCTCTACCTTGATCAGCTGAGAGCCCACCTGAAAGACTGCATCCAGCTGGGGGCCCCCAGAAGAGGAAGGACATGGACCTGTCAGAGCAGGTCCAGAGGAGAGACATGATGATGATCAGAGGGCTGAAGCACCTCTCCTATGGATACAGATTGAGAGAGTTTGGGTGGTTTAACCAGGAGAGGACAAGGCTTCCAGGAGACCTTATAATGGCCTTTCAATTTATAAAGGGGACTTTTAAGAAAGATAAAGACAGACTGTCACTAAGAAGGTCCTTAGTGACAGGACATGGGACAATAGTTTTAAACTGAAAGAGAATAGATTCAAGTTGAACATAAGGAATAAATTATGATGAGAATGATGAGTCACTTAAATGGGTTGCTCGGGGAAGTTGTGGGTGCCTCATTAGCGGAAGTGCTCAAGGTTAGATTGACAGATTTTGAGCAACCTAATCTAGAGAAAGATGCACCTACCCATGGCAGGGACTATATGATATTTGAAGGTCCTTCCCCAACCAAACTATTCTATGGTTCTATGATTCTATGGCCTTAACACAATGCAAGACACAATGCAAGACTTCGAGAGTGAGTCACATGCTGGAAGGCGAGGCAGGGTCCCATATGACATCTAAAATACACTTATGCATACACTTGTGCAAAATTTACTCCCTAATCAACACTGTCACTGAAGTCTAGGGAGTGATTCAGTTTTCTTTTCTTCTGCCAAATGTATTTCTTTGCTCCTGTGACAGTATTAACAAGACCTCCATTGACTGGAACAAGAACTCAGATGCATCTGCTTGGATTCCTATAAGGAGACACCTACATTTGATCTGTGAGTTAAATCTCAATCTCTTTAGCAGATAACAGTGTTAGACTATAAATCCTTAGCCTTACCGGAGATTTACAAACAAATAAGCATGCAAGCTACCATTGAATCTGAAACACCCTAAAACAGCAAACCTTCCACTGCAAGAATTTGAAATGTCTTGTGTTTTTCAAATGAAAGGCAATATTCTAATTGGTTTTTGATTCCATTATACTTATGTGTGTCTAGACACTTCAGAAAAATACTAAACATATTCTTTTTTTTAATGAATTTGTGCTGACAGCACAGTTTTGTACAAATATCTCCTGTTATTTGTAAAATAAAGTCCTAATCCAGGTGTCAATTACAGTATAGGCATCCTATAGACTGTTAGTGCTGATAAGAAATGTAGTACCTCCTTCATGGTCCTGGCAACACTGATTGTCCAACAAGGTGATACAAGGCAGCTGTTGTAAGAACACCCTTTGGAATGTCAGTCCCATACTTATCTGTACAAGCTCTCTTTCTGTAATAAACACACTTTTTATTTCCTTGCTTAGACACCAGCAGAGAGATGTGGTTCTGCATTTCAGTAAGTGTATGTAATTCCATCAACAGTAAGAGAGGTTGAAATGTGCAACAAGACAGGCTATATCCTAAGGCATTCATCTCTCATCTGTACTGGAGAATTGCACCGTCTTTATCTAGGAGTGCAGAAATTCATCCTAGTCTCTTTCTGTAAACTCTGAACGAACTGATAACTACCAAGTACT
>JAWWTY010000001.1:79798574-79871052 GCA_035222235.1 Margarornis squamiger
CATTTTAATGATCATTTTCTCTGTTTACCAACTGTGGAATATCAGCAGGTCATAGTTGACTGTAAATTATCTCTGTAATCCCAAAACCATTTATTAGATATGAGAAAAAAACCCAAAAGGTCATGGTTATGACAGAAAGGGCATTTTGTCTCTGATAGATGCAAGACTTGTTGGGAATTCACCTAGATCCCATTTTACTTGGGTGTGCTTAAAAGTGCTGTATGTTACAAACCGTAAGAACTTATGACACTAGAGACAAGAGGTCTCTGTTAAAAAAGGAAAAAGTTTATTTTATGTCTGTGTGTTTCCATCAAGCACAGAAGTTTGCAAGCCAGCTTAAAGTTAGGCTGGTAACCAAATATAGGCACTGATGTTTGGATCTGCTTTTCAAAGGCAAGTTCTATATACACAGGTTTAAAGTCTGTGGCTTTTAAGCAAATGCACCTTTTTCTCATATGAAGTTAGAGGGAGTTACAAAAGTGAGATTTTTAAAAATTAACCACAATCTGTATTTTTATGTCTATAACTTGTGAATGAAATTTCTCAGAAAACATTGCTGGACAACTTTTTATTCCACTGAGAGAGAGATTAGAGAAAATGAAAAGCTGAAATGGGGCTGCAGTTTAGTAGGACTGGCAATTTGTCATTGGTGCGGGACTAGGAGAGCAGAGGGAATGACAGGGAGGCAGAAACATTGAAGACTGTCTTCAGAGTGAAAGTAGCAGCAGTGTATTTGAAGGGAATGAATTTTCTTCCTTTATTCAATGTTTTTTTGTCAGAAATTAGAAAATACAATGACCCAATTATTTCTGTATTGTATTGGCATGACTTCAAGTGACTGCCATTTTATGCTGATTGAAGATTATAGTTGCTAACTATGTTGCTGTAGAAATTGCACATGCTTTGTCACTTCTGTATGAAAGTGTTACGCTCAATGAAAATAGTCACTCTGTGCTAGGAGTTGTAGTTCAGGAGTTTGTCCCACAGGTTTTCCATTATACCAAAGCAGTGAGACCCGGGAAATAAAGAATAAAGACTTAGAAGAAAACTATTTCCTAGTCCAATCTTTGTGACTCAAAAATGGAAGACCATGTTCAAATCACCTGTTCTCTTTATGCATCTTCAAAAAGAAGTAACTCTCTCTGCATTTGTCAGTAAAGCACCTTATGATTCACAGTGTTCTAATCGGCAAGAATGACCTAGATGCAGTCCACAGATTCAATGACAGCCTGTATGAGCAACAAAAGTGTTTGTCCTTAAAGGTCAAAGGCTGAAGGAAAGCTTGTATCATCACCTCACTCACTTTTTTTTTAATTATGTGCATAGAAACATTACAGGCTATAAGATTCTTAAAACACTGCTTCATCTCTGAAATAAAATGTAATAGTTTGTTGACCTGTCATTTTATCAAACCACCCACACGTTGCTAAAAGACTGCTGTGGTGGTAGAGCTTGAATTAATTTATACATTCTTTGGCTACACAGATCTGAACTTCTCTGTACTTCTGCTATGAAAGTACTCACATATGACTGTATTTAATGCTTGGGTTTAGTGTTATTTGTTATAATTTACTGTGTCATTATGGCTTATTGTAGATGCCTCATTTGAAAGAAGTTGACAAATTTGTGCCTGGAAGAGATGGCATTTTTTAATTTTACAGATGATTAAAAAGCATAGGCCAAATTCTGTCCTTAGATTTCACTTAATTCCTCTGAGACAGTGTCTGTCCTTAGTTTACAATAGACTTGTGCAAGCCTGCAAAGAAAGCTCATTTGCACAGTGTTGAAAGGATGATGTTCTGCAGGGTATATAAAGCAGTTCAGCTTGTCTTTAACTGCAAGCAAACTCATGTAGGTTCAAACTAATGACTTTTTGTCACTGAGAGACCTGAAGTCTTAGTTGCTTGTTGTGAGCTGTCACTTATAAATTAACTGTCAAAAGACCCCAAACTTGTGAGTTCCTTGGCTTATTATTTCAGCCAAAGGCAGAATGTAAGTTTTATATATCCATTTATAAAATACATTGATTTTGTCACTTGGACTGTTGATAAGACCATTACTTGCCTTCAATCAAATTCATTTTACCCACTTACGTTTTCAAAAGTTTTGGTACTGAGCTACCTAAGCCTAGGCAACTACTGAAAAAACTCCTTAGGTATGCATCTCACAAGAGTTAGAAATAGCTTAGCTGAGACAACTCCTGGTTAGAGAAGCAGTTCTCTCATTGACATGAGAATGCTCAGGATTGGACCTTTTGTGAATACTATTTGAGTTCTTTTACATTTTTCCCCATACATTTCTGAATTGTGGTTTCTGTGCTAGGAAGGGCGTGACTGTAAAACTAGAATAGACTCAGATCATATTTGACCTGAATCTTCAAATGAAATAATTTATGTTCCATCCTAGAACACCATAAATTAAAGGAATTTAATTTTGTGCTCTCTTTTTTTTTTTTTTCCCCTCACTGATTTTAGTCCAAATGTTAATCTCTGAATCTATATGTAGACTAAAAAGGAAAGTTTCAAAACTGAAAGACTGGCATTGAGTTCAGAAGTCTGATCATAGTTAGTCAAATTTGAAAATATTTATCTGAGATACTGTGTACTTTGGAAGATTTCTCATTCAATAACTCATTGAAACCTAATCATGCTTTATTACAAACAGTGGTATTGACCTGTGCACTGACAAGGCCTTTCTTCAGCAAATTTTCATTGCCTACATTCTTCCTCTTCTTTGGTTTGGTTTGGTATTAATATTTGCCTTTAGGGATTTTCTGAACTGGTCAGTAATTAGGAAAATATTTCCGTGTCTCCTCATATAGAGAGCTCCATGACTGTCCCACTGCTCACTATTACTTGAAATGCAGCCAAGTTAATTATTAGTGGCAATTGTTCCATTGATGACTAATGTCTCAGCCTTTAGAAATGGTGGGAGAGAGCCAGTAACATTAAAGTTATAAAAGGCATTTCACAAGGCCATGTATGCAGCCTTACAAGTGTTTATTCTTCTCCCCCTTTGCTTTAGATCCATGTCTGCTCTTCTTTCATCTACAAGGAACAAATTTAAAGGAGTTTCATTATTGTATTCATTATTTTTGAGTGTTTTACTACTTGATTTGCTGCCAGCATTTATGCAAGTGCTAGTCAAATTCGTCTATAAACATTAATTTTTTACAGGAAACTCAAATCAAACACAAATGGAGCTTTTCCTCCCTTACTTTCCTTTCTTCCCCATTCAGGTTCTGTTCATGACTGGCAGCAGACACTGCAACACTCTGATTTGTCAAAATTTCAGAAGCTTTGTGTGCACACAACATTTGTGCCTCTAATATAATCAAACTGCTTTGTATTCTAAGTCTGCTTGTTCACTTCCTCAGTTTCCTTTTTCTCAGCATAAGTTTATCTTATTTATCAGTCAGTGAATATGTTGTTTGTGATATTGTGATTTAGTCTATGAATGGTAGAATCACAATTCCTCACCTCTTCCAAGTAAACTAATGTTTCATGTTTTTCTTTTAGATTTCCCTTACCCTAGTGTAAACAGGTTATAAACAATTCAAGTTGGTGGAGTTGAGAAAGGGACAGAAGTTAGGTGAGAATTCATCTGAAAGGCTTGATAAAGGTGCTGCAGAAATTTTTTATGTGCATCTATTACTATGTCATTGTTGCCAGATTTTTATGAAGAACCCAAATACAGATCTGATTTGCTTCCATGGCAGAAGACCAGTTAAAGCTTATGGAAATAGATTATTTCTGCAGTCTACACACCCAAGTCAAATACTTCAAAATTCCTCTGTAGTTGTAACTAGTGATATCTGAAGAAAATTGTGTGTATAAATAGGATATAATCATCAAAAAAGAAATGAATGGGCATATTTTGCTTGCAAGATTTTAGTGTGTGTGCAATCCATGTGGATAAGGTTAGACTGTGATGGGCAATTTGCAGCTGGCCTGAAGAGCTGAATATCACTGCATGCCCTCCCTGAATGCTGCTGAGCAAAACACTGCAGATTCCCACCGTGAAAGAGAAAAAAAAAACTAAATGTTTATAGCAGGTAAACAAATGTTCCTTGGAGCACTGATTTGGTCCAACTCTGTGGAAAGGTGAACATGTGAAACATGCTGAGAGCACTGGTTGTCTCTCACAGTGTCTTCATTTTGATTAAGTCTGGATGCAATTTCTTCAATTAATCTTCACCATCTATGGGTTTAATGCATAAATTTAAACTCCTTTTGCAGTCAGTAGAAGAGGCTCTGGAGAAGGCAACTCATTCCTTCTTTGGAGAGTCGATTGAGTGTGTGGTGTCATGATCAGCCTAAGTCTATATGAGATGTGATGCTGTTGAAATGACGTGCTCCAAGATCCCTCCTATTCCCAGACTATCATCTATGCTGCCTTCCCTGTGATGGGTTGTGCAATCCATCAGCAGTTCATTGAGGTCCGTCTCTAGTCTTCTCTTTTACCCCTACAAAAGGAAAGTATCTGGTGTTCATCAAGCTGATTTGACTCAATTTGTGATTAGCATTACCAATACTAGAGACTTGGCAGGGGTGAATGTGGGTTAGATGGATTTGCAAGAGTACAACAGCCATGGACTGATAAAGGACAACTGTGACACTTCAACCTTCCATAGCCAGGACAAATATCAGTTTGGATTTTGCTATCTCTTTCCTGTAATTATAGGAAATGCAGATATCTAATTCTGGGAGGATTTAAGCTGGGTGAGATGAACCTACCACTTTGACTGGAAAAGTAAGAATAACTTGTTACGGACATACTGCAATACTTGGCTTAATTTTGGTACAGAAAAGCATCCAAACTACAGTCTGCCAGGAATAGTTAATAGTGACAGAGTTTTTTGGGAAGCTATGATTAGCTGGTCTGCATTTTCTGGGAATGGCAATCTTGTCTTCAGGGAAGACTATCTAGGTAACCTGGGAGCCCAGAAACAGAATCATCCTTTTGTTATACTTTTTTCTAAGGAGAATTGATGAATCTATTGGCAAGATCTAGTCTGCCTAACTTAGAGATCAAGGTAGTTCTTAAAATTTAGGAAAGCAGTGGGACAGTGCATCTCAGGTTGTGACCTAATCAAAGGGCACCTTTTTTAGGTAGATGATATTTTCCTCTCTAGTCATCTGATGGCATCTTCCACTCTCCACTAGTTACATGGGGGAGGTAAACATCAGTTTTAAGATACTAAGAAGGAATTAATCATACCAAATGAATGGCGAAGCTAGTCATCCTAAAATCCTTTATTATCTATGATCAGGAATACATAGAGGGTACTCTTTTCAGTTTCATTCAAACATCTAAAATGGGTCAGATGAGCACTATCCTGATTTTTTTCATGGAAAAGCAAGTCTCAGGTGATTAGTTCAGCTGCTGACATCTATATTGTAAAGCTTCCAAGGCTAAGCTTACTCTCACCTTAGTTATTGAAGATTTGTATCTATGACAGATGCTCAGTTTAAAGAACTGGTTGCCCTTGCCCACCTGGGACTTTTGCTAAATCACATCTATGTAGTTTCTCTGAGACCTGAAAATGGAGGGACTTCAGCTCTAGCCTTTCTCTTGGTTTGTATATTTAAAGGATTTGTCTTCTCTTCTAAGCAGGCTGCTTTCACAGGAATTATAATCAATTCCAAGGAAGATACATGTGTAAGGTTACCTATATATAAACACCTGTATTATAGATGTCTGAAGTTAGGTGGGTTGAATCCCATCCAGACTGGTCATGTAAGAGTGCTTCCATAGAAAAATAGGCTGAAATGGGTCAGGAATTTAAAATAATTGCTTTCCTTATGTTAGTCCTACTAAGCATTTAAAAGCAATGCTGGAGTTAACTCTACAGCAACACAAAACACATTTACTGAGTGAGGGGAACACACATTTGAAAATTTCAATTAGATTTCATTGAGAGTTTCCAAGGATGCAATATGAATTGAAGCCTTAATATTGCAGCTGGGCTTTCCTCTTAACTTCCTGTGCACGGGCTTAAGTCGTAGTGAAAAGGATGTTATCAATTAGATTGTAGAATAAGTGATAAGATGCGTTAGCAGTGCATTTACAGTACATACTCGCCTCCAAAACAGACTGTTCTGTTTCTCCAAAATAACATTGAAAGTGAGGTTAGAACACCTCTGTGACACTTTTTCATGGGTCAGCAAACTCAGAACCAAAATAAACTTAGCTCTCATTTTGCTAGTTTGAGTGATGTCTAAGCAAGAATGTCAAGTCATCTCTTTGCACAGAAACAGAACAGGCTGCATTTGTCTTGTTCCTGAAAAGGCATGACCAAATGTACCCGTGACTAACAAAACCCCGTGGTATGCAAAACCACTTTAAAAAGGCAGATTCTCTTTTGTCCAGTTCTTCCAGCATAGTTATTAATACACATGCATTTGTCAATTCTTTCCTGTGAATAGAACAGCAGTTTAAACAAAAGTAGCTCCATTATATTTCTGCATTGCTTCTCTTTGTCTTTATTCTGTTCTGGTGACAAGTTCACTTGAAGGTTAAGGAAGTTTAATCGCATTAGCTATAAGCTTTGACACTAAGGAGTGGTTGGATGCAGTGATTTTTCTTGGGCTAAAGCTGACTAAAGAGGTTCCTAGCTCCTCCCAAACCCAGCAACACATGCCTGTTCTCTGGATGCAAGCCAGTCCCCTCTTCTGAATTTTGCTCAGATATCTCAGATAGAAGCATATCTCTGCTCTAAGTTGGATCAAGAAAGTGATCCAGATTCTGGCAAATTTTTAAAAAATGTGGGGGTTTTGTTTGTTTGTTTGTTTTCATTTTCATTAGCTCTATATTTATAGTTGAATAAGAAATAAGTATATTCAAATAAATGCAAAGCAACTAAAATTCACATGCATTCAACTAAATAACAAACAGGATAAAAGGCAAACCCACAGAAGTTTGATATATTTTTGCCTTTTATTGGATAGGGCAGCCCTGACTTTCCTTCATTCAGTTTTAAAGACAGCATCAGTGATTTTTCCTAGTATAAAAAGCTCTAATTTTTCCATTTACACATTATAGGTACAAAAGACATTGTGAGTAGATCTCTTCAGTGCCTCAGAATTTTCCTGTTTGATGCTGAGATTCAGGTGATTTTTTGACTGTTGCTTGCAGAGAATTTGCTGGGATTAGCAATGTAGCATAGATCAGGCACTTTTATTAATTGATAGTATATAGTCAATAATCAATAGTCAATAATATTGAAGAACAAAAGTGTGTGGTTTTCTGAAAGCAGTTTCATTTGTGCTGCTGGATATGCAGCACAGTGGTGAGAGTCTGATGTGGTTTAACCCCAGCTGGCCCCTCAGCCCCACACAGCTCACTTGCTCCCCTGGTTGAATGGGGGAGAGAATCAGAATAAAGGTGAGGCAACTCATTGATTGAGATAAAGACAAGTTAGTAGGTAAAGCAAAAACCATGCACACAAGCCAAGTAAAACAAGGGATCCGTTCACCACTTCCCATGGGTAGGCAGCTGTTCAGCCATACCCAGGAAAGTTCCATCACCGTTAATGGTGACTTGGGAAGACAAATGCCATCACTATGAACATCCCCTCTTCCTTTTCCTTCCCCCATCTTTATATGCTGAATATGGCATCATATGGTCTGGGATACCCCTGTGGTCATTTGGGGGCAGCAGCTGTCCTGGCAATGTCCCCTCCTAAATCCTAGGGTGAGAAGCTGAAAAGGCCTTTGTGCAAGTGCTGCTCAGCAACAGCTAAACCATCCCTGAGTTATGAACGCTGTTTCCAGCACAAATGCCAGCCCCGTGCCAGCAAGTATGAAGAAAACTAACTCTATCCCAATCAAAACCAGGATGTGATGGTATACAACTTACTGACATTTGATTGCAAGGCTTTTCTCAATGTCCATCTTCTCTGATCGAAGGTTCCCACTGGTTTCATTCTCTGAGTAGACAGTTGTACTTGACCATAAAGTCTGCTATAAAGAACACACTTTGTACTTCATAATTGTCAGCTTCAAGATTCCTCAACACCTTCAAAGCAACTTTAGTAGAGGCAAACTTCTGCCTGCTTTTCATCCAGCTTCTGTCTTAGCAAGGATTATGTGGTGGGTGGAACAGTCCTTTGAACTCAGACTGGAAAGCAGGACACATGCAACAGCTTTCTTGTACAGGTGTTTGCTTTATCTACCAGTTGGACAGTCTGTATCTTTGCCATTCCTGAGAACTTTTCAGTCAGCTTCTGCTACAAACAAAATGTCAGCACGTATTTCTTTTAGATGAGGTGTTTGACTAGGAAAATCTTGTGTAAGGTGAAGAACCATTTTGTTCTGTAGGACAGCGATATCCTGTTTTTATTGTTGTTGTTGTTGTTTGGTTGGTTGGGTTTTTGGTTGTTGTTGTTGTTGTTTGTTTTTGGGGGTTTTGTTTTTGGATTTTTTTGGTTGTTTGGGTTTTTTTCTAGGATGAATAGAAGTTCCCAAGTTAAATTCATTTAAATTATGCAGCAAGAAATATATAGAGATTATGCTTCAGATCTGCAGCTGCTGCAAACCACGATGGCTCAGAAGCTTTATGGCCACAAGACTTAGACTTAACTAAAATCAGCCTTTATACAAGCACTTTGCATTCTATTCAGGGTGATCAGAGTGTTCCTCCCCACCTGTCTGTATTGCAAAACATCTGCTCCGTGGTCAAAAGCTATTAAACACTTAGGAATAGTAGTTCTTATGCTATATGACTCACATATGCTCTGTAACTTTTCTGTGATTGTTAGATTGATTTGCCCAAGTGCTACATTTGGCAAATTTCATTTAAACAGTCTCAGGTTGAAGTGACTGGAAGTTTTACTCATATGAAGACTATATGGTCTGACTTACTGTTCTGCCTTAAAATTGATGAATAGCCACCATGCTTAATTGTGGCCTTGATAAGGTCTAGAAGGCTATGGCACAGACACCACTGTCTTGATCTGTCTATAGTACAGCTCTTTGACAAAGAATTAGGTAGAATCAATTTGGTATGTAATGGGACACAGACAATTTATCTTTCTGACCTTCAAAAGTAGTCAAATGCAATGAAGATTTACAATAAGATTTATGCTCGTTAGATTAATACTTCCCTACAATCTTCATTTCAAAGCTTTCATAGTTTTGCCAGTCAATTTAATTCTACCTAATAACAGTCTGACTTTCATTGCTTTCCACACATCTCTATTTTCAGCAAATCAAGCTTGTAATAAGAATTAGAGTCATAGACCGGCAGTGCACAGTAACAGCTGGATCTCCCAGACTAAGTAGTCATCTTTCACAAAAGGTGCATTGATTTATTTTTATTAAGGCATAGAAACCAACCACAACACATCACAGTTGACTATTTACTTGTCTAGCTTCAATTTACATCTCTCGGTCCTTTCATCAATTAAAAGAGAGATGTTAATACCTTTTGTTAAAGTTACTGAAGACTTCATTTTTAGTAACTGACGATTTTCAAATGCTTCCATTTCTAGGACCCCCCTTTAAGACTGCAGGGAAACATTGCTAAGGGCTTATGCAAGTGCTGTTCTACAAAATCAGATATGTACAAAATAAAAATGGGTCCAATATTTCTTTTCTGCCCTAAAGGGGTGGAGCAAGAGAGACAGGCAAAGTAGATTTGGCATTTTCAAGTTTGTAATGATTTAAAAAGCACCCAAGATTTAAGTGGCTGTATATGAAATTATGTGAGATGAGTGAAAACGCTTGAGGCTGTAAGTGGAATTTGGCAGGAAAACAGCGTTTGCTGAAAAGAAGCATCTATGCTTGTTGTGTGGGGAATTGGTTTCATTTGACCAAGCTATAAGCCTTGTCAAATTACAAGTTGTAGCTGTAAAATATGCAGCTTTTAAAATGTACGCAGCACACATATGCATGGCAAAGTTACTCCATAACGAAAAATCTAGTCAGGTAAATTGCTGCAATTCAGAGAAGGTTCCCTGAAAAAAGTCTCTAGCAAGCCTTGTCAGGCGCTAAATGGCTGCTTGTGCAAAAAGGTTTCCTGCTGACTTAGGAAGAGATATTATGCTGCATTTATCTCTTAGGGTTGCATTGCTTGTTGGTCATTGACAGGAACAAGCCAATGGATGAAACAGGATTTTGGTCCACTTCTGTGTGGTAATTCCTATATTTCTAAGAACATAATTTTTACCTGAAACTGAAAAGCTAGTATCTCAACCTGGGATCCCCTAGGCAAAGCTCAATGCATTAGAAATGGAAATTAAACTTGGTGTGTCTGGTTTCATTAGATTAAGCTATGAGTATTGTGCCATGCCACATGGAAGCCACAGGGTCAAGACCACTGTTAATTTTCATATCAGTCAGTACAGAGAGACATTTCCCTTTGCAGGCTGAATTCCCAGCTGAATGTTCAAGGATGGCCTTTTGTGCATCTGTATTCTGAGTCTATGGAAGAGGCTGTCCATACAGCTACTCAGCACCACTGCTGTCTAGCACTGTGCATCAGTTTCCACAACATTTGATAGTGATTATTATTCATTAAGTCTCATCAGGAGCAACAGATCAGACTATATTCATAAGGTATAATAAATCTATTTTTTAAATTATGTTTTAGAAAGGACAACAGACAATGTCAAATGAAAGAAACAAAGCCCTGTAGGAGTTGTCTCTAGAAACAGGGGTCTTGTCATCAAAGGTATTTGAGAGGTCAGATCCAATAGAAGTTATCTCTTAATATCACAAATTCCTATTAATTTCTTCTGGGAAAAAAAAAAAAGCTTTGTATTAATTATTTTTGTGGTATCTCATCTTATTTTGCTCTTAATTGTTACTTAAAATAACTCCTTAAGTGTAGCTTCTTTCGTATTACATATGCTTCCTCTTTAACATCCCTTGCTTGCCATCAGATCACGTCCAAGTTCTACCCAAAACATCTGTAGAAAATGCATACTTCCAAAAGCACTAATCTCAATATTTGCTTATTTATGCACTCATACTAAACATCCCCAGCTAACACAAAAGACAATTAGTTTGCTGATTCATGGACACTTTCACTTAAGTGTCAGCTAGCAGCAATAAAATATAAGGTTAAATGTCCCTTTGAAAACTTTACATGGTTTACATGAAAACTTTGAGCTGAATTATAGATGGTGATTGATGTTTGGTTCGGTACTGGTGAAGGCTTCCCCTCTGGCAAGCTGTTCAGCTTCTTGCAGAGTTTCTTGCCCATTAAAGAGTGCTCTCCCAGGAAGATCCATAAGCACCCTGCACCCACGGCATTACAACAGGGTATGAGGGTATGGGTTCAAGTAACGCCTGAACCCAAATGGCTGCCACACTAAAAAATCCAACAAACAGCACAGGAGAGCTGGTTCTCCTTGGAAGGTAACTGTTCAGGTGAGAACCACCATCAAGGGCTCCTATCATATTTAGAAAGCTGATCATTTATAAAAAAACAGTTTTGAAGAATTAGTCATTTGAAGCCCTGCATGCTTCAGGTCTTAAAAGCAAGCAGGGCATAATGCCATATTTCCCTCTCCCTGAGACTTGTTTCAGGAGGCTGACTCCCAAAGAGCTGTCAGCCAGCTGTGCCTCTTAGCAGTGATGCTGAAGCATTCACTCAGGAAAGGAGGTAGGAGGCATTTAAATCACTGTCTCAAGCTGCCAAGATCAAAACAGAAGTTGCACATTTTTAAAAGTGTAATGTGGCAGAACATCTAATAGCTGTAGCGTGGCAGTGCAGCCAGTGCCAGGAGTGCAACACATGAGTGGTCTTTGCCTAGGACATGGCTGGTGGCACCAGCAGGAGCTGCCTACTCCAGTGGGAGAGCAAGGGGGAGAACCCCAGAGTCTCCTTTCAGAGGGCTGGAGCAGGAAAATGAAGTTGGCACTGATTGGGGAAAAATAAGTCAAAAAAGGGGAAAAGAAACATCTCAGATCACTCTAAGTATCTGGAAAAGGAGCAGACGACTCTGGCTTTTGACTTTCCAAAGTACCATTAGCTCTTTAAGGACCCATGCCCAGAAGCTCTCAGTCATCAGAGGGCAAAAAAGACGTGGTATGGTGCCCAATCTTAACTCTGTCATCACAAAATTTAACTGATTGAAACTGCTGCTGACGCAGGGAAGAAAATAGGGCAATTAGGCAGCCATGTCACTGCTCTTGTTTAATTTGTATTACCAAAGCATCCAGGCCTCTGAGGCATTTCTGTGTCACTGTGTGTTACACAAATACAGAACAGAGAGATGGTCCCTGTTCTCACAACCTGCAATTTTAATATCCACAGACAAAAAACCTTAAAGAAGCAGCAAAAATGTTGAGATACAGGAGAGGTAGCAGGCCAAGCATCTACCCAGGACCTGCTTGTGCTGAGGGAAGGAGGAGGAAGAGGGGGCTGCAGAGGAGGAAGGCACACACGGCCTTTGTCTGACACAGCAGAGCTGCTGAGAGGATATGCAGAGAGTGTGAGATTGCAAAGTCATGAGTTTAGGGAGAAAACTCTAGTGGTGATGCTCTGGCTGCAGGTCAATGGCACAAGGTGACATTTGTCATTGCTGTAGCAAAATGTGTTGCACTGGCTGAGATGCAGGACTGTAATGCTAGGAGGAAGCTGGGTAAACAGCCAGCACTTGTACAGGTGCATCTCAGGCAGTCTGCATCATTGCATCATCTCTGAGGAACAGAAAGCCAGGTTACAGATAACAACAACATATTGTTGCTGGGGCTGGGGCAGTCAATTGTAGCCACAAGTGTTTGCTCAAACAAACAAACAAAAAAAATAAAAAAACAACAGCAACAACAACAAAAAATAAAATCAAAAAAAAAACCCAAACCAGACCCAAACCAGACAATTCCCCCACTGCTGTAGGATTCAGACCTTGTCAAAGATAGTCTGACAGTCCCAGGCCTGAAGTCCTTTCATTATCCACAGAACAGGTGCAGCAGGACTGGGTTTTCAGCACTGATCTGACAAGCCTGCCTTTGGCAGTAAAATGCCAGTTTTCTGTGACAGATAAATTGTTGATCTCCTGATGAAGTCTGCAATTTATGCTGGTAGGAGCGGTGGAGTTCGGAGACCAATTGCACTCTCATTGAGAGCTGAGTTGAGGCAAACCACATGCTTTGGATCACTTGAGTGAGAAGTCTGTCAGAAGTAATGCATTACAGTCAAGACATATTGCAGTGTAATTTAAACCAGGACCTCACAAACAAAAGTTTAGGGCCCCACTTTAGCACTGCAGCATTTTCTCACCAAAGTTTTTTTGTGCTGGCTTTCAGACCCTTGAATCATTCAATATCTTTAAGATTCCTTTCTTGGACCTTGTTAAACTTCCTGACCTGCCTCAGTAATTAGAGGGGCTGGGTGAAGATTTTAAAAAAAAACAACTGTTGAGAAGGGCATGAGCCAGATTTGATGCAGAATTGGCAGAGCCACCTCACACAGGTGCTGCACCCAATCAGATGTGCTGCCACCTGGAAGTTGTTTGTCCTTCTTGTCATATGGTAAAATTCACAACAAGCTCAGCCTCCCAGGACTCGCAGTTCCTGATGGTCTGGAAGCCAAGTGGGTGGCCTAGATGAACAACCCTGCAAAATCATGGGGAACCAGATGTCCCATGTCAGACATCTCCTAGAATACCCAGCAAGGGCCTCTTCTTCCTGACTTAGGTATGAATATACCTGGTCTTGATATCATAGTTTTCTACAGTCTATCTCCATTGATGGAGCAGAGTTGGTAGGTTATTAAGCCCCATGTTTATTCTGAACTAAGGATTAGTTTAACCAAAACTGCAGCGCATTTAGGCAACTTGGAAAGCACTAGTAGATCAAAAACTCCTTATGCCTTAGATATGCATGATCTAAATTTTTTTCTCAATTTTTACTCATGTCTTGAACAATTTCTCATCTCCCCCTCAGCATTTAGCTACTTATTGTCAAATTCTACTGTTAGCCATGGTTTAGCTTGGGATTTTAGTTTATTTTCTTCTTTTTTTTTGTATCATTCAAACCAGCTTGTAAACGCATTGTGCTCACTTAACAGTTTTAATAACACTGGTTGTATTCAGGAGTTTCACTAGTTTGTACCAGGACCTTGAAGTACTATTAATATTTTTCAGAATAGCTGTATACCTTTTTGACTTGTGTTTTGATATTCTGAACTGCCACTGCAAATGTCACTACTTTCCAATATCTGTTCCAAATTAAACAGATAGTTCCAGAAAGGCCTTCACCTGCTTCCTTTTCAGATATGTATCTGTGTGTGCAACAGAAAATGTGAACCTTATCAGATACTTCCCCACCACCTTTTTTGATGTCAAAAGCAACATTCTCTATCAGTATCAAACAGGATGGATACCTCTTCTTGTCTGATTTAAAATACAGAATTGATACATACATATATATATATACACTGAATATTTTTATACCATTACTTTCTATTTTTGCCATTTCAATCTATGTTATTTGAAGGGAGGCTTGTTTTCTGCTGAGAATATCTTGAGTGGATTTTAGGGCCTTTATCAGTATTGACTGCTTTCCTTATCCATATTTTTTGGCATTTCCTTTAATCCACTCTTTAGGCATCCAATCTTTATGCAATGATTTGTTTCAAATTTTTGTTAAATAGTCCTGCTTAAACACTTTTTCAAAGCAATGGGTTTTTTGCCCATAAGATTTCTGCAAACTTTGATTTCAGAACATTCTTGAACCACATTTAAAATTAGTCAACTATGCCAAGAGTTTCTTTTTAGAAAACTGGTGTTTCTAAAGGCATAGCTTTATACATCATCTATGGGTTCCCTGTCTGTTTGTACAAAAAATGTGTAATCACATCATGATCATTGCTACCTAGGCAACAGTTAATTTTTAGGTCATCTTGTACCAGTGATTGGCTTGTAGAATACTGCATCCCCTGGAAACAGGCACTTAGTGTTTTCTGGGAGAAAAAACCCTCTTCTCTAAACAGCAGCTATTTGCTGCCAAATGTGTAGATGTCTTTTTTGAGCAATCACTGTAAAGTAATTTAAAATTATGGAATGCCTTTAAGCAATGGTGCTTAAATTTTGATGACATGGACTATTCAATTACCTGAACAAGTTACTCATCCAAGTAACTTGGATAACTTCGGAAGTTATCAGAAGCAGATGATCAGCCCCTCAGAGTGGGAAGAGAGGTAATATATCAGTTCAGAATTCCTTGTTTTGGGAGGGAAGCAGTCCGTTTGATCTACATACACCTTAGGGGAAACACATGGTTTCAGAAACATTCTGTCCTTTCCAGACTGGCAGCTTCAATGCGTGCACTTTTCCTACCTCCTTTGTGAAAGTGCAGCACTGCCAGATGTGACTAGGAGATGAGCTTGAGACTCTGGAATGATCTGCTCGGGAACAATGTAGCTTGGGCTTCATGGAAAATTGGTCTGATTCTACCTGACAATTCTGTTGCTAAGGAGGGCTCAAATGGGTGACCCTCATGGCTTCTTGTTCTACAGATCTCTGACTTTACAGCTTGGAGCCTCCTGACCAGCTGTTAATTCCTCTTTTGCTCTCTGCTGGATGAGCTGACCCCCACCTAACTGCTCATATCATCACAGAGACAATGTTAAGCCCTTGCAGGAACCTCGGTGTTGTCCATGGTGGCAGAGTCACCTTCTGATGTTTTGAACCCAGTGACTGGAAAATCTGCCTTGATGTCTCTTTGATCAGAAACGAGTCATTAGTTCAGACTGTATTTCCATTTATTCATCTTTAAGAGAGGAAGAAGTCACTTTACATATTAATGCATGGAAATTATACATTCATTTCAGCATTAAATAGGGAAAACCTGCCTAGAGAAATTGTATACATGCCATCTCTGGAAGTTTTCAAGTCAAGGTTGGATGTGGTTTTGAGTAACTTGATCTAGTGGAAGGTGTCCCTGCCCATGGCAGGGGGTGTTGGAACTAGATGATTTTTCGTCCAATGCAAACTATTGTGATTCTATGATTTTATGAAAAAGGAGATATTTCTGGTAAGTTCACAACCTTACAGGAAGTTTTTATATTTGAAACACTCAGGTAAGATAACCACTCAGCTTTTTAAGTGGTTGTCATAGGAGGAAAGAGAAACATTTACATGCAGTGAAGGAAAACTAAAGAAAGTCTTGCAAGTACAGTTCTGCATTATCTCAGGCACTTCAATGTCAGTGGGGAATCGGGCATGGCAGGCATCCAAGTGCTCAGCTTTTTACTACTATTGATGTTTCCTCTAATGCTTTTCTCTTTGTGGGAAATTCATCAGATGTAAAACCTGAAGACACATTATATTCTTCTGATCATTCTTCATTACTGCTGCTACATATATGTTTTAATACAGCTGACTTCAAATGTCCAAAAGTCACAAATTACACTCCCATAAGTGATATTGAGTTAGAAGCCAAAACTTTTTAAGGAAAAACCCCCATAAATAATAAAAAGGTTTTTTATTTCCTTCTCTTTTATGAGCTATTATTCTGGATTAATCATTATCATAAGGATTCTTTTGTGACAGTTAAGTCTGGATACTTCTTGCCTTTTGCCTTGCTTTGCCTTGCCTTATCTTCCCCTTCCTTTTCCTTTTCCTTTTCCCTTTTCCCTTTTCCCTTTTCCCTTTTCCCTTTTCCCTCTTCCCTTTAAAGCTGTGGACAGGGCTTTCAGGTTGCTCTTCAGTTGCCTTTTTGAACATGTTTTTTCAAAGAATGATGCTTCTTTTCCCTCTTTCTGATTAAGAGAAGCCCTCGGGAAAGAAGATGTCCTCCAGTTTATGTCTCTTGGCTTTCTGTACACTGAGGAGAAAGACTATGAGTTTTTCTCACGTCTGGCTTCAGCTCTTTAAAGGACGGAGGATGAGTTTTTGTGGCATGGCAAGTCTGCAAGATAGTTTTCTGGCTTTCTGTGGGCCATAGTTTGAAAAATAAGATTAAATCTGTTGGTGTTTTTTTTGTTTTGTCTTGTTTTGTTTCTTTTTTAAATGAACACAAAGGACCTTTGACTGTTTAACTTGACCTGTAAAAAAGTTGTTTTAATTTTTTTGAAGGGCTGACTGTGGAGGTGGAATACAATAACTCAAAGTGTCTGCACTTATATGTCTATGAACTGGGTGTCAAGCTTCTGTTACAAATGATGGAGAATTGTGGAGGAACTGACTGGGCCAAACATAGAGCTAAAGAGTCACTTTAGGCCAGTCAGTCTCCAGAGCCTATTTCAGAAAGATCAGTCTTCCATAAGCTTGTGTTGTGCCTGCCCACTCTGTGCACGGATCTGGGATGCTTCTGGGCATTCCAGCACACCAGCCCCTTACAGGAACCCCTGCCTGGATATCTGAAATGGGCCAGCTGATGTCTGGGTGTATATGAATCTCTCTCCACACACCACGTAAAGAGTGGTCTGTTAAGTTTTTCTAAATACAGACGTATGATATATCTCTGATGCTCTAAAACATGTGAGACACTTGAACTGGACTGAGAGAGCTGGTGTGATGCTCATGCATTGAGGGCATGGTGTGGAGATAGGGTGGGATGCCCTAGGTCATCTCACATGAAACCAGAAAACAGAGCATGAACAAATGAATTGACTGTCTAGATTTCCATAGAGTTATTTGGAACCAAGAAAAGCAGCTCACACCTTGAATTGTCTTAATCTGTAAACAGAATTCACCTTTCATTGTTACAAGGTGCAAACATGTACAATTTGAAACTTACATATTCCATCCAGTGGTATTTGTGCTACCAGATGTTACCCATCTGTACAAACAAAAATGAGACATTTTCCTTTGTGTAAGAAAAAATCAAAGGCAATGATTACATGTACAATATTGGGGGCTTTTTTGGGCTCAGTTTCAAGATTATTACTTTTTGTCTTTGTATGCCAGAGTTTTCTATTAGTTCAGTGATGTATTTTGAAATTTGTGTTGCATACTTTCTAAATTCCCAAATGAATTATTAGAGAAGCACACCAAATTATGGGTTTTCAATGTCAAGATGGATATCTGCTCCTTTGCATATGCTCTTTATGTAAAAATATGAGCATCCTTCTAATTTGCTCGCTACTGTGACCTTCATATTATGGTTTTGCTACGAGAGTTTCAAAAATTGTTTCAGACCAGTGGATCATGTCTGAAGCAACAAAACAGCAAATATATTGTGGTGTTTTATGAAGGCTAATGCATGCTAATAAATGCTAATGCCATTTTCTAAAGTACGAAATAGTGATGTCAGACTCCAGCATAAGAATCTGTGGATTAGTTTCAGGTAAGCAACGGATAGATGGATAGACCCCTAAGCATAAAGATCATGGATTAAAAGGGAAAATGGAAAACTCAAGGATGAAAAGCTATGTTTTAAAACACTGCAGTCAGATTTGTTTCTTTTTTTGGTTGATGTGTGTCCCTTTCCACAGCTTCCCTCTTCTTCCCAAGGACTCACATTTCTGTAGGTCCTGTGCTTTTGCCAGCCCATGGGATCATGTCCAGCACCTGCTGGTGTCTGAGACGTGGTAGATGTTTTGGTGTTGGCAATGGAACCAAGCAAGTGAAGGCTTGATGTTTTGGTCTTTGTTGAGATCATTAGGACATATTTAGCCTGGCTGTGCTGCTTTTATCCAGCAGACAGATGTCTAGTGTCCTCCCCAAGATGTCTGAATGCTCCCTCCTGATATCTGAAGGATTCCTCTGCTCTAGGGAGTCCTGGGATACTGTATTTGGGTGAGTTTTAGTCTTCCTAGTACCAGTGAAAGCACAGACATTATGTCAACCCAAGTGTAGCTGTGAAGGTCACTGTATTTCAAGAAAGAAATATCTTAGTCTAGTCTTCTCAGCACCCACACAGGGAGGTTTTACTCCACCTTGTAAAGATAAAACAGAAATCTGCCCTGACAAAACTGGCATTCCAGAAGTTAAGTATACCTGTGAAAAAAGCAAAAGAGAAGGGATTTTCTCAGCATGAAGTCAGTCAGCAATGAAAAAAATACTACAAAGGATAGGGGAAAATTAAGGCCAAGGATGGAGTTGTTATAGATCCTTATTAAGTGAGATGCCAACAAGAATTTCTACCATGTCTTTGGTGAACAACAGATTTGCAAGGGTTTTACATGTTCTTTTCTTCTGGTTGAGCCAGACAACCAGTTATCACAAGAACTCCTATTTATTATGTCTCAGGTAAGAAATGAATGATGCATAAATATAATTCTTTCTCACTGCTGTAATACTGAGACCTGCCCCAGCAGGCTGTGGTAACAGCTGCCCACCCACAAACACAGAGCCATGTGATAAGGCTATTGTGAAAAAGATTAGTTAATTGGATTAGTTGTACTGTTACATAGACTCTCAGGAATAATCACCGGAAAAGAGAAATCTCATTAAAGGCAAAAATTATTATTTTTTTTAAATTGTCACCTAAACAGTGACAGAGAGGAGAAAATAGGTTTCCACTGCAGATTTTTTTTTCCCCTTTTTCTATCACAGACTAACTTTTCTAGAGAGCTGACATCTTGGAGGAACCTGGGTGAGTCCAAGTCCTGCCCATGCCATGTAGCTTTTGAAGTTAAGCCTTTGGTGTCCAGGGATGGTACCATGGCTGCAGAAAGCTCTTGTGGTGCAGCCAATACAAACACTGCAAAAGCTGGAAGTGAGAATGGTCAAACACTGAAAGAAGGAGCCACCACTATCATTATGACTCCCTTTATTATTTGCAAAGTTTTTGGAAGAAGAGAGTTGCTGTTAGCATTGTCCAGCTCTTTCTCAGCCTTGTTACAACTTTTCTGTCCACTTTTAACCAGACTACGATAGCAGCACAATTGACAAGAGACAGGATGTTTTTGGCTCCTTAAAATCAGAGGCTTGCTGTGCCCTGCTAGTTTTGTTATCCATTAGCCAGAGGCAAGGCTGATTTTGCTTGTCTGGTACACTTTAAAATGCCCCATCCAAGAAATTAGAGAAAGAAAATAATGACTGAACATACAAAATAGACAGTGAGATGACAGCTAGATGATGACAATGATACGTAATCTTGAGAATGAATTTTGTTCATTAAGCCTGCAGGGATCCCACACTCAGCTTCTGTAAAACAAAGTCTTTAAAAATGGCACAGAAAGACTAAAATGGCCATAATATTTCCTTTTGTAAGTGATGAAGCAACATGAACAATGGCTCTGCAATGTGCCTTTGGTCTGTGTGTGAGAAGGACCCAAAGACATGAGCTCCTTTCAAAAATGATTTTCATTGAGGAGTCCTGGAATAAAACTGTGGGAATAAGAGAAGTTGTTTCTCTCTTTAAATAATACAGAGAAGCAGTTGTCTTTTGGTTTCTGCTGTTATTAACTGTATTCCACATGCTATCGTCTTCTTAAGATCCTTCTGAGATGCTCTTTTTTCTCTTTATTGCATTTCCATTTTTGAAGCAAAACTCTGAACCCACTGAAATCAACAGAAGTCTTGTCTTGTCTGCTGGCAAGGAGTCATAATTGGTTCATCTCAGCAGTCCAAACAAAAAACCATGGGGTTTTTTATATCCAAGCTAATATTTTTTATCAGATAATCCTTCCTCCTCCCTTGCTGTGTTGCTGAGGAAATGCATTCTCATTCTTTCACCTACTTTACTGATGGCACTGGCAGTAGGTGTAAGCAGATGCTCAAGGAGCACAATAACTTTGGCAACAGATATTATTAACTCCATTATGGGTACTATGAGCAACTGTATACTGAGGGTTTAGGTATAATTTGGAGTATGATGGAGCTAAGTGACCATGTTTGCAGGCAGAGATAACTAAATTGATCAATCCACACACTTTCTTTTTCATATTCATATTCTTTTCAATAAATAATAATTTATAAATAAATAATAGAAACACATTGAGTAATTCAGTCACTCATTAAGTTGTAGTGGCATCATTTTATTCATATAAGGTATCTGTACAAATCAGCAAGAGTGAGTCACAAAAAAAACTGGTTATAATTTTAATTTATACTTGAGTAGTTAGAGTTTTTTTGCAAATATGTGTAGTAAGGAAAGTCAAACCTAAAAGAAAAACATGTTTGTTGCACAAAGACCTGTTAATAAATAGACTGGAGAAGGACAAACAAGTTAAATGTTATGGGCAAAAATCCATTGAGCCTGTGTAAACTCATCAATTGAATCTTGGAGAGTCTGGTGGAGCAATCTGCATGGTAGCTGTGACCTCTGCTGTTACTGACTGAGACCAGGCTTTTCTAATTAACATGACTCTCCAGGGCCCACTGAATTGATGATGAGTTTGGTGCAGGTACCTGATCACCATTGCAAATAGAAGCCCAGAAATTCAGATTGCGGGTGCTTCACTATGTGCTGCTTAGATGTATTTTCTCTCTGCATGCAAAACATGAATCCTACAAAACAGTTGCTCAGGCACCGCTCTGAAAATTCAGTTCACAGAACTCAGCTTCTTTTTCATTCTTGTCATTCAGCTTTACTGAAACTGAGTGCGACCTTCCATTTATATGATTTTATTTAAATGGTAAATTGCCTACTCCATAAGAGTGTATTTTCTCATGATTTCCAATGATATTTAAATATACCAGGGGTTTTTGCTTTGTGTACTTCTGGTAGAAGGTTGTTGCATATTGGCAGTTTTGTCTCAGCAGAGGAGAGGAATGCTTTATTAAAACCTTTTCAAAAAGCATTTTACATTTTACTTCAGATTCCCAAGCACTTTAAAGGCTACTATTCACATTACATTTTTGTTCCATGTAATTTCCTCACTCCTCTTCTGTCTTGAAATTATTAGAAACCAGGCAGGCTTCACTCTAGCTTTGAAGGAGAGACTGATTCTTAGTGGAATGCAAACAGGACCTTCTCAGTAACAACATTATATCCTTAGACAGATGGAAATACAGGTGATCAGTGGCTAAATAATAAATCTGAGCTGCCCTGTTACTAGGAAAATTATAAGTGTTGGAGCATGAGTCTGGGCATGGGGATGCATCTGTCATTCTGGGGAGCTGTTACTACAGTGCTGAGCATGGCTTTGGACTGTGCCAGACCACACAGAGGGTATCAGTTTTGATGCGTGTGCTGAATTCAGGCTTCATGTTCTCCTAAGCAAACTGGCAAATATTCCCAGTCCTCCCAATTATGTGTCTTAAGTAAATTTCAAATACCTCTTGGGATAAAGTCACAGTTCAGACACCTCAGCCAAGAAAGCTGTTCGGAGAAGAAAAAGTGTGTGGGAAGTAACAGGTGTAAAGCTGGAGATAGTTTTACTTTTGCTACAGTAAGGTGAAGGCAGAGATACGAGTGATGGGATGCCCTGCAACAGCTACTTGAAAGCCCACGGGGAGAGAGCTGGAGAAGGGCTGAAGAGAGGACCTGGGGTTTCAGCTGTGGCAGCTGAAGAAACCACAGGGGAAAAACTGGAGAGAAAAAGAAAAAAAAAAAAAGAAAATATGAAGTCAAAAAGTTTGGAGATGCAAGAATTTAGTTGCAATGTTGAGGTTCCAGGGGGAGTCCCACTGAATTAACCGTGGGGGGAGGTGGAGGTCCTCATCAGCCAGCTCACAATCTTCTATGCAACTTCAACAACGTAATTGAAAACATGCCTGTTGTTTACTTCCACAATGGCATTACCCCCATTTTCTGAGCAGAGGAACGTGTGGGATAAAGGTAAAGAAGAGTGACACAAGAGTTAACATCCCTGGGAACTTCATTTTAATATTTCTCTCTCAGAAGCCCATTTCTGGTGCCATGCTGGGTTGCTAACAGATGAAGCATGTCTGGCTCCATGTCCCTTAATATTTCAACCTTTTATCTTCTGGTCCAGTGAGGAAGTGGTGCAGAACTGAAATGCCACCCATACTGTGACAATTCAATTGTTGTTTTATATTTTAAAAATGTCCTGTTGTTCATGGAAATATGACACCAACAGAAACCCAATAGGAACTAGATGGAATTATTTACTTGCCTTAAACACCAGCTTCTTTATCTGCAGCAAATCCATGTTTCTTTTGTAAATATCTGCTAGTGATGGGGTCAACTGGATTAAAACAATTGGAGAGTTACAATACCAACCCAGGAAAAACATTCATTACAAGCAGTGCATGGCCAAAAGGAAGCCATCCAAAAATGTTGTCATTTTCCCTTAACTTTTTATTGTGTCTTAGAACACAAAATGGGGTTTGACATTAAATGACGTACACTAATCCCAACAGCTTGTGTACTTACAGTTTTAAAGTATATCAATGATATATTTTGCTTTTTTTCGTAATTTAAGACTTTTACATTTCCATCTGAGCATTTCAAATATGTTTGCTGCAACTGCAAAGGATGATGGCAAAACTCTCCAGAGCTGCTTTCAAATATATTGCCCTTGAACTGTATATCCTTTTCTGGCAGTGTAAGGCTGTCTACTGCTGCACCTCAACCAGGGTTGGTTGACCAAGACCTTTAAACATGAAGCTGAGCAATAGGGGATGACAAAATTTATGCATGTGCACATACAAGGTTGAACCCATGCTTGTATGTAATTCAAGAAATATGTTTGATGTCCTGTTACCTGTGTCCATTTGATACTGTGAACAAGTAACGATGGGACCCTACAACCCCCCAAAACAAAGCAGAAAGAAGTATTTGAAACAAACTCTCAATCTACGAGAATAATTCTGTATCCTTTCCTACACTCTATAACACATAGTTGTATATCAACTATGTAAGCAAGAAAAGTTGCTTTTATGTAAAATAACTGATTTTGAAATTGAAGAGCAAGTAAGAGCACTTTATGTTTTAAAATAAATTTGTAATGGAAGTGTTCTTCTCAATAAAAAGGAACTGTTATTCAATAGGCTTTTATGTCTAGAGTTGCTAAATCCTTTGCTGCTACATCACAGTAAGAGAAAGCCAAGTGATTATCGATGTATGCATTAATTAATCACTTTCCTCTTTTTCCAGATCTGTGTCTACACAGTCATTACTCCTACTTTAATAACAGAGGATGGAAAAATAGGCATAATTCAAAACCACTGCTTAGTATAACAGGGATGGGGGTGTAGAAAACCAGAAAAAATCAAGCAGACAAGCAGAAATAAAATGATTAATGATTTCTTCAAAAACACCATTGATTTAATAATTTGGTACTGAATGAGGTGCATTTCAGAAAGCCCAATTAGCTGATGGTTAGGAGGAGATAACTGTGTGGAGCACCCTTGCTGCGTGTATAAAGACAGATGTATGTAAAGGTTAAAAACAGATGCATGAGAACCTGCTAGGAAACCATTCAGGGCTGAACATGCATGAGGTCAAGTGTGAAAACAGTTTCCTGCTTATTCTGTTTTTTATCTCCAAGCAGAGAAGAAATCAATAATCCTATATAGTGCACACTTCTGAATAAGAACTAGCCACCCCATTCTGAGAAGCCCATTCACATGAGCTCCATGCATTGCTAGGAAGAGAAAAGAAAGAAAGGACATTTTTTTTCCATTGCCACAAATTAGGAAGAGTATTTTATCTCTTCCTCTCAGTGCTGCTATAGATACAGGTTAGCTCATGGCCACTGAACACCTGAGAGCGATACAAAAGGTAAAGTGCAGCTATTTGGGTATAAAATGAAAATACATCTCACAAACTGCTTTGACTCAAAAGACTCTGCAGATGAAGCTGAAATGTCCAAGAATGGGTGAAGTATTTACCCTAATTCATAGAGCAGTATTTGACCATTCTCTTACCTTTCTCTTTCCTTGTGTCTCTTTTTAAACATAGGAGCTGAGATAGGAACTCATAGGCCCCATTCCACCAGTCAGTTCCTTTCAGTGCAGATGATTTTCTTTTCTCTCTTAGCAAACATTGATTTTCTTAGTTTGGTTTCTTTGGAGCTCTCCTCTCCAGTGCTCTGCTCGCTCTCATTGTGCTGCTGCAGATCATCAGTAACAGCAAGAAAAACTCTGACAAGAATGCAGGCTACTTCCCTGCTGCTTTTGAGCCAGCAGAGGAAACACAAAAGCACAAAAGGATGCAGAATAACGATGCTCTGGTGGTTAATCACATCTCAAAACCATCCCCTATTGTGATGCCAGCAGCAAAACTTGACAGTGGTCAGGCTGCAGCTGAACAGAGACCTCTGTCTAATGCCATGGCTGGCAGCACCATTTCAGTTTGCTGGTCTCTTGTGCTTCTCCATACAATTTACCCATCACTTGTAAAATCTTCTAGGTAGGGACCACCTTTTCAACTGCTGTGTCACAGGGAAATACCACACTGTGCTGTTTAAACCTAGTCTAGATGAAAGAGGCCTATCTACTTATTATTGACATCTAAATAGCAAGAAACCACTGAAGCGTGCATTCAAGACAAAGGCAACAGGTAAACAACAGTACTAGATATTGAGAAACGTTAGCAAATGCCCAGGAATTTCTGAAGATCTTTCTATAACAAAACCCAGGATGTTTTAATCCCATGCCACCTCGCAGTCCCCTCAGCAGTGGGTATCCTGAAGGGCAAGGTGCTCCAGCCTCCTGGGTATCCCTGCTGCTCCCTCCAACCTGCTGAACCACACAGGGAGCCCCAAGGGCCCTGGCATTTCCAGAGAGCCAGCTCTGCTGCCTAACTTAACCCATGTTCTTTACTTACAACATCAGGTTGTGGCTGCCATGCCTGTGTCACCCACACCCTGCAGCAATGAGGTTTAATATGTGTTATTTGTGGTGTGCTTCATAGCCCCACTGAGCAATGCCAAGGTGCTGATGTGTTTGTGTCAAAACTTGGGCTTGGCAATACAGTGGGTGAAAAGCCTGGTTTGGTCTCCCATTTTGCAGGCAGCATATAAACTGCTTGAACTTTTTATTTTTAATTGGAGTATTTCAGGATTTAGCTACCACTGGTACAACAAAAGGCTTTTCCAGAACCATCCTTTTCTCAGGCTTAGAAATATTTGTTTAATTTCCATCCTAAATTTATTCATGGCCACTTTCTACCCACCAGTGCTTGCACAAGCAATGTTCATTAGTCTGAATAACAGCTATTTCACAGGCTGCAGCACTGGAGGCCTGGTAGGGAGCTCCAACAGTCAGGCAGACTTGTGGGCATCCTAAATCCATTTTTCAAGGAATTCTTCAAGGCTGGGGGAACAGCTTGATGTGAGAGCTACATGGAAGCCAGACTCTCAGCTGGGGGGGAATGCTAGCAACAGTAGGAAAGATTTCTGGATGAAAACCAATAAATACATTATTATACAGGATTTTACATGCAGTGGGACACAGTTAGCTTCACTTGAGAGTGGAAGCCAAATTTTCCTTGGCTGTTATCCTATCTCCCACACCTGATGCAAGATGGCTTCCAAGGGAAGAAAGAAACTCTTCAGAAAAAAAGTTGAATCTTCATCTGGAGATTTAGCTACACTAACTTAGATTTTATTTTAAAAAAGGTGAAACAGATTATTGCTTTAGCTTGCATGCAAGAATGCTTAAGTCAGCATGGAACACTTTGCCAGTGTCAATGTGTTGTCTCAGGAGAACCTCTTTGACAGCTCCTCTGAGAAGTTGCAGAAGTGATTTGTGGCTTTGTATCTGTGAACTGATTGCGCTCATTTGCAATGCTATTGGGAGGGGGCGGAGGTTGGCAACTCTGCTACCAATCAGCCTCTACATCAGAACACAACCTGCACCCCACTAATGTGTCCCTTCCTTCTGATCAGAGGCTCTTGAGAAATTTCAGCTTCAAGAGTCTCAACATGATCAACAAAACTCACATGTAGCACGTCACCAACTTTCTCTTCTCAGTATGGTCATCAGTTCTCAGCTGAAGAAACAATATATTTTTCATGCTTGGCCAGAATAAGATTTTCAGCTTCTGTTGGGATATTTTATTTCCTTTCATAATGTGTGGCTAAATCAAGCAAGCAAAGGCTTCCCTAGCACAAACAGTGTTGATGCTAATAGCAGCAAAAAGCTCTGATTTGATTGCCCCAGGCTAGGGATAATATCATGCCTAGGTATGTCCAAAATTTAGTGTAAGATGTTACAATTTCTTATTTCCATTCCTAGAGAAATTCTGAAGTTTCTGCTGCTCCTTCCAAACCAACATAAGCCTGGAGGTGCCTTTACACACATGCCCTATTCATATTGGATTCACTTCCAGTTTTCAAGTGTCCTTTCTGCCTATAGCATCCAGTTTTGACTGTGTCCATGGAGGAGAAAATCTTCAACTTTTCAAACAACATCAAGAAAATAATTTGAGTATTTATATATATATTTTTTAACTATATTTATATAAAGTGCAAGTATTCACTTTGGTTTTAAATATTGCCTTCTCAGGGTTCACTGATGACTTGCAGATAGCTAGGAACACGTTACATCTCTGGCAGATACCCTGGAAAATTTATGAGCACAACAAGCCTCCAGGGGTCTTTCAATAAACTTACACGTCAGCATAACAAGAACAAGCAGCAAGCTGTTGTTGGTAGTCAGGGACCTTATAAGACTGCCCTAGGACAGGACTCTCTGGAAATTAATAACTTTTATACTCTAAGTTCTGCTTTTAGAATATAGATGAAAATACTTCTGTGTGGATATGAAACCTGATCAAAAAGAATGAACCAAACCATGGAAATAGATTTATGTATGTGGGTCATTTATCGGCTTGGGCAAGGTAAGTCATCTGGATGATAAGCAGTTTACTTAAATGTGTATGGCAAAATTAGGAGATGTTCCTGCTGAAGTCTGACTCCTATGATTTCAGGTTCATGTGGCACAGAATATAGTGCCAGGACTTTTTGAGGAATGGGCCATAGTCTAGCTTTAAGGACAAGACAGAATTTATGCATAGATGCAAGGCAGCTTTATTTCTGGAGTTCAGGACCTGACTAAACTATTGTGTTTCAGGTTGCTTTTTCAGAACATGGGGCTGTGCCAAAGACTCCAGATATTTCTGTGTGGGGGATGACACAGAAGGAGGCAGAGCCCTAGTGGCAGAGGTGAATGGAGTAGGAAGCACCTGGGTAAGTCTCCCATTCGAGAGTGGCATCGTCTGGTAAGTAGAGATCCCCATCCAACTGAGCTGTGTCATGTTTAGCCCCATACACTGCAGTCTACAAAGGGACAATCCTCAGCCACTATATAGCCACAGTCAGATACCTCCAGATTTCTGTAAGTGAAAACTTTTCCATAGCTTTCCACAGCCACTTTCCATAGCTCAGGAGTGAATGCTGAGACATCTTCCAGTGCTTCAAAGCAATCCCATTTTGAAAAAAGACACTTTTATTTGAAAGTAAGTACAGTAAGCCTTCTGTTGAAGTGAATAGGAGCAAGGCATTTGTGGGGCTCGGAGCATCACCTAACATTTATGACATGGTAGGAGCGCTTCTGCTCAGGGATCCGGGAAAAACAAGCCAGTTCTAAACAGGCAGTATCATAAACCCAGTTTGTGGAGAGGGACCAGGCTGTGGGCTGCTGAGAGGTAGCAGCAGAAGCCTTAGTGCCTGGCAGAGAGTGTGGGTGGCACTGGGGATCTCAGTTATAGGCACATGAGGTCTGCAATGCTGCCATGAGCAGGTGGCTTTAGCAAGTGTTTTCCCCACTGTCTGGGTGCCTGATGGCTGTGTGCCATGGACTGGACACATCACTGCAATAGCACTTTTAAAAACTCTCCATTTCTGCTGGTGTCAAGGCTCTCTGTGACCACAGTGGTGTGGCCCCAGGCCTTTCTCCGCAGGACCTGGAAGACTCTGAGCCTTAAAGTCCTCTGGGCAAAGATTTCCTCTTTCTATGCATTTCAGAGCATCAAGGAGACCCAAGCCTAGCAAGAACTGTCAAATAGAAAGCATTGCTTCTGTGGGGCTCCCAGATAAATATAGAAAAAAGGACCACTCTTGGAAAGAAGAGCTTTCTCTGAAAACAAGGAGATGCAAAAATAATTATTTGGATCCTCAAAAGCTTGATGTTGCAAACTCAGAGTAATTTTAAAGCAAACCAACTTTAAAGTTTGTTTTAACTGGATTTTTTTCATCACTTATCTCAGCAAAAGAACAGGTGGTAAGGGCTTTCATGTTTGGTGGCTCATATTGCAGTTATGATTAAATGTCCTGCAGTGCCCCACATCAGTAGGAAACAGCAGTGTAAAATAACAACTAAGAAATTAAAATCTGCTTCTATGCTGCATTGTTGTTTTGCCTGTTGTTACTAACAGAGATTCACAGGAGAAGAGCAGCAATTAAAAAAACTGCTGGAGTCATTTCAGGTCAATTTTAATTATTTGTGATACTAGAAAGGAAATGCTAATTACAGGTCAATGTAGCAAAGGCTTGCTGCCGCTGCCAGAGAAGCCACAGCCATATTTTCACTGAGATCACATATTTTGCTGCTTCAGAGAGACATCACACCCAAGAGGATGCAATCAATGAAAGAGTGCCTCAGGAGAGTACACTAAAGCTAGAGGAAGAATTCAGCTTGGAGGGAACCAACTGCATGTGCTCGGATAAGTCATAGGACACATCAGGTATGAAGTAGTTTGGGAAGGATAAACAAAGATCTATTTGTGTTGGTGGTAGCCTGGACAGAGATGTTTTATCTAATGGACGAGAAACATTTGAGATCTTCATAGCACAACCAAATGCAAATAGAAGCTTGTTATTTCCCTGGCAAATGATGAGCCATTGGTGCCCCAAATCACTCAAATGGCTTCATGGCAAATGGCTTCCAAAACTAGCAAAGCAAGGTGAATAAAGGGATAGGAAAGCACATTTCCAAAATCAGGAGGCCACATGTTCAGTCCCTGAGTAGACTTTGTCAAAGGTCTGTGGGTGCTGTGCAGTTTTTTCGGCCTTTTAAAAAAATTTTTGGATCAGACGGATTTCTGCTGGCTAGGCCTATTCTTTATTTCATCTCATCAGAGAAAAAAGCTAAAAAGCTTTTCCACTCTGTGCCACACAATGTGAGAGCTATTGTTCACTATGGTACAACTGTATCGGAAAAGGCCTGTCTGCTGCTTTATGTAATATTTCAATATATATTAAGTTTACTCCTATGAAATATTATTATAATATAATGGAAATAGAAAGCAAATACTGCCAGTGGGACGGTTCTGGTCGATACTGATGCATCTACCTTGTATTGCTTAATACTTCAAAAAACAAAAAGGCACAAATACTATTAAAGGATTTTTTTCCACTCAAGTATTTTAAAGTTTTTCTTGTAGCTGCTGTTACAGACCTACCATAAAACCAGAAGATTGGCTGCACTGAGCCAATCTAAAGATCCAATATCCTGTCTTTGTCAGAGAGCAATAACAGATGCTTGGAGAAGAAATGTAAGAAACAGAACATTTATAGAGTGATCTTTCCCCTGGTATGCCCTCACTGTTTCCAGCAATAACCATGTAAGAGTTTCCCGTGCCAGCATCCAGACCGCCACGTTTAATGAGGAACTCCTCTCACTGGGCTGTCACCAGGTTGTTGTAATTAGGTCCCAAGTAATTCTGCGCCAGCTGGAGCTGGGCAGAGTCCAGGCGGCTCCTGGAAAGGGCTCTGAGGTGCAGTCCTTGGGGCAGACCTCCTGCCTGGCACCCTCCTGCAAAGGGCAGAGCTGCCACTCACTCGCTCCCCAGACAGTGGACGACTGTGTGTGCCAAGTCCCAGGCCACCCTCAAACCCATGCTGGCACAGGTGCTCTGCTAGGCAATGTTGTTCCTTAGGGTGAAATGACAATTAAAGAAAATAAAAGAAAAAAAGGAAGAAATGTGAAACACAAGCCTTTCCAGGAGCTTTCCTGAAAACTTTTATTGCTAGAAAGCTGTAATTTTGCACGTTTCAGGAAGAAGAAGTAAAGTTTATGCACACTTTCCTATGGTTTACTGACACGGTTTTCTAGGAACTGAACATCCTTCTTTATGAATGTGTTAAGTGACTGAATTAATGTGATGGCCTTAAACTGAAAGAGAGTAGGTTTAGATATTTGGAAGGAATTCTTTACTGTGAGGGTTGTGTCGCACTGGAACAGGTTGCCCAGAGAAGTAGTGGATGCCTCATCCCTGAAAGAGTCCAAGTGCAA
Organism: Margarornis squamiger; assembly: GCA_035222235.1. Lineage (NCBI taxonomy): Eukaryota > Metazoa > Chordata > Aves > Passeriformes > Furnariidae > Margarornis > Margarornis squamiger. Next base: position 79,829,566 of record JAWWTY010000001.1, read on the forward strand.
TTTGATGGGGCTCTGAGCACCCTGGTCTAGTGAAAGGTGTCCCTGCCCATGTGCCTTTCAACTCAAACCATTCTATGATTCCTCACTTAAGCCTAAGACCTCACTTTCTAAAATGTATTAGATAAATCCAATTTTGATATCTCTGTGTTTTTCTTCCCTTTCATTATTTATGTCTTTGTGTTCAGACCTGCTAACACCCTCCCTATATTTCCACGCAAGAGGCCTTGCTATGTGTCTGAGGGTATTAGGGATGTATGTAACCACCTTAGCATCATATGGGGTGAGGGACAGCCCTGATATGAAAGGGGTCAGACTCCCAGCTCAGCATCCTTGGATTGTGCACCTGCCAAGGTCCCCAGGAGGTAAAAGAGCAGAGGAAAAAAATATTAAAATAATAATAACACCACCCTCCCCCAAAACCCTAATAATAAAAATGTATAAATCTTTTTCTTCTGGAGCCATGGACAAGCTATATGTCACTTAAATGCCCTGTGGTCACACCCTTGGGAAGCACTCCTGGGCTCAGCTTCCTCCCAGGTCCCTCATCAGGGCTCCCTCAAGGCTGCCTGCTACTGAGATGTGGGGTTTTTTTTCTGAATTTTTCCATCCAGGAAAATGTAGCTCTGTAATTCTAGTTTGTGTGGTGCAGGATTTGTGAACCTGACCGTATCAGGATGGGGGATACAACTGAAACAATGGTCTGTGCAGCACTCAATCTGCAAACTAAAGCTTAAGCATTAGAGAGTTAGAGGCCTTGGGCTGCTGCATTACAGTGAAAAAGCTCACATCCATATACCTGCTGATGGGCTCATCCCTTAGACACTGTATTTTTGGGAATGTCTAATTGATTCAAGTTCAAGAATGAAACAACCTGTCTGTTTCAAGGCAGACAGAGGTGGAGAGCCTCCTGGTCCCTCACAGCCCAGACTTTGAGCAACTGGCTGGGTCAACTGGCAGGAGAAACCTGTAGCTTTCAAACTGCAAAAAAAGATCTCTTTGGCAAAGGACTGGGTGACGTCAGAGACATCTCACCCACCCCAGGTGAGTTCCTCTGCTGGATGCTGCTTTGCCACAGAAGTGAAGCATCCCTGAAGGCTATTCAGCCCCTGAAGAGAAATTCAAAAAAATAATTTACCTGCTGGCATGTGCATATTCATCATCCATGAACACTTGCAAAACAGCAGATTAGTGGAAAGTGAAGGACTTGGAAGATCCTGTTCAACCCTATTGTGAAAAGCAAGGGAGGAAACTGTATGACACCTATAAAAGACACCAGCAAGCACCTTCAATTAGAAGGCTGTCGTGTTACAGAATTGTTTCTTAAGCTTTCAACATCTCTTTCGCCCATTGCCCTGTAACAGAAAAGCCTCAGCAGAGACCAACATCACTCTCTTTCCCACTATCTCAACATATCCCAGACTTCTTTTCAGCTGTGCTTGTATATTGCTCCTTCTCACCTGACTAACCTCTACGCTGACAAGTTCATACAGCTTCAGATTCCTTTCCTCGAGGGAGAGCACTTTTACTGAAGAGGTTCACACCTGAAATAAAGCAGGGTGTCACAGTTCTGGTTCTTGGTTTCACTAATGCCCTTAGCTTTGAAGCAGCCTGAGATACCTGATACACCATCATCTACAAGAAGAAATGTTTTTCTTTTGTGCTCTAAGGGATTCATTCTCCCTCTGACTATTAATTTTGCAGGGTACTATGCACTTGCTTGCAGGTGTTAGTGAAGATAATTTTTGTGCCAATTAAAGCTCTGACTTGGCACAGAGATCATAGAGCTTTGCAGGTTGCTTTTCTCCTGCCTGGAGAACATATGTTTCCCACTTATTCCTGCAACTCAGCTTTGGGGACAGCACCGTGATAAACAGTGGCAAGACCTGTCTTCCTGAGCTGCTCCCTATAATTTTAAACAGAAGCTGCTGGAGACACATCTGAGACAACAGTTGCCTCTGATTACCCAGCTTTGCACTGCTGATGTGGTGAACTTAACCCTCACTATCATGTTTTACAGTAGTCCCAATATGGTCCCACGTCCCTTGTAAATAACCTCTAAGGCCCAGTGGCTACCATAATGACCCTTGAGTTGGATACCCTCTTCATGGCTGCACCCATCACTACCATGACGCCCCTGGCACAGTAAGGACCAGCCCCATGCCAGCTAACTACCAGCCAGTGGTGACAGTGGAACAGCACACTCCCGCCAGGCCTTGCCGACTCACTTCTAAGGATGAAAACTATTGGCTGCAGTGAGGCTCTGAAGAGATTTCCTGAAAAATTATTTTATGCACTTTACATTCTCTCTTTGTTGCTGGCCATTGCACAGCTTTAACAGCTTTAATGGGAAGCCATTGCAGAGCTATCCCAAGGAGACATACTCAGAGAAATAAACATCCAGACTGTCCTCAACCTCATCTTTGTGGGTTGAGGGAAATAAGGCACTGGAACAGTTCAAGGCCAGGAGGGATGGAGCTCTGAGCAACCTGGTCTAGTGGGAGGTGTCCCTGCCCATGGCCAGGGGTTGGAACTAGACATTCTTTAAGGCTCCTTTCAACTCATACCATTCTATGATTCCATGGTCTTTCTCTCCTTCATCTTTCCCCCGTGCCTTTGCTGCCTCAATCCTCTAACCACTGCACAACTCTAACTTTGCCGCAGCCTGCTTACATTATCAACAGGATGATCACAGAAGTTTTCAGCAGTTCCTCCACAGGGGCTAACCCTCAGCTCCTTCCTTCCAGTTAAATATTGGAAATGGAAAGAAATGATGGAAGTTTTTTACACTGATTTGGGTTCCAGATTACATTTCCTGCTGGTAGGTATACCACTTTAGGCAGGAAAGAAAAATCTCTCTCTCTCTTGCTGCTTCTCTCTGCACACAGAAGCTAAGCAATGCAGGCAGTGTTTAACCATAATGCTGAATGCAATAGACAATCACAACATCAAACCTGTCCTCACTGAAAGGTAGCAGCACTCACAGGTTGTGAGCCAATTCCTGGACACCACTTTGCAGTGCACTTGCAGCAATTTCCAGATGCAGACATGCACTGAAGTTTTTAAATGAAATTCATACGCAGTTCAAGTCGACTAATCCCTTGGTGAGACAGTTTACCCAGCAAATATGGCATAAAGTCTTGTGGTTTGTGTTAGATGAACACTTGAAGAGGAAGCTCAAAATAACTAGTGCAACTAGTAACTTGAAGTGAAGACTTGATCATGTAAGTGAATGTGGGTGAACCACAACTGGACAAGTCACTGCACACAGCTGAGTACTGCACACATGTGGGCATCTGAAACGGAAATAAACGACATTAGTCTAAAGTGTCCATTAAGGAGGGACACCATGGGCTCACTGCAGCCAAAGGGAAACCTCATGCTGCTCTTTGTGGACTTTGTGCAACATCCTGTGCCTTTTTCCCCCCATCCCCTTTTATTGCAAAAATTGTTATGGCAAAAATGACCCCAAGCACTCCCTGCTTTTCATGCTAAAGCACAGAAAGCAAGCTGCACTTTCCAATATTTCTCAAAATGATTAACTATCCATCAACAAACACAATCTGTAATGGTATTTCTCATCTAATCATAGCTTGTAACTGAACATATGTAGATGCTTACAGTCAGGCAAAGAAAATCGAGAAATGAAAAGCAGGCATCATAAAAAGCAAGTTCTAATTACTGAGCATAATTTCTGTGTCCAAGAAATGAAATATACATTTATTTTGTGACATAAGGTTTCTGGCATCCTTAGCTAATTGTTTATTCAACTTTAGTACCTGGGTTTTGAAAATGGTCTCACTCCTGAGTTTTCCTGGGAGTTGAAATGCAAATATAAGCTGCATTCCAGCTGACATGCAAATACGACAATCATTGGAGATACAGAGAATGGAATGTTGTCACTCATTCAATCTTCTATTACAGCTTCTGTGCACATCATATACAAGTGGGAATTCAAATGTCATTAGTCTCCCAAAAAGTCATGCTTCCACAAACAAAATAGAGCAGTTTTTCTAGAAGTACTGCAAGGTTAATGGAAGGTCCCTTTTTATATAATGATGGTAGAAATATCTTGCCGCTTCAGTATCTAAACACTCTACAAACCAAAATAATTAAACCGATACTAAACGACTACCACAAAGAGGTTCAAGCTACTTATCTTCTGTGTGTGTGCAGAAGCCAATGTAAACTAACTCCAGCCCTCTAGTGTTAAAAAAGAGTTTACATTTGTCATAGTTCTGTGATGCCTTAGTAGAAAGCTCAGCTATTGGAAATTGTTGAAACGGTCTGTCTTTGGCATTTCTGACTATCCAGCTCAGGGGGAATATAATGTTTGATCACAGCTGTGGATGACTGAACATATATTAAAACTCTAGTGAGATTGGCTTAGACAACTAGTCTTACATGTTGTACCAAAATATTTTCCTAATGAAAAGCACTTACGTGAAAAAAAGAAAGGCTTTGCTAAATGCAATCTGAGCCCAAGCTTGCTGTTTTTGTCTAAAAGTGAAGACAGAGACAGGTGCTCCTGGCTCTTGAGTGCATGTGGAGAAGCTATGCATCCACACTGCATGGGGTGAGACCCTCTGCAGGAGTCCCATCACATCCACAGCCCATACCCTGGGCCCCATTTGGTGTTTGTGGGCCTAGCAAATAATTGATATATTCTTTGTGTGCATTGTTCAGCTCAATCATCTGGAATAAGGCAAGGAATCTATTGTATCAGCCATAGTGTGAAACTGAGAGGATGTCCTGAATGCTCTGTGGTGTGTCAGAGGGGCTTGTACGGATACTGGAGGCTATAGATCTGCTCACATCATATCCAAGGGCTGAACAAGGTGGAGGAAACCATACCCAGTACAGTCTCACCCCAAATGAATCCTGGGGGGTGGTTCCTGGTGTAAATTATCCCAAACTGCCCAACAATACCTTTGGGCAAAATGTTTGGAGTGGCACATGGCAGAGCCAGGGCTGCCCTGGCACTGGGTTCCATGGATGCTCAGGGCGTAAGCTGCTCCTGAGACTACTTTTAGTTAGCATCTCAGCTGCTTCAAGAAGGGCCTCCTCTACACAAAGGACTTAGAACCATGTAATTAAAGGTGCAGATATTAAGATGGCTGATGCGTAGACCTGTGGGAGCACTCTTGCCATTAGGATAAAAGCAAGGTTACTTGGGTTTACAAACAAATCTTTATTTTAAATACAAAAAAATCTTTAAACTGAAATAAGCATTCTCACAAGTATTCAAACTGATTTAGAGAGATCAATTTGCAATAAAAGGTTAAATTTAAGTTGGTGCAACTTCCTCACATAGATAATCCCTTACAGATACATGCTGAATTGATGAATACATATAAAGTTGAAATACATCTGTAGGCAAATATCAGATAAATATTCTTGCTGTTGTTGATCCAATTAAGATGAAGGTTTTAATACCTGGATTTTTAAAACTGGAGTATTTTACAGAGCTCAGCAGAAGAGGCAACTGGGTGAAGAGTTAAACCAGCCAAGTTCAGGACCTTGTACTTTCTGGTGGAAGAGCTGAGCAGCTGCATTTGACACCTTCTTAATCACAGCAGCTAAACCAATCCAGTGGATCACACCCTCAGGAATGTCCTCAGCACAGGAGTGGATATACTGCACACCTGACATCACCGATCTGAAAGTTTTGGCAGAAAAGCTTGGACAAACCTTTCTGTGCCCGCTGGCTGCTCTTGGCTACCCAAGCATGATGGTGACAGAGCTGTCCCCCTTCTGGTGGAGCAGCCTCAAGGGACCTGCGTCTGCTCAGACCCTTCTGAACTTTTTAGAGCTTTAACTCCCCTCTGCTGTGGGTCAAGTTTTGTCATGGAGGACAGAGGCACAGGCACCTGTTTGTGTCTACCAGCTTGGAGAAGAAGGTGATTGTCTCCAACAGCCTAGTGGCCAAGGCCAGTAGTGCCTACAGGCACTGCAAAACTCACCACCAACTGTCTAGTTGCACTGGAGGACTTGGCAGGCACCTGAGGAGGAACTGGGAAAAGTGATTTTCATTCCTTGGTGATGTTTAGTTTTTGAAATACTTGAAGTGCTTGCGACGAAGACTTGGTGATGTCAGCAAACCAACATTTTCTCTGAATCAATTTCAGCAAACAGAATAAGATGTTAATTATTTTGTGGTTTTCAACACAGTTATAGCAAAGGCAGTGTTCCTCTTTCTCCTGGGTGCCATTTTTGTGTATGACATTGTTCTTATGCCAGATGAAAGAAAAATAAATCAGGAAACAAGTAATAATTTGGCTTGGAAGGATCTTCAAAGGTCATCTAGTTCAAGTCCCCTGTAATAGACAGACACATCTCCCATTAGACCAAATTGCTGAAAGCTTCATCCAACATGGCCTTGAGAACTTCCAGGGATGGGGCATCCACAAATTCTCTGGGCAACGAGTTCCAGTGACTCACCACCCTCACTGTAAAGAATTTCTTGCTAACATCTTATTTAAACTGGCCCTCTTTGAGTTTAAGGGCATTAACCCTTGTCTTGTCACTACAGGCTTTGGTAAAATGTCTCTCTGTGCCTTACTTATCATCCCCCTTTAGGTACTGGAAGGCTGCTATAAAGACCCCCCTGAGCCTTCTCTTTTCCAGGCTGAACAATCCCAGTTGATGATCAGCCTGTCTTCATAGGAGAGGTGCTCTAACCCTTTGATCAACTTGTTGACCCTTCTCTGGACTCACTTCAACAGATCTACGTCTTTCTTGTGTTGGGGACCCCAGAGATGGATGCAGCACTCCAGATGGGGTCTCACCAGAGCAGAGGAGAAGGGCAGAATCACCTCCCTTGACCTGTTGGGCACGCTGCTTCTGATGCAGCCCAGGATATGGCTAGCTTTCTGGGATGGAAGCTTGCATTTCTGGGTCATGTCCAGTTTTTCACCCAGATGAACTTTTTCCTGGTGGACTTAAAAAGAAAATTAATCTGGGTAAACTTATGTGCATGATAAAAATTTATAGGGAAAATCAGTTTTTCATAATCAAAGTATTCATTTTTTAGTAAAATACAACAAATAGGTTTTGATTATATTAAAACTAAAGAGAAGAGTAAAGATATGAAAACTCTTCCTTTGAGAAATGGACACATAAAGAGAAAAGTAAAACTTTTTTTGTTTTCTTAGATTGGCCAGAAAAACTGAGAAGCTTGTCTTTATGAAGAAACCGGGATTTATTTATTTTTAAATAGCTGGTAAAATTAAAAAGGAAAAAAAAGGAGAAACTATGACCCAACACCCAGGTAAGCACTTTTTCTTTCTTCCTCTTTTTTTATTTTTCTCTTCCTTTTTCACATTTTTTCCTTTTTTTTCCCTGTTTTCAAATGTGCAGTGAATAGATCCCCTAGGCAGTATGAATTCAGAAATGTGAGAGGTGAAACTACCTGATCTGTAAAACATGTAGTTCTGTGGAACGGGTGCTGAGACCAAAAAGCAAGACTCATTACCCTTATAAACTGGCATTAGATGCATTAAAGTAAAATCATAACTGTATATTGAATCCCCCATTTCTTGGGAGCACATACTGAGAATGGAGAATAAGTTTAGACGCTGTCCACTTTACCTGAAACTGGAGATCAAAACCTAAAAGGAAATCAAAAAACAGGGCATGTGAGAGGATGTGACATCCAGCTTCTCTGCCAATGAACTCAAGGACTAACTCTCTTCCTTTACCTTCAGAGGAAGGTGTACTTACAAACAACAATTCCAGCACAGTGACTTCCAACATGTGGAGGATGCAGTCAGAACCTGACTGCGCAGATCTCTAGGACTCACTGATGTCCGTCCGGTGTGAATCAGTTTGTTTCCAAACTTGGCAAAAGTTTTCCTGAAACAAATGCACACTGAAACATTGGAGGCATATTCCACTGGTGGCTGCTGCTTGAATTCAGAAAGAAGAAAAGTCTAATGCAAACAGCTCTTCATGCTCAAAATCAGTGATTTAATTTTTTTCCCCTTTTCTACCTGTACTTCAGACATTGCTTGCCTTTCCAGTAAGCTACTCTTTTATGAAACACACTTTTGTAGGTGCTCAGGTAATTCACCCAAATTCCCCAGGGGAGATATGCAAGTCAAGTCAAGTAACAGTATGAAACCAGTAAGGGTATTGGAATAAGCATCTGAGACAAGAACCTGTGGAAGGGGGATAAAATGCCACTGCTGGTACACTTAGCTCACTGATGGGTGAATAACTTGGTGCTTAGAGGTTCTTCATGGAGAACAATGGGCAACAGCTACTAATGGGGTCCGACATCAGCGCCCTTGGGATGAAGAGGAAAGTTAATTGAATTCTAGTGAAGCTCCCTTTGTGTCACAGAGCAATTGAACAAACCAGAGCAACCAACTTTCCAGCATCAGCCTATGCATTGTGGTAAGTTCATCTGTGGTGTGAAGGAAGGAACGAATTTAGCCTCTGAAAGCTAGATTCAGAGAGATGAAGATAATCCTATTGGAAATTTTGATTGACAACTCAGGCCAGTGTTTATTTTCCCTTGTGAAAATATTGCAGGAGAAGGAATTCTTGGATGGGAGGTTGCTTGCTGCTGCTCCAAATGCAGTGTTACAATAGCAACTCTTCTACTTCAGTTATTCACAGACACTCTAATCTGCACAATAACAAGAGCTGTGGTCATGTTGTGAAAGAAGAAAACAAAATAGATTATTCACACAAAGTCATTCACTTGCTTTTGGCATCTAAATCTTCTTTGGCTTTTCAGAAGCTGTGATACTGGTCTTCACATGCAGACAATACTAAATGTAATGTTATTTTGAAGATGTTTCAGCCTGATTGCTCCACATTAGTTAAAGCAAAGATGGTATTTTCAGTTTGCCAGATAAAAGCATACTTTATGTTTTCAGCTCTTAATTCACTTGGCTATCTTCCAATAGCAAATGGTTTCAGGTTATTACTTTCTTCATTACTAAAGTGATTGTCTGAAGTCTGACCTGACTTTGGAATGATATTGAGACACAACTTTGCTGCATTTTCTCAGACTTCCCACAAGCTGCTTTTTATTTGAGCACTGACAATATGCGCTACACTTTTTGCCCACCCAAGCCACGAAGACTTTCACAACTTGCTTCCTATGGAGCAAAGCTCTTTTAGTGGATGAAAAGAAGTCTAAACACCTCCTGTTTTCATTTGTATAGGATAAATTTGTGGGTAGTAATATTCCCCTGGCAATTTTTTGTTTACCTTTGCTTAGGATCTATTCTTGTTTGAGATTTTCTCTCGGGTTGTGTGCACTGACTCTGATTTCCTGATGCTTATTTCCACTTTGTGTCTCTCTATTGTTTATGCAAGCTGTTTGAACTCCAGTCATTCTTCAACTCTCTTCTCTGCTTCTTCACCTTCATGTTCAAATGAAGGTTGCTCTGCTGCAGAGTTATCACATTCTTTAGTCATGATGGGGATGCCATACTAAGGCAGTTTTTACCTTAACCTAGTCATTTGGGTGATCTATTACGTATTATTTTCATATCTTTATAACTTCATTCCATTTCCTATATCTGCAAAAGTAAAACGAGACAGACATACATACCCTTACACCCAGGATCTAAATGAAAAAAAGAAAAAGGGGTTTAAACAAAAATGAATAATGAACAGTCTTATTTAGTCCCATCTTTTGACCGAGACCCCTTGTGGCAGTACCGATGCAGTCACTTGCTGGAGTAAAAAAAAAGAAAAAAAATGCCCTCCCATTACAAGAGTTCAAAAGCACTTCTAAATAATCCTGTGCAAAGCACAGAGATAGCTACTATGCAGCATTATCACAGAGAAGCCAGGTATAGTGAATGTAGTTAGAATGAAAACCAGAGGGAGGAATATTGCTTAAAGCAACTCACTTTTATTGACAGTGTACTGTAAGGCAAGGAAAAAATGTTTGCCAAATTTTTTAAAAAGAAGGTTTGCAGCAAGAATGATCTTGCAGTTCAATATATTATTGAACTTTCAAAGATACTAACTTTTATAAATCCAATATTTATCTTCTTGACATATATACAAAAGCTCAACTTAAGCACAAAACAGAACACAAAAGATGGATTTGCATATGAAGTTTTGATGGTTCATAACCTAATAAACAAGAGAATGCACACGTTCTGTTATTATACAGTTACATTTGACTAGATTTAAACTTAAATATACCCCAAAACACATAAAACCTCCACAAAATACAGATGTGTTCCATACAACTACTTTAGAAAAAAATCTAAACAATATACCATATACTGGGAACAAAACCCAAGATGCCAAGAAAACTGTATTTCATGGCCAACACTAATTTTGCATTTTTGGTGAAGGCATCTGAGTGTTTTCATTGTTGTATTCTGACTGTTCTACATTAATGTCTTGTCCAGAAAAAAAATTGCAAAACACTGGCTTTTATCTGCTTTTGAAAGGATATGTTTTTGAAATGGTGATGTAAATAAACTGTGAGATTTTTACAAGATCTCACATTGGGCCATGTTAGAGCAAACTATCATTTCCATAGGAAACAACGGTGACAGAAAGGTCCCAGCTATGCTAAAAAACCCAGTCAGGGGCCAAGCAACAAAATCTACAAACTCTTAGTTCTTCCCTGAGGGAAGGGCACATTTTTACCCCACATTTTTTGACAGCCTTAAATTCTGAAACTAACAGATGCTGTTGCATTTTGCGTCTTTTGTTCTCCACCTCCATATCTGTATAGCATTGGCCTTTCACTGGAAAAACTTTTATGAAAGCAATAGCTGCTTTTCCACCAGTGATAACATAGCACTATTAGTGGTTCATAAAATAAATGAAGGCTAACATGTCAAAATATTATGCATTGGGATAAAAGGGACAAAGGTACTTAACCACAGTACAGTGTCATGCCTTACCTTTGCGGGGCTGTAGCATGAGTAGTAACATGGGTAAGTAAGACTCACTTCTACCTATACAGGCAAAATTGAACATTTTTTTAAAGACACACAATACTACGCTGTAATTAGAATCCCTAACATGCTAATTTTTATCACAGACAAGAAGAAAATTATTTTACGACTACACAAGGAAATGGGACCCAATTAACAGGAGAAAAATGACACCGCACATATATGTAACCAGTATATTCTGAAAATGAAGCATAAATTTATGTCTTTCATGTGGAGATCTTTTGCTGGATGTTTAAATGCACAGTTTTCATGTATTTTTCTTGGTTTGTTTCCCTGTTTTTTCTATGAAAATCAAGCTCTTCGCATAATTAATCGAACTTTAAAGATATTTACATTTTAAAAGCCAATCCTTCACCTTCTGATTTTAAAATTAGTTATCCTGTATCTTGCATATTTAAAAAAAAGTCCAGAAAAAAGCTTAGAATTGTAATTCAGAATCTGTACTTTGTAAAAATACTTCCCTTGAACATGAAGTCAGTGCTGACCTCTTCAGGTCATTTCTGAATAATAAAATCTTTCTAAAGAAATGTTACTAAATAAGAACTGAGGGAAAACACAAGAATACATTACCCCTGTATTGTAAAGTGTTGCCACTTTAAAGTACAGTATAGGTTGAAGAAAAACACAGAGGTGTGTATATCAAAATATATTTTCATAACAATACTACAGACCACATGAAATCTTTCAATACTCTGTCTGTGAAAGGCAATATAGTCTTTCTGGCTTTGTTAGTACTGCTATAGGATACAGGTTTCTTGAAGTACAGTTAGTACCTACAGAGGTCAATTCTAACATGTAAGTGTGTGCTATGCTTCAAATGGCTGAAGGATAAGCATACGAAGAAATTTATGTCATTGATTTTAAAGGAGTCATACATCACAGAGTGTCTTTAATTCTAAACATATAAAATTAGACTGTACTTGAAGTGGTTGTTGTTGTAGTATGACTTAAATGTTTCTCAGATGTCAAGAAGGTCCTCTCCACTCTCATCACTCTCCACAGTTAATTGTCTTGTCCACCATTTCTTGACTTCTGATCCACAAGAAGCAGCATCAGACATGGGATTCATTTTGCATGCAACAGATTTCATAGTTGAACGTCCACCAAAACGGAGGTTGACTGATGACACTGAATGGCTTATTGGTTTGGGGGCTATGAAATGAAATGAGAAGTTCTGTATTAGAATAGATCTACTTCTTGAGCATTTTTGCTTAAAATTAAGGCGTACAGAACTAGCTGGACAGGGACACTTTTAAACTGATTTAGTGCAGAAAGAGTAGGGCTCTGTTATAATGTTGTTAGGGTTTTTTTGTTGGGTTTTTTTTGGAGGGTGTTTTGTTTGGTTGGTTTTGGGGTTTTGTTTGCTTGTTTTTTCCAAGCTCCAGCTGTTCACATTGCTCCCACTAATCTGCTGGTAGAGCAGTTTAACTGAGCAGTGCCTCATTTCCTTCTGCTGGGATAACTGATGCAAGAGATGTCTTCTTGTCCAGCTAATTGCAACCTAAATTATTTAGGCAGTATTTACATGAGCTGACCCACTGGCAAAATGGGGAAAGTGGTAAATGTGAGGAAAAAGAGGGGTGGAAACTGCTTTTAGGGGTTGCAGCTACACCTAGAAAGTGATACTGTATTACGGCCTAGGGGTTGAAGCCAGTACCAGGTACTGGTATGGCACTAAAACACGTCTGAGTACAAAAACCCCATAATAGATCTTAATTATGCTTCATGATCCTAAATACATGTTCTTGTTGGACTGGAGGCAGACTACTTATCTGTCGGGCTGTACTGTGCATGGAGATGACCCTCCTTTTTAGGACCATCCACTGAGGAACATTCAAGATTGACACAGACCACATCAGTGCTAAGAAAGGAAACCCTGAACTCCTCATTCTCACTTGCAAAACCCCTCCAGTTGGCTACCGTAGTATGATTCCTCCTTAGCATGCTTCCTCTTTCGCACTCTCTCTCTGTTCCAACAAAATGTTGATCTTTGCTGCTCTGCGATATTTAAATGGAAAACATGGATTGAAAGTTCTATATTAAACTACCTTGTTTCTTGGACAAATACGGTGGTCACAAAAGTAGGGTCAATGGTAGTCAATAGAATAGCATGACTATTTCTTCTACTTCCACTTAAGTAGGATTAAGGTCTGAGCAGTGGCAGCCTTTGAAGGCAGCACTCTGACTCAGAACAGGACTGACTGATGACAGCTGAAAGCAGGTTGATGTGCACACATCTAACCTGCTGGTCATGGATGTGGCAGGCTCTAGAAGTCCATATGCACTTTAAGAGAGAATATTTGAGGTGGTGGAGAGTGCTCTTGAGACACTTAATAAGGTGTTAGACTGTAGCTATGCACCTCTGCCACACTCCTATAAGCACCCTCCTATATGGCATAGCCTAGCCTTTTTTTTTCCTAGTAGACTGTACTTACTAGAGTAAATTGAGAATGTTTTCTCTTTCTGAGAAAATAAATAGGAAACTGATTGTACACCTGGCCAATTCCTGTCTGAAGTGAAGATCTAAAAATGTGTTATTATGGTATAAGTTGTAAATCATACATCTGGCAGGCTTAGACAGGACAACACAGTCAGAAACCATTACTATTGTTAGGAAAAACTTAATTCATTTTCACTATAATTTACATGATCAAAGAGAACTCTAAATGCATAAGATGCTATCCAAACAAATGGGATGGTACAGCTTCCAACCCAAAGGTTCTGAGTAAATGTATGAAAAAGTGAAAAACACAACCACCTGCAGAGGACAGTGCTTGATCCCCCCTTCCAAACTTTCAGAATCATGAAGAAGGGGAGAAACTGCTTTACCTCAACAGGTATGAAGGTCGGAAAGCCCTGATGTGGGTGCAAGCAGCAGCCAGGGGGCAGAACGGTGAATCATGAAGCCTGTCACAGCCTTGTTATTGCACGGCAGGGATTTTGCATTGCTGACTGTACTGATAAACCTTTTTCACTTACCTGATGGCAAGCGCCATTGTCCAAACTTCCGCTGAGGTTTCCCAGCATCTCCAGAGTCCTGTCGATAGCCACCTCTGTCAGAAAGTGTAGGGCTAAGGAGCTGCTGCTGGCTACTCGTCTGAACAGAGATAAAAGAATCCAGTTATAGCTCTCCACTGCATGGGTATAATCCTAAGAAGGGTTATCTTTCTATCCTATTTCAAGTTTATCTATAAATAGGAACAAAACATACTGCCATTTGTTAAGGCAGCATGGTTTCTATTCTTTAATGCCCCAGAAAACTACCACTAGCAGACAAATGTAAAAAGACCGTGTGGGCTAAATGCCACTCTACAGTCTCATTGAAGGGTACAAAATCCTTCTCAGTTTCTACATCCACTAATAAGTATGCCTTATGTTGTACTTTCTACATTCCCTATCCCAGAAGAGCCCAAGGCTCTTACTCAGAGGTCCTAACATGCCCAGTATTATGTCTCTTAGTGTGAACACTAGTTCAAGGATGCCTGAACTGGAAAACTTCACATGCCCAAGGCTGTACAAAGCTCATACTAGAGCTGCTAGAGTTGTACAACTGTCCTTTATGGTGATAACAAGACAGCTAACTATGTTGGGGAATTACTGCCTTAGACCATCTTGCCTTTACATCTAATGGCACAGACTGAAGCAAAACAAGGGATTGCTTTCAACATTTTCAGTTAAAATGATGTCTTAAAAGATAAACAAATAAGAAACAGAAGTTTTCTGAATTTGTTATGAGTAGCTGATAGCTTTCTGATTAACATACCTCTGGCTGTGCACTGTTATCTTGATTAATAGCATTCATATCTTCACTTGGCTGTGTTGTCTCAATGCTGGGGGGATTCAGGAATCGGCTCAACTCCTGCTGTTGACTCTCTCGTAGACTGTGGATAATGCTGCACGACTGCTGTTGCTTCTATCAGGGTACAATATGTGATGAAAAAAACGTTCTCATTGGTGTGTCACAGTGTTTGATTTTCTTTAAACCATTCTAAATATTCAGCCTAACAGTGAGCCCCAGATGTGGATACCAGGTGCATCAATAAAGATCCATGTATCAGGTGTTGCTATTTAAATAAAGTGACTTCCAGCATATTTCTAACCTTTATGTAGGGAATAAAGGATGAAATTAATGAATTCTATTAAGTGGAAGACACGTTGCTCAATCGTTGATTTAAACCTACAGTTTAAACACATACAAAGTTTTCAATTTAGAAGTTAAAATTTCTTGCAAACAAAAAGGAAATTGGTAGAAATTCACAGGGAATTACATGAAGGCAATGAAAAAATCCTGTTTTCTTTTGTGGACTTTGAAACAGGTTGTCAATAAGACTGAAGAAAACAGTAGTAAAAACCCTGGGACTAAGTATAGATTTATAGTACAAACAGAAAAACAAACATACTACCATTATGATTTTACAATCTAATTTGCTTTTAAATTAAAATAAACAGCCCTTAGGAAGGGTTTCACATTCATGGGTAGTTTTCAGATGCTCCCTCTAGAGAGACTTAGAGAATAACAACAGAATTTGAAAATACGTATTAACTTGCATAATTACATTCAGTTTATAAAAGGTTCATATAATGTGAAATGATCTGAACCATATTATTAGAGGGAAATGAATAGCATATTTACTTTAACATAGTGTAGTTCAGTATCATAATGAAATGAACAACAGAGTTGAACAAACACAGAATTGAAGCTGAGGTTAAATTTACTGCCATTGTTATTACACAGATGAGATCAAAATGAAACTACATATCATTGAACACTGACATTTCAGCTGGAATGTACATTACATTCAAAATGTCCTGTTATGACTTTT
The DNA here is from genome assembly GCA_035222235.1 of Margarornis squamiger. Classification (NCBI taxonomy): domain Eukaryota; kingdom Metazoa; phylum Chordata; class Aves; order Passeriformes; family Furnariidae; genus Margarornis; species Margarornis squamiger. Next base: position 79,845,329 of record JAWWTY010000001.1, read on the forward strand.
TATACATTTACAAACAGAAGAAGACAGATGCCATGATCACAGACTACTGTGGAAAAACCTCCAATCATAAGAAGCAATTTTTTATAAAATAAAATGTGTATGTGTCAAAGCCTGGACTCAGACTTACAGTAACTGAAAAATCAATCATCAATGGAACCAGGTTGTGACGTTTTATATAAAGGAAGAATTAGTTTTGGAAAAAAAGATAACTGCAAAACCTAAATAAAATTTCCTTATTTTTTTAAATATAAATTTAATCCAAGCCAAACTTCCCCTGGGACTTACTGTAATTATCTTGAGCAAAGGTAAAAATGTTTCTGACAATCAGAAGTACTGTGTAAACAGCACACAGAAGCACTGTCTAGGTCTATACTAGTAAGTTAAAGAGATTGTGATTTCCTGCAGTGCTGAAGCCAAATGACAGGCCAGGACTGGTGTGATCTGGGTACTCTTCCCTCTACCTCTAGCTTCAACCACTGCCTGCTGGCAGTGGTCTCCATCCTGACCCTTGCCTGGAGGACGGTGATGCTCCCATGGCAGCAGTCTGGAAGACCATATGGCAGTGGTCTGGGGGAATATGAATAGGCACAGACCGAAACTGGCCAAAATTGTGCAGAGAAACATGCTAATTGGTGACCTCATCCCAGTCACGAGCCAACGCCTTGCCCCTGCTTAGTTTACTGGCTGTGGTGTGCGATGGTTCCCATATCTGCTTTGCATGTACACACACTGCTCATTTGCACATATAGTAACTGTAATGGCTCACTCAAATGATTTATCTTAATACAGGTTCCATTAGAAGAGTCTGCTACAGGTGACTAATCTGCCAGCAGAGGCAAGAAAATTACAATTACATTCTGTGAGGAAGGATTAGGCCTACGAAGTTTCATCAAATTACATTGTTTTTTAATTTATTGCTTTGACTTTGATCTCTGCACATGCATCTTCCTGCTCTATTGAAAATGCAGATAAATTTTTGGCAGGAAGACAGCTTTTATCTTCAAAAGATGCTTATTTTGTAGCACTTTCAATTGAGCTGTAACATATTTTTTTTGCAGAGTTAGCAAATGCTACCTACATCTTCAAATAAGTATTATCATGACTCCAGAGTAAATGAAGCATAATGGCAGCAAATTCCAGCATTGTTGAACTGTAGAATTTATGCAACCATTTAGATCCTGGTTTTGCTTGACTTACAGCTCTGATTCGCTTTAAGCACTTCTTCAGCCACATGCGTATGGTCTGTTTGGCCACCTCCTCTTCTATGGTATATTCCAATTGTTCCCTAGCAAGCAGCTCTTCCAATTGAAGACTTTTTCTGATATCAACAGACCTATAAGAAAGCATGCTGGAAGAAACAAAATTTATGCATTTTTAAATGCTGGTGTCTGTTCGTTTTAATTTAGAAAATCAAAGCTCACACTTTAGACCTTAGCTCAAAAATACATAATTCAGGTGTGTGCAATAAATTCCCATTTGAATCTAAAAAGTTGCTGAGATGATTCCAGAAGAGACCTGTGGTGCTCAAAACAAAGACCTTATGAACTATAGCTATTGAATACAGGTTTGCTGCTGAACTGTAAGGAATTAAGGCATTTGTGGTGGTGTTGTTTGCTTTTTTCTTTTTCTTTCCCGCCCCCTTAAGTGTTTACACTTGGATAATGTTCCCATTTTTATTTCATTTCTGGTCACGCTCACTGTCACATTGCTACACTTGAAGGTGCAACATTTCATTAGTAGGGATACAAATAAAACAGGACTGCTGTTTGTGACAATACTTACAGCTGATTCCCTAGGACATGTACTTTCCATCACTACTGTTTTTATAGGAAAGAAAGGGAAATGTAATTTTTGTATTGCATTTAAAATTGCAGTGCCTTTGTGGCTACCAGTCTTGCCTTTTCCCAAGCCTAATGACTACCTGTTAGCCTGAAGAGAAACACGGGCTGCTATACCTGTTGTAAAAATGTAGAGAAAATCTCAGAGTACCTGAGCACATCATGAAAAGTGACATCACCACCATTATGGAGCCGCTCCATTTCGTAGCACATATGCTTGAACAGCAGCTTGTCCTTGTCGAGATCCACCTCCAGCCTGCCTCGCAGAAGCCTCAGCAGAAATTTCACTCGGAAGGTAGGGATTACTCCCTGCATAAAATTGCATAATAGATGGTAAATACTGTGATCTAACAATCAACTCAGACATCCAACTTGATCAGTGAGAGAAACACAATTTCTCCAAAGACTCCATGCCAAATCCTAGCCCATTTAAGTCACTGTGAACACATTACTGAAAAATATGCACATGAAGCCAGGTCTTCAGCATATTCACAGAAGACTTTGCTGTTATTTGACTCAAATACAATAAGAATCTATGCTGTTAATTTTGCCAGAATTTTTCAAAATTGCCTGGGGATTGAGTTACCCCTTTTACATTAATCTGTAATGAGAAATCATATGCCTGAAAAGCTGCCTTTGAAAAATGGAAATTAAGCTACAATTTAAACACTTATAGCCAAGCCTATAACTCACTGTAAACCTCTCTCCTTCTCTGTGCATCTTTGAACAGGAGAATATTGAGAGTTTGCTGGCTTTCAAAGGTTATCTGCTTGAAGAGGCAACTTAGCATATGTTGCTGTGACAACAATTTTTATTTTATTTTGTATTTAGGACTGAAAGTACTTCCCTCTGAAACCGTGGTATTCATAACATTCAAATGTTTTGTTCTGCTAAATGAGCCTGACCAGAACTATTTTTGCTGTAATGTGTTGTTCCACATTAGAGAGATACTGCCAGTCTGCTGGGCATGGTGGATCCAGAACTGCCTACCTCCATTAGTACAGACTGTGGCTTCCATCTCCAGCACAGCCATGTGCCAGCTACAAGCAAACAACTTCTTTCACTGCACTGTTGTTCATATTCAAATTTTAGTGATGTCATGAATCATTCAGGTGATGATTTAATTTGTGTGGGCATCTGAACAGTTCAGTCTCCCAGATGCTGTTCTCATTCCAGAATCACAGAATGGTTGCAGTTGGAAGGGACCTCTGGAGCTCACCTTGTCTGATTCCCTCTGCTTAAGTAGGGCTTCCTAAAGCCAGTTTTCAAGGACCACATCCAGATGACTTTTGATTATCTCCAAGGACGGAGACTCCATAAACTCCATGTGCCAGTGCTTAGTTACTCTCACAGTGAAAAAGTGTTCCCTGATGTCTCTGTCCTCTTTGCATCCTCCCTTCAGGTATTAATAAACATCGATGAGCTGTCCCTGAGCCTTCTCCAGGCTGAACAGTCTCAGCTCTCTCAGTCTTTCCTCTCATAAGACATGCTGCAGTCTCTTCATCATCTTTGTGTCCCTTTGCTGGACTCTGTCCAGTATGTCTGTGTCTTTGTGTACAGAGGAGCCCAAAACTGATCTGAGGACTTCAGGTGTGACCTCACCAGTGCTGAGTAGAGGGAAGGACCCTCTGCCTTGGCCTGCTGACAATACTTTGTCTAATGCAGCCCTGGATAACATTAGCCCTCTTTGCTGCAAGGGTAATGGTGGCTCACGTTCAACTTGGTGTCCACCGGGACCCCCATGTCCTTTACTGACAAGTTGTTTTCTAGCTGGGTGGCTCCCAGAAGGTACTGTGCCTTGGTTTATTCTTCTCCAGGTGCAAGACTTTTCAGTTCTCCTTGTTGAACTTCATGAGGCTCCTGCGAGCCCATTTCTGCAGCTTGTCAAGGTCCCTCTGGATGGCAGCATGACCCTATGGTGTATTGGCCACTCCTCCCAGTCTGGTGTCATCACCAAACGTGCTGGGGGTGCCCTCTGCTCCATCATCCAGGTCATTAATGAAGATAATGAACAGGATTGGATCCAGAACTGACCCCTAGGGTACACAACTACTTACTGGCCTCCAACTAGAATCCGTGCTGCTGATCATCACCCTCTGGGCCTGGCTATGAAGACAGTTTTCAGACCACTTCATTGTTTTCTCAGCCCATGCTTCATCAGCCTCTCCATAAGAATCTTAGTGAAAACAGTGTTGAAATTTCAGCAAAGCTGTTCTGAAGATCAGACACAAAAATGGATATGTCTGTACACTTTCAAGGGAACAACTTTCAGGAAGCCGAGTGGAAAGGCGCTATTATATTGATCCTATAAATAGGTAGGTTTGTTTGTAAATCTGCTACTGTACATACTCCACAGAATACAGGTTAGTATTTGAAGGGCCATGAACAGCATTAGATCACAGTCACTGAACTTCTAAATTTTGAACAGTTTCAGCCATTCTTTTTTTCAAGGAAAACTGAAAATTTCCTGTATTGCTGTGCCTATTATCAAGTTACTTACCTCTCTTTTGTCATCAACCATGTTCCATATAATTTGAAAATGCCTAAGATCGTTATAACTTAGAAGCTGGTCTTCTTCAGTTGAGTAAAACAATGAGAAATTCTCCACAATGATAGCTGAAAACCACAAGAACAAAATACACCATAAAAAAAGCCTGTTTCTAACTGGTTAACGTCTGATTCTGTTGTGCCAACTTCACATTAATAAATGCCTGTATGTTCATACAAGCATTTTGAATGCATAATATACCATTCAGCCACATCAATATTTACCATGCTTACTTTTTAAAAGCAGTATCTTAAATGCTGGTGAGATGCCTAATCTAATATCTTCTAAGATGGATTAAGTGAATACAATGATGTTCGAAAAAATGTTAACTGAAGAAAGAAAAGCTGAGAAAACAGTATTTTGTAGGAAAACAGTACTCTACAAATACAACATGCCTTTGTTCAAAAAACTTTCATTCCCAAACTTCCTGAGTTTTAGCATACACCTTGCCAAAGAAGTATCAAAAACATTATACCCAAACAAGGTAACATTGGAGGTACAAGGTAGCCTCATACCTGAATAGAACAACAGACTCACATCTAACACACTATATGCCAAGATGGACCTTCTTGTTATTAATGTATATTTTCACTTACCAACAAGCAAATTTAGCATGATGTATGCAATGATGACATAAAAAGAACAGAAATACATAAGAGCACCAGCATAATTTCCACAGTCTGTTTTCCAGTAAGTGCTGTTATCTGGCGTACAAAACGGAGGCTGAACCTTCAAAAAAAGAAAGAAAACAACATAAAATATTAAAAATATATTCTTAATTTCTCTGCAATCAATACAATAATTAAGACTATTATTTCTTTAAAGCTTCACAATTAGGGAATAATACTGTGGGCATTTTTGTGGGTAGGTTTTTTTCTTCCTTTAGTAGTCACCAAAAACCAGAAAACAGAGAGGTATGACAAAAAATGGCTTAGGCATGGATCTCAGTACCACACACAGGGCACATTGTGCACTATGCCACTGTACAGAAACAACCTGGTGCTATGAAAAATGGTGGTTTTCAAAAATCTTCCCTACTCATTAATTTAAAAGAGAGAAGGCACGTGATTTTCTTTGCAATGGAAAGCACAGACAAACATTTACTTGAGCAAAATGAAATGATTTGAGGATTAATTTTTAGGTCATCAAGACTATCAGTCACATGGAATGAGCTAAAGTGCAGGCATTAAAGACTAAGTTAGTCTGAAAAGACACTTTGCTCCATTCAAAAAGAGAGATAAGCGGGAAAAAGTAAGTTACTGCACTTCCAATTTTGAAACAATCATTTTATTTTTGTCTTTAAATCATCTAATAGCCTAGCTCCATGAAATACTACAGTGAATATGGGACTGGGCCTGCAATTTGCACATCATATTCTGAAGTTTAGTGAACAGTTTATCTCTTGAAGAGACAAAGGCAATCCAACATTCCTTGTATGGAGCTAATAGTTTGAGATGGAAGGGTGTCTCTCATTTCTTGTCTACTTTATCTCTGGCAATATTGTAATTACCATGCAGTCATGCATAATTTTGTTCCAGTCTTCTCCAGTAACTATTCTGAAGAGCACAGTAATAGCCTTGCCAGCTGATGAAAAATTTGCATGTCTGTTTAAAAAAAAGAAGAGAGAGATATAATTTCACTTCCCAGAAATAAAACAATGGCAAGAAAAAATGTTTCCAGTTTCTACTGTTCCACTACTTTAAACTAAAAATAGTTACAGTATTATTTGAATGAGATCATTGAATTATTTATTTTGTGACTTAAGATATAATAACTCAGACACAGGTCTGAGCATTTTAGTGCATTTTATTAGAGAGCTAAAGCAAACTCAAGGCCAGATCCTCTTTCCTGTCTCCATTTCCTTCTCTAAGCCTGATGATAACTGGGGGAACTCCAGTTAAGAGCCAGTTCAAAGAACTGCCTCCTCTCTATATCAGCCTGGTATATGGATTCTGTTCCTGGGTGATGCCAATAAGATGTAGTAGGTACACTGTTTCAGCAGCTTGCGGGCTAGTGCAGTGTTGCTTTGAAGCATGTTCCACCTGGCATAATGAAGAACAGCTCTCAGTCTGCTCTGGCTTGGATCAGGTGTCATTTGGTCCAATGCAAAAGGACTGGAAAGACAGCTCAGTGTCTCCTATCAGAAATTCTGTCTAGAGTTCTTAAGCTAGACCTGGAGATTTGTCTGTTTTTTAATATAGATAAACTTCTCTCTAGCAGAATTTCTTCAGGCTGTTCAAAGAACATTCCCACAAGGTAGGAAGTACATACTGTACCTGTTAATGTTCTCTCCATATTTCACTGTACCAAATAAAACCACTCCAGCAAAAGCATAGCAAAGGAGCAGTAAGAACATTCCCACTATGATGAAGAAACTCTTGTACATGCTGACAACAACAGTCAGGAGCAGCATTTTTAGTGTCACCTGGAAGGACAGGGAAAAAGCAATCCATGATGCCATTTAGGAAAGCAAAGATAAAAGACATTTCTTGCAGTTGCCATTTTGACAACAAATTCTTTACACATACATTAATGACTGAGTCCAGTAAAAAGACACATTATAAACCTGATTTGAATTGTGTGTGACTTTTACTTGTTAAAGACATCAGCGTATCTTCCTCATTTACAAGGTCAAAGATGTTGCTCTGTTCCTCAAAAAGTATACATAGGGCAATGCAGTTTAGAATAATACAGTGATAAGACAGCACAAATTTAACTATAATGCTCTAGGATCAGTATACTCCTAAAGCATCAGAATGAGCATTGCATGAACTGTGGTGCAGTAAACTACTTTAGGCTTATCTGAAAGTGATCTTACTGCAGCCTACTTAAAGCAATGCATTGATACATAGAGAAGGGGATTTCCTTAAGATCAGTACAGCTTATTTAAACTAGTAAAATTTCATGCAAGTTTGTGAGAGACCAGGGAGAGAGACCTTGTCCCAGACTTCCAGTATCTTAAGGGTAGCAACAAGATAGGTGGAGAGAGACTTTTTACAAGGGTGTGTAGTGACAGGACAAGGTCAAATGGCTTTAAACTGAAAGAGGGTAGGTTTAGACCAGATATTAGGAAGAAATTCTTTACAGTGAGGGTGGTGAGGCACTGGAACAAGTCACCCAAAGAATCTTTGGATGCCCCATCCCGGGAAGTGTTCAACTGGTCTAGTGGAAGGTATCTCTGCCCATAGCAGGGGGCTTGGAACTACATGATCTTTAAGGTCCCTTCCAACCCAAACCATTCTGTGAGTCTATGATTCTGTGAAGTGGGCCAAAGAGCTTAAGATGAGAGCACAATTTTGAAAATTACATAGGCCATAGGCCTAGATAATAGATATTACTCTCTCATGCATCTATATGGTACATTTTACTCTTGAAAAAGTTATTGCCCTACATTGTTCTAACACCCTTAACTACTTTGGATGCAATGGAAAATTCCCTTTAATGGGACTGAAAGTGTGTGTCAGTTTCCTTTATAAACACCAAATTCATGTTGACCTTTAGTCATCGCATTGCATCAGAACAGGTAAAGTAGTGAAATTGATACTGCTCCTAACACGAAAGCACAAATGACTAGGTTAAAACTCTGAAAAAAACTTTAGAATCAATCTGAAAGCTTTGAAGGCAATCACTTGCTCTGGCTGCACAGGAGAAACAAAGATTTTTCATTTGATTTCCAAGGCTCTTCAGGTCTGCGTAGTTTGATCAGGAAAACTTTTTATCTTTACTGAACAGACCCTTTTGACTTACTGTTCTTAACCCTGGCAACCTAGTACAGCAGTCTTTTCATCACATTTACAGAAAATATTTGGATAGCCTAAGAAGTTCCACAGCAAGTGAATGCAGTGTCACCACTTGTTAAATAAATGTGTTTGCTCTCTGCCTGTGCTTATTCTGCTAGTCTACTCTCAATTACACCAGAGCAAATCCAAACACAGAAGAAATGTAAACTTGAGAAGTGACTTGCTTGTCACCACACAAGTGTTTCCAGATGAACATCTTGGCCCAATATTGTTTTAAAATTGAACATAAATCCTTTACCACGAGAAGATATGCATTGTAGGGACAAAAGACACAGACCTGCACTGTGGAGGAAGAAACTTCTGTAAGAGAGTACTATCATAACAAGATGAGCGCATCAATCACCACCACACTAGTCTTGCAGTGAAAATAAATAGCATGCACATCATGTCATGCTGAAATGACAAGTGCTGAAAGTAGCACAGTGTAATTCAGAGTTGTAGAAAGCATTTTTAAAAACTGTGGTATTGCAGTTGCACTTTGTTTTCCAGTAGCCATAATAGAGCATTCTTATACAATATACCTAAAATCCTGACATTTTAAAGACAGCATGTAAAGTTGGAGACTGCTCCTTGAAGTCTCCTTTATTTTTATAGCATCTAGTCCTTTAAGCTATACATGAAGACTTCAATAGTTGTAGTTCCTAGTTCATACTTACATGCTTCCCACAAATTGAGAAAAACCTGAAGACAATTACGCATGCCCCCATCATGTATGTGTATGCATTCTGGAATAGAAACACAGAAGACTTAATACATTGCCCCACCAAGGCATCTCTTGGAAAGGTCATGATAATTGATCTTTTAATAACATAGGGCAATCCCCATATGAAACAAGAGAAATCATAAACTAGTAGCACCAATATAAAAAAACACAAACCCAAACACCCTGCATAACAAACCAAAAACCTTCAATCCTCTATTAATTATGTCGATCAGGCCCAGGCTACTTGTCTAGGCATCTGCTGGATTACAGAAACTCCTCAGGCCTTCCAAGCTACTTAGCAGCAGGGGACAAACTGTGAATGTCAGGGTAAAATGACTAGTCACACAATACAGGTTTTCTTTCAAATAGAGCTTGGGGCAGACAAGAGAGAGTACCAGAGCCCTTATTTTGGTTGTGACTTCAACTTGTGATGGATGAAAAGTATCAACCATCCTTTCTCCTTCCTTTGTAAATAAAGGAACCAGGAGAGTAATCATATTGAAGAAACTGGTGTGGGATGGAGGAAGAGCTGATTTCCTCTCCTCCATGTCTTCTTGGATTAAACATCATCCCTTAACCAGAACCAGTGCTACAGAATTGCTGCAGGGTTTAGGGCAGTTTGTATTGTTCAGCAATTTTGACCAGTCCTCTGCTCCTTTTTGCATTTTGTGCACTGCCTCTTTCTTGCTCAGTACTCATGAGACTGTTGTTGGCAAGAGCTCTCAGTCTCCTTTCTTTTCTCACTCACATCCCTCCTAAAGACTTCTTTTCTATCACATTTACAGACTCTAACTCATATCAGTAAGACAATTTTTACACTACACCATTATCCAAGACAATGATTCCTTCTTCTTAGCATCAAGCTTAGTTTCTTTCAGCCTTATTAAACTCCCAAGTGTTTACCTGGATGTATAAGCAGCAATCCTACTGCTGGTGATTAACAAACAAAATCACTTTAATCACTGGAATTGCATTTTGTAAATCTTACCAGTAAGGCAAAGTGCAGTATCACCCATATAACTCCGAGAGATGTCACCAAGAGATCATACCGATTTCTTCTGCTTTGCCAGAAGCCGGAGGGTGACATGGCAATAATCTTCATCGTGACCTAGGGACAGAAAAAATTCACCCTTTTAATGAAGAAATGGTTATTTCTTGTCATGAGATTTCTCCTCCATTCTTTAAAATATTTGATTGAGGTCATCTTATGAGATAGTTTCAAACAACGAAGAGCAGGTTTTGTCAGCTGTTCCTAACCAGATAATATAAGCTTTCTTTAGGTGGAGAAAACCTGGTGGAAGGCCACAGATGACCAAGACCAGTGGATGAACGGTGTCTCTCTGTCTCCATCAAATATTGAAGACAGGTGTGCAGCTGACCACTTCAGATTGAATACTTAATGTATAAATTGCTGAGGTGAACGTGGGCTTAAGATTTCTTGAAGTTAAGCAAATCATGAAGTTATAAAATGATTATGTCAATAATAGGTAGCTAAAAGAGGTAGCAGTATCCTAGTTAGCTAGCTGTCTGGAAGCAGTCTGAAATCACATAAGCACATTTGAACTCAGGAATATACTCGTGTTCTGTAGCACAATTAATTAATTGTTCAGATTAATTAAAAAGTTTTCCCATATTACAAATATTTCATGCTTAAGGAATACAGCACCACCTGTACTCAGAAGTATGTAAGAGAAGAAAGCTAAGAACAGTGGAGGCAGTACATTTTACAAAGTACCTGGTAAAAGATAGCCACCTAAGTGCCAATTCAGGTAATAGGAATGCAGACAGAAAGCTCAAGAATAGACAGGAGTAAGAAGTAGTCACAACAGCTAATAGATACTGAGGTAGGGTGATGCATATAGAGGGAACACCAGACAGTTTCTCATATACAATTGGTATTAAATCTCAAAGCAAGTTAAGAGTTACTAAATAAAATCTATAAATGTCAGGCATTCATTGCATTATTTTTTCCATTCCACCTTGCAATCTCGCCAGTTAACATTTTTGAAACCTAAACCATATATGAGGGCATTACCTTGAGGTAAAAGGCTGACTTTCCATTAGTTTTTTGCCTTGTAATGTTTTCTGAAGCCTGACTACAAAGCGAACAATATGGTCTCTGAATTTCTAATTATCATTTGAGGCACCTGAAAATATCTTGCCTCCTTTTACCCAATTAGATGAAGTGCCCCAGAGAATTGGAGATAGATGCATGCAGCTGGCAGGGATGATGTAAGACCTGTAAACATCCCTACCCTTCTGTAGTGGCTAGTGGAGGTAACTGAATCTCACCCTTCATCCTCCTTGATCACAATTACAGCTTAAACACCTACATCACATGTAGAACCTAAGCACCAAAATTCAGGTGTCTATAATCTTGAATTGAATACCACACCATCCAAATTAAAAAATCACATGTCCCTTTATTTTGTCATCATCACTGTGGTAAAAAAAGTGAGATCTTCAAATTATTCCTGTTCTTCTATACCGTCTATTCTGATATGAGCAGTAGAGGTTTAAGATGAATCAGGATTCGTTAGATTGGACATAGGGCCATTAGCTACACAGAAAGTTTTGGACACTCTCGTGGATCATGCCTGTTAGTGGTAGCAGACCATCTACATAGCAGACTCTGTAACCAGACTATGCTGCTTTAGCAAAGATCCTGGGCAGGAAGCTGCTTCCTCTCCATAAATTACATGCACTCTCAGTGTGATAGCTTGCCTGTTGAGACAATCAACAAATTTTTCTTGGCTCTGACAAAGTTCCTTTGAAATTCTAGGAGAGTCTTTGTTTCCCCTGGCAGCATAAGAGAAAAAAGTATTTTCAAAGACACAGTTACTAAGTAAATTAAAACCTGTCTGTGTATGACACAAAACTTTTCTGTGTTTAGTCAGTCTCTCTAGAGATACTGATTTCTCCTGGGTAGGGAAGAAAAAAGCAACAACATGGACATACTCTAGCTACAGCTGCAACAAGGTATTCACTTCATTGTTTATTCATCACTGCTGGCAAAACCTATCAATGGAACATAGGCACTGTCATATTGGATTAGCGCAGTGGGAAACACAGTCTACTATCATGTTTCTGATAGTGGTCAGTATCAGCTATTCAGAGGGGACTGACAAGAAAAGCAGTCAACCACAAACTTCTAAAGAATTATGTACTAACCTAACCCCAAAGGAAGCATCTTCTTTAATGTCATAAATGTGTGCTTTGTTACACTATGGATATCCTTACACATTAAAAATATAGGCATTTCAAAATGTGGTTAAATCATTAGATTCCAATCTTATGAAAATAGGCTAAAGACACCTTGCACAGATGTTTGTAATACCAGTAGAGCCATAGAAAGAGAACTGCTAACACACAGGAGCCAGATCCATGCCAAAAAAGATACACAGTATTGGAACTGGACATAGCTTATTGAAAGGTATTAAAATGAACTATCATACTTAAATCAAAACAAAACTGAGAGGGGTTTAATGAAGCCCCTGCTACAGAAGAGTGGGGATCAACACACCAGGCAAAATATATATGGATCAACACAGACCTTGTGTTGTATGGAGGGAATTTAATCGGAGATGTTCTGCAAATGCTCAGACTTGGATACATATAAAAGGACATAAAGCTCAAGGTTGTAAAGAAGTATGACTATAATACATTACAAGTTTCTTCTTACAACACATTTAAAGACAAGTGACGTGGAAAACACTGAATGTACATGTTCAGAAATAAACACCACAGTGAAGAATGAACAGCATCTCTAAAGACAGAATGAAATATTTCAAGAAATCTCAAAGTATATTACTTTACCTCAAGGACAAAAATAAAGGTGAAAACAACAGACATCGTTGCTAAAGGTACAGTCACTGGATCTGCAGCATCCCACTGAAATGCAAACAAAATCCATTTATAGAAGAGTAGATGTTAAACAGAATAAATGCCTCTTCATTGCCTTAACTTTTCCTGAAGGTTTTTTTAATGAATAGATTTCACTCTAAAATAGACAGGGACGGCATCTTGGTGTACTATTCTCCCACAGATTTACAGTTTAACCAGAAATTAAAAACAGTGGACCAGACTACAAAAAGGCAGAAATTGACTTAGCTCTACAAGTTACAATTAATCTACAGTGATCTGTGCCAACTGAGATTGTTGTATCTAGAAATAATGTTTCCTTGCATTCATCACACTAATGGCTCAATTGATCGTTAATTGGTGTTAGGAAATGTGCAACACATGCTGTACCACTATAATGAAACATTTAAAACCCCCACAATTACCTTAACTGATAACAACACAGACTGGGCCAGAACAAGTACAGCAATAGTTCTCTTAAAAAATGGATGCTGAGTTATATCATACATCTTAGCTCTAAAGCCATCATTATCTGAAAAAGAAAGAGTTTGAGGAGGAGAGTTTAGATATGCAATGGCATTTCCCCCCTATTTCTTAACATATTTTCCATGTTCATTACTAGCAAAATAATCCTTTACTGGTTTCAAAATATATTTCTAATTTTCTGCTACAATTTTCCATATCAAATAGGGCTTCTGAACATATAATTTCAAATACTGAACACCACTGTTGCATGAAGGCTTTGGTACTTTTAGCACAAGTGCATCATTCAACTGCTGTCAGGTTAATACATTCCATTCATATCATTACAGCCAACTGCAAATATTTTTCATTTAGAAATTCATTTTATCATTAAGGCTTATCCTAAACCCATCGAAGCACAACCTTTTTTTTGGGTTGATTTTAATAGCCTTATGGAGAGATCTGTAGTTGGAGCCTGTTTCCACATTAACTTATGCACAACCTCCTAGTGGCCTCACGATTACAGTTTTAATTTGAACCGCAGACTCCTGGGGAATTATGAACACTAGGGCCAAACATGAATAAAATCAAAATATCTTTGATACCCGGACGAGGTGGGAGATGAAGAGGTTGTGCAATCTTCAGTCTGCTTTTCAGATCTTCCCATCGTCTCTGATCTACAGTCAGTAAAGCTGTCCCCTTAATAAACAAAGAGAAGCGTAGAAAGCTTTTGTCATTTAACAGCTAGAACATTCAACGCTGTAGCATGAAAACAACATTCTCTTTGGTGCCTGAAATAAAGTTACATATGCAACTTTCCTTAAATCACACACTGTTTGGGTACAGGAGTCTTAAGTATCAGCTGTTACTCAAGAGGATTTCTGGATGCATTAGCTGTGAGTTTCTGGGACTCAACTCAGCAGGCAGAGTTGTTGTTCTTTGTAGCAGCAGCCCAGTGTGGGCAATGAAACACTGCAGGAGGTCTTCCACTTGACTGAACATCATTTGCTAGGAAGCACTGTTTTAAAGAGTGGTCGATTCTGTCTGGACTTTGCAGCAGAAAATCCTGTGGTTTGTCAGTGCCACTACAGTTTCTCAGGGAACGAGCTCTCCAGGAGACCGCTGCTGCTCTTCACAGCTCTTCTGCTTGGGGTGTAATTGACATAAAATAATAGTATGCTATGAATCTACAACAGCTCTCCACAGAGTAAGCACAAAGAGAGGTGGAGACACACCCTTGGGGTGGAGTGGTGGTAGCTGGTAATGTGTGTAAGTGTTTTGGTAACACAGGAAGAAACAAGCAAACTCCAGACAGAATTCAATGTTACCTAAAATGACCTTCCAAGCAAAATGAGTTCCCTATCACTTTAGAGAACTGCAAAATCTCATGGAAGAAGTCTAGAGTTACAAAAACAAGGGAGACCTTTCCAAGGTAAATGTCAAAAGCCTGTTTCCCAGATAATTCGTGGCTCTCCCCATCAGAAAGAAGCCGCTGAGGTGGGTGAGGGCTGGTGTGATCTTTGGGGCTCACATGGGCATTGGCTTGTGTAGATGTTTGACATGTGGCTGGCTGTGCAGCTGATAAGGTCAGGTTAGTGGACGTAATCTCTTTACAGAGCTGTGTCCCCAGACAGCACTCTGGGAAGAGGCGCCGTCCAACACAGTGCAGACAAAGTGCTAGATGTAAGGATTCTGATTACTCAGGTCAGCCTCTAATCGCACCATTTAGAAATGCTTAAATTAAAAGGCAACTCAACCACCCTAATGAGCGTGTCTGGTTTATATTCTTGAGAGCCTTCACTGCAAATAAGACAAAAGGTGGCAAAAAAGAGTGGGCTTCTGTAAAATCTAGAAATAATGGTGCCAAGTTTCTTTGTTGCTCAGAAACTGCCCGTGCCATAAGTGGGATCATTATAAGGGGACCATAGAGCAGAGCCCTGTGAGTAGGACTACTGCTGGAGGAGCTGCACTTGCTCTTGGGTTTCAGCTTAAAGTGGCAGGTAATATTTGAGTATTGACACATTTGAAGGAAAAATAATGCTGCACAGCTGAACAAGAGACAGTACCATCTACAAAAATCCAGTGGAATTCTCATACTGTAGAAATTTCAGCTTTGTTAGCTCACCACTCAAAATTTAGTGAATAAGAAAATAAATGAATAGCACATTGCTTCTTGTTCTCTAGAACAGATATATTTTAACAGGAATGACCACACATCATCTGATCAAAATTACACTGGAGTTATGCAAATATAAAAATACTTTCAGAATATGAGAGGTTTTAGGCTATTTATTTGGCTCACAATGTGCTTGACTCAATTTCATGATGCCTTGCTTGCCCACATCAGATGCAGAGTAGTGTGCTGCTCAGCTCCCTACTAGAACGAGTCAAGTGGTTTCCCTGAAGGACAAACTCAGCAGTTGTGTTTGCTACTAAGTTTGGGTCAGGGCCATAGCCAGCAACCAGTCTCTCTCCAGCACTAGCACACTGGGTTGTCACAAAACACCACAGCCCAGGGCATGCAATCATCCTTTCCCCCCAGTGCCCCGAGTGATAAAAATATCGTGCCTCATTATTTTTGTGACTTTGAACCCAAAGATGAAAAAAGTTAATAATTATGCCTTGATGCCTCAGGGGCACCACGAGGCTCAGAAAAACTCCTCAGATAAAGTGTTGTGCAGCATGTATGCAGCAGCCTGATCTGGAGATTTCCGCCTTTAATAAGTGTAGACATGAGCTGCTCTGCAACAATTCCCCTGGGGACAGGTTTTTCTACTTTTCAGGGTAATCCGAAAAGCCCATATGAACTTTTCTAGTAAACTAGTAACCTCTTTGTTTCAGTGACGGACAACTACTTTTACAATATACTCTGCTGTTTGCCAGAAAAAAAGTCACAAAGCTTTACTCTGAATCTGAAATACTGCAATGGGACCTCTTACTTGCAACACATACAAGCATAACGTCTTTTTATCTGCTACCACATGTATGCCCACATCAAACTAAAACAGCAGCATCTGTAAATACACCGTGCTTTAGGTTCAATCTCCATCCAGCAGCATGGCTGCACTATAAATAAACTCAGACACCTTTGATAGAGTATGTGTGATGGATTGCTATCATTACAGATGTGAGTTCTGTAGCAAATATGGATCAGGTGTATCTGAAGACTTGCAGTCTTGCAGAAAGCAAGACTGGTAAGCCAGTCTTACAGGCAGCCTTAGAGATAATGTAAGCAGTGTAGTATCAGTTTCAGGTTTCTTACAAAGCCAGTACTACTCAATAAACCACCTTACTTAGTACCTTGTTTTCATTAAAATTAGCGATGACAACTCCAACAAAAAGGGTCAGTCCAATCATGCAGCCAAGGAACACAAAAACATGAATGTAGATTCCATGGATCTGAGGAGACAAAAATAAGATTAATAGTTAAGACAAATCAAAGTTAGGTGTTGTAGAATTCAAAGACTTTGATGTGTTTCCTTACCGGCCCAACACGGTGAATAATAACATCTCTGACTTCCACCCAGCCTTTTAATGAAAGAACTTCAAATAGTGCCAGCATTGCATTGCCCACATTGTCAAAATTAAAATTCCGAGGATTTGCCCTGAAATGCAGTACACAAATAGGTGTAACTTCAGCAATAAAATTGTTCTATTTGCTACCTTTATTCTTCATAGTCTAACATTTAACTATCTTGCAAAGTTGGTGTGAAAGCCTCTGAAATATACCAAGGTTCCGTATCAATAATAATAGTAAAAAGAATAGCAACAGCAATAAATACATAAAGCATATTTTTTTAGATCCCTATGTATGGTTTATTTTCTAACTCAGAATTTGATTCACAGTAATAAAGCATACAACATGTTCAAGGCCAGGTTGAATGAGGCTTTGAGCAACCTGGTCTGGTGGCAGGTGCTCCTGCCCATGGCAGTGGGATTGGAACTAGGGGATCTTGAAGGTCCCTTCCAAACCAAACCATTCTATGACTGTGTTGCTGCATTTTAGTGGTTTTGCCCATGAAATTAGAAAAATACAGCATTCATGAGAAAACAGATCTGATGGCATTGGCCGGACTCTAAAATAAATATACCTGTAGGAGATCATTCTCTAACCCACATAGAAAATTTGGACTCCAAAATCAGCAAGATCATTTAGAAAATGAAGTTCCCTATTTCATTATCATCAGGAACTGATAGTGTAAAGCAAAACTTACTGAGAGGACATCATATCTTCTTGGCTTACCAATACCTTATGCACTGATCTTTATTTTAACAGCTGAGATTCAAGAGAGCGTTTCCAGCTGAACATTAAAAGCACCCTCTTTGGGCTAGGTTAGTACAGTGCTCTGTCTCTACAATCCAAGACAGATAATCCAAGGAGCCCAATGACTTTTCAACAGCTTATAAAGCAAACAGCTGTATTCCAGAAGAGTTATTAAGTGTTTGGTGCTTCTTAAATCCAACCATTCAGTGAAAAAAGAGCTCTCAGATGTACATACTGCTTTTTAATGCAGGCCTTATACTGACATCTGGCTCTTGAAAATCTGGCCTAACACATCCAACAGGTGCTATAAATGTCCTTGTGGTAAAATATTTTTCTGCAATAACAAAACATTCCCCAAAGTTTAGTTATGCTGATTAAGGCAGTTTTTGCTTATTTCTGGATCAAGCTGAACAGGATTGAATTTGCTTACTCAAGGAAGAATTTGTCTGAAGCATACAGAAACAAAGACTTCTGCAGATGTCAGAGTTTCACTGACTGTTCAAATCATGGCATATTATTTCATTAGTGTAGGGTGGCTCTAAATCTACCACTGCTGGTACATTCTTTATTCACACACATGGCCAATTAAAATAATTGTGGCTGTTAAGCTGATTTTGCAAAATGCCAACCAAGTGAAAACTATAAAGAATTAAAAGAGGGAGTTTTGCCTGTTCAGGTGTTGGGAATTCTTAAATGGACTTTAGCAGAATACTAATCAAAAACGTACATTAGCTTTTGAATAATTTTTACTGCACTTCTGCAACAGATAGATCACAAGGACTCCCTGCACTGGAAAAAGAAAGAAGCTGCTAGCTAGCATGGTTGATGGCCATAGAAAAGAAAGTCTGGTTTTAGACATGACTTGCTCATTTGTTTTTATGGGTAGCTGTAGGCAGGTTGATTTCCATTGCTTTTTCTTCCATATTTTCCTATTTATCCTTAGGTTCTGTTGTTGCTGTTAGGCTTTCTTGATGCCTTCAGAATAGTACTAAAGAACAATTAGTGATAATCCTTCTTCAAGAAAATAACTCCCACTGTAATAATAAAAAAATAAAATCTAATTCCTATATCGGTTTAGTACCTACAGGTATTTTTTTTTTCATTTCTGGTTTATTAAGGTTAAGTCCAGAAAAGTTTCATATATATGGCTTTTTACTAAATATGCCAGAATGTTTACCCTTAATATAATTTGAATTACAATAAAACCCCTCCATCAGTAGTTCAATGCCATGAGATTTGAGCCATTTTTCTTCACCAACAGCTGAATTTTTTAAGAATGAAAGGCCAATGTGTAGCAACTCACCAGACTCGTGGCACCCAAAATCCAGGCTTTTTCTCTCCAGGTCTTAACTTTAAATTGAGATTTTTGGAAACACTTACATTTATTCTGAAGATGCCATGACAATCTTCCTGCAGCGAAAGAAACAACAACCTGAGATTAAACAAAGGCCTGTGAGAGATGCCAACATACTAGCATAAACAGCACATTTGCCATGATGGGAAACCAATGTAAACAGAAATAAGGGGTTATTTACAGGTCTGCAATTAGTGGTCATGGACCTTTACCCAGATGAAAAACGCATTTTTGTAAGGATTCAAAATACTCTTTTCCTTCCAGAACTGACAGTGTTTTTCAATTTCCAAGATGTGTAGCCTTTCACATCTTTCCTAAAGACCATTGCTCTCTTTAGGTGATGATATTTCTCCCAAAGTAGTAAGAAACACAGAAAACTTTCTCTGTGTAAGCCACATGGCATTCCCAGTGCCTTGGACCTCTAGCTGTCTAACCTGTTTTTCAGTTGTCGACCTACGAATACAAAGGTGTCATTTTCCATGGTTAATTCCATGTGCCATCCAGTCCTTTGCAGATAATCTGTCATTAATTTGAAAACTTTTTCTGACAGTCCCGAATATTTGGACCTCCTTTACCTTTTTTACATGAAAACCCATCCTTACCTTCATTTGCTGAATCTTTTTTCACCTCTCCCTCCGTCATCCTCCTTCTTAACAAGAATGTGCCCAAGATCTCCATTTCTCATATGACAGCTCTGATTGCCACACTTGCTTTCCCCAGCAGGCAGAAATTACACAACATACCAATATTTTGAAGCAGAAAAGTAGTTCTTACCCTAGAGATAATGTGAGGATCATTGCACTTAGCCAGTTTTCCAGCAAAAAGCTGAACTCCAAAGCTTGCAAAAACAAGCATTAATGTCAGCAAAAGAATAGAAACCTGTAAAGATGAAGGTAGATTTGTTAAGCTCTACTCCTGCAGACTTGAAAAAGGGGGTCAGCTCCTTTGGTGAACTGCAGGGAGGACAGTTTGTGGCATAAACCTGGTGATATGGCTTTTGTGACAGATATGTTACTTTAGGTTCTGATCCAGTAACCAGGTGCTGCATTATTATTAGTCTTATTACTAACATAGGATCTAAAAGCAGCAGACAAAGATGAAAGCTTTCTTGCACTCAGTGTACCACCTTGCTAAATTCTGCATGCATGAGAATTGCCAATCACTTTAAAGAGAACTTTTCAAGTAGTTAAATATGTGCTGCTTCTGTTTTGCTGAATCAGGCTTTACTAATTAAACTAAGCCATTTAATTCCAGGATAGCTACAATAAAGATATGCATGAGCAAATTATGATGCAAATATCTTTAACAGAATGCTGTATCTTTGAAATGCTAACTATCTTTGTACTTTTTGTCCTTGTTGTATTACTGTCTGCAAATATTTTACAGTTTAGCCTTTTATATCAATCTGACCTAATACAGCATCCTGTTAAGGAATAAAATATCTGCTGTTTAGGCTGAAAAATACCACATAGGGTCCCAAGACAATAGATTACATTCTGATCAAGCAATCACAGACTCTATTACTGTTATTATTAAGTACATAATCATGATCATAATAATAACAATGACATAACAATGAGATCCAGATCTTTGATAAACAGCTCTATTGTCTCTGGTGGCCTCTCAAAAAACTTGGAGCTAGAGACCTTCAGCTCAGAAACCAGATTTACTTTTGCCCTTGCAGAGCTGCCATACACTACTTCTCATCTTCCTTGACCAACTAGAACTGTGAAGAAAGGATAGATTTTTTTTCACTATTTTTTTCCTGTAATTATGGCCAAATGTTTGCTGAACACATATTTGCTAAAAGAATTATTACAGCAACTTTTTTCAGTATAAATATGAGCTGATTATATTCATAATTTTCTGTGGTCACCTGCAGTGACAGCCACAATGAAAAGTAAAAAGATGACAATGGCGGAAAGAATAGAAAACATAAACATTATAGCAAAATGTTACCTTATTATCCATAGATTTTAACAAGTACAAAATAATTGGCACATACCAAAAAAATTTCCTTAAAGCCACTAAACAGCTCTCGCACAACTTTCCTCATCTGCGGGACCAGTTTGAATATTCGAAGAGGTCGGAGGCAACGCAGTACCATTAAGAGCTGAGCTCCAGATTTGGCAGGGACATTCTGAGGCATCCAGCAGAGAAATATCAAACTCACCTGGAGGTGATTGGGCAGGACAAGGCAAAGAAGGATTAGGCTTATATTGTCCTACTTGACATAGACACAGCACAGAAGAACAAGGAACACCTCTCTTCCTCAAAATTAAAGGAAAGAATAAGGCAAAAAAAAAAAAAAAGGCCTCATTTAGAAAAATGACTTGTACCTCCTCTGTCCTGGCTTATTGTCCTAACTAAAGGGCATCAGCTTCAGACTCTGTCTTCCCCTTTGACTCACAATCTACTTTATACTTTTTAGCTGATGGAACAGTTCCAAAAGAAGAAATCAATTTGGCTGATTCAGAATAGGATCACAAACTATATTTTTGGAGCAACCGGCATTATTTCTCTCCCCTCTTCTCATCTCAAAGATTCTATCCTGAAACTGAGAAATCCTCACCTGGAAAGTATGTTAACAGTTTTCTTGACAGTTTTTCCTACCACTTTGTTACATGTATAAATAGTGTTACATGTATAAATAGTTTTGTCACCATGTGGTTTCATCACACAAATTTTATATATTTGAAAACTTTTTCAAACAGCATAGTTGTGTCTTGTAGCCTCAGCAATCTCTGACAAATGGTTATTGATTTAAAGTCTGTTAATTATTTCTTACTTTTTAAAAGCTAGTGTTATCATGGGGGAAAGAGGTGAGAGTGTTACAAAGAAGTGCACAAAAAACGGAGGATCAAGCTGGTATCATCAATATGATTTAAAACATATAAATTGTTAAAACAACAGTGATAAAAGACAGCTATTCCATCAAAACACAAAGATTTGCCAGTGCTTCTGACTTTCTTTCATATTCTTTTAAGCCCACCAAAGGCACATATGGAATATCTAAGGTACACCATCTAAATTTTCCTTTAGACAAGCAGAGGGATTCAGAAAGATTTGAAGAAGCTAATGCACATAGAAATTATGCATACTACAGCAGGAGTTTTGTACAAGTATGCTTGTTTTTATTTATGCTAACAATTGAATCTTTGATACAAATTGATCATGACAAATTTTATGCAGCACATCTGCCTGGTGAATTAATCTCTTGAAAGACTTAATCTAAATCAAAGCCATTTTTCTCCATAATTTTATCAGTTACAAAATAACAGAATAACAGAATATGCTGAGTTGGGAGGGACCCACAAGGATCATCAAATCCCATCCTTAGCCTTGCACAGGACCATCCCCAAGAGTCACACCATGTGTCTGAGAGTATCACCCAAACACTTCTTGCACTCGGTCAGGCCTGGTGCTGTGACCACTTCTCTGGGGAGCCTGTTCTAGTGCCCAACTACAAATAAAATTATTTCATATTGTTTTATAATGAGCCCTGGTTTTGACACATTTTGTGGTGTCTATTGTCATACATGAAGAGGAAACAGATGCCTTTCTCCTGTATTTGAATGGAATGCAAGAAATTTCCCAGGGACAAAGGAAACAGTAGAACAATTTTTTTTTCCTGAGAACCACTACTAATAGGTATGGGATATAGAAAGATGTTGTTTTGCTTTCTGCTACAGCAACACTAGCAACAAGGATGTGCCCTTTATCAAATCGTAAAGACTTTTGAAACACCGTCTATAAGGCAGGAATCAAAATTAAGAATGCTACAAAAACATCCCATAAATACAAAAACTTACAAGATATATAAATATGTCCATAACGCCTCCAAAGTCCCTAATGACAGCTGTTGGTGTAAAAAACAAGCCATCTGCCATAATCTTCAGATTAAGCTCAATGCTCATGAATATTACAAAAACATATTCAGCAATCTGAAAATCAAAGCAGAGAACAGTCATAATTCAGGAATATGCAGAGGAGAAAACCAAGGTGACTGTGCTTCATTAATTGCAAAATGATTCAGTGGCAGTACCTGGAGTGTTGGAGCATGCATAACTCTTCTAAAGGGGGATTCGAACATCATGGAAATGCAGGAGCATATAGTAACAATGATCATGACCCAGTCCAGGTAAGTAACCAAACCCAGCAAGTCACTGTGAACAATACATAGGGAAATTCCATTACAGAAATGCCTAGAGTGTTGTGTACTTGATCTGTGCTTACACCACAGTTAAGTGCTTTCCTATGAAAAATAAATCAAACAGAGGAGTGTGAGAGATTTCAGTATTTCAGAAATGCACAGTAAGACCAGAGAAGCTACATGCAAGTGAAAAGTCTGATTAAAAAATCCTCTTCTTATTCATCCTCCTCCCAAAACAACACCATGGAAAGAAAAAACCTTTTTGGGAACAAAAAAAAAAAAAGAAATACACGTGCATGCACATATACATACATGCATGTGCATGCTCATACACTTATACTTCAGCAAAGTTACTTTTACAGTGCTTACTAAAGCTGATGGTATTTGGTATTTTTCACAGCTCCAGTAACAGGATCTGTTTTAGAGCTATAAAAAAGAAGAAAAGATAATTTAAATTTTATTTTAGTTAGCATTATAATTATACCATGCATCCATCATCTCAAAGTAATTTCTGTCCAAAATCAAGGATCCATTTAATCTTGTCTTAATTTTAAATGTCTATATAAGTTTCATTTAATTCTATGCAATTTCAGTCATATTATAAACACAGCTGGTAACACTTTAACTCATTGTCTACCTGTAATTCCTCCAACTATTCCTTTAACTGCTAGTTTCTTGGGTCTTGCTTTTGTAAACAAGGACTTAATTTTGTATTTTGCTTGGGAATGAGGGGGATAACCTGCTCCTGAATTTTATGTACCAAAATACTTCCTCATGAGGTCTTTACTTTTACTTCAAAACTTCTTGGACCATGACTGGATGAGGCTTTGAGCAACCTGACCTAGTGAAAGGTGTCCCTGTCCACGGCAGATGGGTTGGAACTAGGTGATCTTTAAGGGCCCTTCCAACTCAAACCACTCTATATGAACCTGTGATTCTATGATATCCTCAGCTAACACACACACACGCACACACACACACACACACACACACACACACAAATCCTTCCACAAACCCTATTTCTTTTATTACTTCCTCAGTCTTTTTCTGGTTAATATTTTTAGATTCTCCATATCTGAATTTTCCTAGGTAATTGTTGTGCTCCTTCTACCATATCCAAGCACCCATTAGGCAATCAGGAAGAGTGAGAACCACTCTATAAGTAATATGCACATATCTAGGTGACATGAGTTAAGTTTCTGATGCAGCAATTATTTGTGGATTTTACTTTAAGCTTTTACTTGAGGAACAGAATGACTTCAGCAGGAGAAGCTACAAGAATACTATCCAAGATGCCTTCCCTGACGCAGTGGTTATGGGCGCTTTTCCTTATCTTTCAAATCCTGTATCAAATCATGCCAAGACAGGATCTGCACTGACGTATCCGATATTCCATTGGAGGGCTCTCACCGTTGGGATGTGAAATTGCCATCACTTTCTTGATGAGCTTAAAGTGAAAAGTGGACTGAACAGCCTTGAGGAGTTACTATCAGAGAGACTTCATGGTTATGGATTACAGGAATGGACAAGTCATACAAGAAGAACAAGAAGCATCTTCCACAGACCAGGTTCTCCTACTTACACCAGTCAGTTCCCAGAACATACTGGAATAGGTACCTTCCAACTGAACCCACTGATTTTGCTTCTTCTCAAGCTCACATTTCTTCCCAATATTGTACCTAGTAGCATTCCTCAGTCTTTTCTACTAGA
This sequence comes from Margarornis squamiger, assembly GCA_035222235.1. Classification (NCBI taxonomy): domain Eukaryota; kingdom Metazoa; phylum Chordata; class Aves; order Passeriformes; family Furnariidae; genus Margarornis; species Margarornis squamiger. Next base: position 79,870,022 of record JAWWTY010000001.1, read on the forward strand.
AGAAAATATGTATCCTACCAGTTTGAAAAAGACATCTAGAATATCTTACTTGGCAAGCTAAGTAGGACAATGAATAAAGCAGATAGGATCTAAATAAATGACAGAAAAGAGAAAAAAAACAGAAGACTCTTTAAGAAAATCAGTTTATTGTAATTGCAAATATTTTCTTTAAACTGTCTTAATATAAATATTCTGTTACCACTGGGCACTCCACAATGCTAAGAGGCACTGACAAGTTTTTGACAAGTGGATTGGAATGACTGTTTGTGTGGGATTTTTTTCTGTTTTAATTTTCAATGCTTCAGGGACCAGTGCACCACAATCAAGTTAGCAGCTGCATAGAAAAGTGGGGATTTAACTCAAGGACATGCCTCTATATACATGGCAGAACACTTAAATATAGGCATTGTTAAAACTGAATGTTTAACAATGATGAACTGTCATGCTAACTAATTTGTTGAAGGGCATAGAGAAAATCAACGGTAAAGCAGGTGCTGATCCAGTTCTTCCAAGTGCCAAGCTCATAGCCTTGATCTGTCTTGTGCTTTACACTGTCTGTGTGCAAGGTAACATGCACTAACCCTCCAAAATTAGGGTGCTAGTCACAGACAGAGGTTTAAAAGAATAGCTGTAAGACAATTTTATATCAAGCTGCTTGTACATAGATCTCTATCTGCCATGCTCAGACACACCTACGGTTTAGTTAATGAGTCTTCCTGGTTTCCATCTGCTTTCAGCTTTTATTCTTTTATCTCCCAGAGCTCAACACCTCCCCATCCCATTCTGGGTCCCTAATTATGGGCTATGGAATCTCCAGGTGAGCATAAGTGTGATTCATTTATCTTCATATTTTTCTGTTCTATGAGTAACTGCTGATGTATAAAAACTTCTCACCTTATGATGAGGAATAGGGAGGGAATAGCAAGATGATTTCCCAAGGTCTAAAAATGGGAAATGATGCCTTAGGGTTTTCATGAATTTGAAGATTTTTATACTTCTAGGTAGTTTCTCACATATAGAGTAGCTAGCAA
>JAWWTY010000001.1:79871152-79953016 GCA_035222235.1 Margarornis squamiger
AAGTAAAAGAACTCTTCTCTACTTTACCCACATAAAGTTGTCTTGGAAGTTTTTTTTTCCCCTTTCTTATGGCAACAGAAACATTAGCCCTTCAGTTCACACCCATGGTTTCCCCACCGTCTTGTCCCACTGCAGCATCACAGGCCACTCAAACCCATCTGCCCTTACACAGCATTTTACTGCTTCCTTTCTTCCAACAGTAAGACTATGCCATAGACAACTGACTGCCAGCTTGTCCGGTGACCACACTGTATGCAGTTTTCCTTGAAAAAGAAAAGTTAGAACTTGATTTCTGAGGACATGGAGGTAAGCACCTGTTGGAACCAATGCTGATATGAACTTACGCATTAAAGCGAGCTCGTACCACCACTCGGCAGAAATTCCTGAATCTGTGCTCACGACCAACTATGAAAAGGGGTTTATCAAAATATGGATGATTCTCTCGCAGCTCCTCCTCCTGGACTTTCCTTTTGAAAAAACATAAATGATTAAGCATTATGCACTATATCTGGTAAAAATGTCCCTTACACTTTGTTCTTTTTTTCATGTTGACTCTCAATACATTTTACTTCATACAGAGAATAGTTAATACAGAAAATGTGCACTCAGACTTTGATTTTTAAATACCTTTTCATTTCAGCTTGTTCCTTTTTTTCTTGGATCATCTTTATCTCACTGTCTTCTCTCTGTGCATTTCTGTATCTCACTGTGTTAGAGTGCTAGAAGCAAAATGATTCCTTTTAATTGAGGTCTGAGGGTTGTTGTTTTTTAATGTTTCAGATGAAAGCAAGATATGGTATTTTACATAGAAATATTCAAATTAAAGATCTTTATTTCTAAATGTTCTGTACATCAACTTAGTCAAGTATATTGCACAGTATTTTCCATCTACAACATAAGGCTCCTTATTTTCGTCAAGGTTAATTTCAGTTCTAATTTTGCTGGAGATTCCATCCAATCTAACTTTTAACTTTAAAAACAGAGGCTCTATAAGCTCAACCAACCTCTCTGAACTGGAATGAATACCAGCAAAGTTACTAAGGGCAAAGACTGGGAAAGGAAAGGCATGCATGCAGAATGTACAGGTAGTGACTGATGAGTGCAGGGATGGGGAGAAAGAGGGAGGGAGAATGCTGTCTGAGCTCATCCAGTGGAGGGTACAATCAGTATTACTATTCTCACTCCTGGTGGAGTAATGCTGGGTATTATCCTTACTACTGGACACTAGCAAAGCTGCATCTGCTTTAGTTACCTACAGTTTAGGTTCAACAAGATGAAGTGCTGGGTCCTGCACTTTGGCCACAACAACTCCCTGCAGCACTACAGGTTGGGGACAGAGTGGCTGGAGAGCAGCCAGGCAGAAAGGGACCTGGGGGTCCTGGGATTGACAGCAGATTGAACATGAGCCAGCAGTGTGCCCAGGTGGCCAAGAAGGCCAACGGCATCCTGGCCTGTATCAGGAATAATGTGGCCAGCAGGACCAGGGAAGTGATCCTTGTACTCAGCACTGGTCAGGCCACAACACAAGTCCTGTGCCCAGTTCTGGACCCCTCAATTTGGGAAGGACATTGAGGTGCTGGAGCGTGTCGAGAGAAGGGTAACAAGGCTGGTGAAGGGTCTGGAACACAAGCCCTTTGAGGAGTGGCTGAGGGAGCTGGGGTTGTTCAGACTGGAGAAAAGGAGGCTCAGGGAAGACCTTATCGCTCTCTATAACTGCCTGAAAGGAGGGTGTAGCCAGGTGGAGGCCAGTTTCTTCTCCCAGGCAACCAGCAATAGGACACCAGGACATGGTCTTAAGCTGTGCCAGGGGAGGTCTAGGTTGAACATTGGGAAGAAGTTTACCACAGAAAGAGTGATCGGGCATTGGAGTGGGCTGCCCAGAGAGGTGGAAGAGTCACCATTGTTAGAGGTGTTTAAGAAAAGACTAGATATTGCACTTAATGCCATGGTCTAGTTGAAAGGGTGGTGTTAGGTCATAGGTTGGACTTGATGATCTCCGAGGTCATTTCCAAACTAGCCGATTCTGTGATTCTGTTTCTTTGAAGATGGTGACAGTTTGGAAATGGGGGGACTAACATTGCCTTGTGAATTTTCATTGTCACAGAGATCCACAAAATATTGTATGAATTTGCAGAAATGAAAATGCACTTAACTGCATGAAACTACATCATAATGAAATCCATGATAACTATTCTCCCTTTTAGTCTTTGTTCTTTCATCTGACAGTTCTGCTGCTTGAAAAGTATTGCTAAACTTCCATTAGAAATTTTGAAGTGCTGTTTTGCCAGCCTGAGTGATTTGTGTAATTCCAGAGTAAGGCTTTTTAAGGTGTCCTGGGTAGCAATTATTGTGTTCCTAATGTAGTGTCTACAGCTTCAGTGAATCTATCTTCTCAGCAAGTGTTCCAAAACCAATAAGTCTATCAGTGAAATAACCATGGCAATTATTTTGAGGATAATTCTAACGCAGTTACAGTATTTGTTCTATGACTTCCTTTCAAGATTTCAAGAGAAAAATTGTAAGCTAGCTCATAAATAGAAATTAATCTTACAGAAGCATTTATTTGATATTATGTATTCTTATTTCTTATATTCTCAAATTGAAACCACTGTTTCTATGAGGACTTACATCTTGAGTCAACGTTTCAAGAGATTTTCCTCTGCTGATTCGCTGGCTATTGGAACCATGTCTCAGTGACCTGAAACAATAATAATCAATTTAGCAATACATCTCAAGATGAAATTTTGACCTTTATAAGATGACCATTATAAAGCACTGCTCTCCAGACACACAATATCTCAAATTCTTATCATTTTTCTCTCGCTAACATCAGAAGCTTATACACTTTTCAATTGTTTTCAGTCTGGTCTAACATAAGCCAATCTCTTTCCTTCTGATCTTTAAATTGATAGCTTTGTAGTAGGCAAAGGAAATGACATTTGAAATAAAAGGCATTTTTTCCATTCATATAGTACAATGAATTTCATTATGGTTACAATAAAGACTGTAGAATTCAGTTCTTGGTACAAGTAGGTAGTTTTGGTTTTTCACATTTTAGGTATTGCTCAAATTTAATATTTTTGTAACCTTTATTCTAAGGATATTTGAAATCCATCTTTTCTGTCCGTATTTACCTGCGTTCTTGTCGTATATGATGCTGGACACTAAGTATTGACCTTTCCTTTGCTGGCTGCCCCTCAAATGATCCACTCAGCATGCGTTGCCTAGTGCAGGCCCTATGGAGAAATATAAAGATAAAGACACAGAGTTTTCAGTATAAATGATAATTTCAGAGGTAGCACATTCAGAGGAGTCAGCTTGTCTTTGTGGGAAGCAAGTGCTTCAACAACAACTGACAAAACCAATAAAAGAGCAATGTACTTTCCATGAAAACATTTCCAAAGCAACGGTCCCCACTCTACAATACAACCAGTCATCCGATAAACCTCCATGCCTTAGCAAGGGCCATCTATGACTTTTCAGTTTGCTGTAGAATTTATGTTCTCTCAAGACTTCACAAGGTTTGAAAGGGGTCAAGCAATGCACTAACCATCAGTAAAAACAGCTCCTTAGCAATAAAGAAGGGAATAGGACAAGTACAACAGCAATTTTAGTCCCTTTCAGGGCTGTACCTACACACTTAAGACTCAGAGCATAACTCTGAGTGTACTAAATAACTAGAACCATATATGGTATGAAATGGAATGCTGCACATGGCTGATATCCTGCAATATGAAATGTCTGCTCTCTGGGAATGCATTCAACTTGCAAAATTTTGTCATGTGAGTTTTCTCACTTGTTTGTGCATAGTTCATTTTCTTATGGCAAACACATTTTATATTTTATACATTTTGGCAGAAATGAGTATTTGTTAGCTAGTAAGTGTGCTACAGCTAAACAGAGGATGCATATCTTTATCTTGATGGCTACAATGAAATTGATTTGCTTAAGAAAAAGAGAGGTTTCCACTGAAAGAGCTCACACAAATCTTCTGATGCCTAAGAAATGGAATTTCAACACTGAAAACATATTTTAACATTCCAGGAAGGCCTCAGTTTTAAGTTTATACCGTGCAATCCTTATTGCTCACTTTGTGTTATGCAACCATTCAGAGAAACACAAAACCCAACTGGTATTAGTCTATATGTTTTGTTGAACTGAATCTCCAGGTTTTTTTAAAGATGAAAAAAGTTATACACTATTTGAGTAATCACTCTATTTCCCAGTCTGCTGCAAGGCTTAGATAAATGCTATCCTTGACAGCATGAAATGATCATGCTTGATGGTAAAAGGTGTCCATGGCATGTTCTTCCCCCAGATCAACTTCGCTTTTCACTCTTCTTTGCTTTTTGCCTTCTTCTGGACTTAAACACACAAATGACACAAGTAGGAATCCAATGTGAGATCTGGAACAAAAATGAGAAGCTTAGAATGCTTGTCAGTGTCATCACTGCCAATGATACTAGTCTGCTAGAAAAAAATATATTGTGCTACCCTTGTTAAAGAAAGCTTTAGGTTATACTGTACTGAACTGAAGCATCATGACATTTAAGAAAATTACTACATGTTCTTCTAAAACACAGTTCATCTTAGGCAAATCATGAACATTTTAATAGCAATCGATTTTAAGGATTATATTATGAAGGTTGATACCACATAACACTGTCAGAAAACACCAGAGATATTTCAATACCTCTGCAACTTTTGATTTAAAAACGAGAAAAGCTAAAAATTATTTCCTAAAAATAGATCCTAACTCCATCAAAATGACAATCCAGTTTTTCCTAGCAGAGACAATGGAAAGTTCTGTATAGAGGCTTCTTGCTGTGACAAAGAGGGTAACATCTTTTTTTTTTTCTCTATAAATGTAAATTATTGTGCTCTGCTTTTAACACTAGAAATTATTTTCTTGAGATCAAAAAGTGACTGGCACGTAAACTTCATGTTCTTGTACACAGCTACTTGAATATCAAGTTACATAAACCTTTAGTGTTCATAATAAAATAGAATTTTAAATGTTCAAATAATAAATTCTTTATCTGACTAATGAACAAAATGACTTATTTGATTATTAGTTGTATAATAAAATAGACATAGCCATGTACTGTGAGCATACCATGGCAGAATAGGCATGCATAAAGAGTAACTAACAACTGTAAAAAGACTTAGCATTGTTTATGATCTCTAAGTTAGATTACTAAATCCATATTTAGAATTTACATTTTGCCTTATTTCAATACCTCTGGAAGCTCTGCAGCTCCTAATGAAGTGAACAGAGAAATAATGAAATGTCAGTTGTATAGTACAGAGATCAGAATTTTTGTCAAGTAACTGCAAAGAAATTTTTTTGCATTTCCAGAGAAAAAGATGCTATGTTGAAAAGGCTGTGGCTACCTCTGACAGCCTCTCTCCCAGCATTTTCCACTTCATGGGAATTAGTGCCTTAATCTTCCTTGTACGAATTATTAGTAAAAGCCACGCTTTGTTATCCTTTTGACTCAGAATCTGGATTATTTTTCAGCTGCTTAGAGTTGCAGATCTTTGGGGACTTTTGAAAAAGAAGGCAGATGCCATGAAATTTCCAGAATTGCATAGTTGCCATTTTTAAAATCTACAATAGGATTTCTGTTCTCATTGTAGACATGTACACTTACTCTCAGTGCCTGCATGTGATCCGTATGTCCGCGCTTCCCTCACAACATACAGAAATGTTGAACTCAATTAAACTGGTTCTACAGAGGTGGCCAGCAGCATCTGCCATGCCTTGGAGTATTTTGCCTTGCTTCCAGCTGCTGCTTCAGCAGGGTACAATATCCCTACAAATTTCTGTATTACCTGCTATCTTCAAGAGGATGTCTTGGACATCCTCTGGCATCTCATACATTACTATATGTCTGTATGTGGACAGCTTCATTGAATGTTCAGCCAATTAGTTTAATTAATGATGTTTGGAAGGTATTAAAGTAACCACAACGTGGGCACCTAAAGACAGCAGTCAGCTAAAGATCTCACTGGGCTCCACTACCTTATATTGACTAGACCTCTGTCAACTAAATGCCTGGAGCTGAATCCCACACCAGGGAGAATCACTGTGCCACTGTTAAAAATTCAGTTCTATGTGGTTTGAAAATTTGAGTTTAAAAAAAAAGAAAAAAGCTTTACTTGCCTTGATGCACCTTTACCTAAATGCAGCTGGTCAGAATCTTTTGACCTTTCTTTGGACAACAGAGGCAAAATTACTTTATTTAGCTAAAATTTTACTTTCCATCTTCCTATTTCACCTCTATGAAATATTAGTGAAGTTCCCTTTCACTCGTGGAGGAATAAGGAAGTCATGAAACAAAGGAGAAGAGACAAGAAATATGACAAGTTTCTGGACTCAACTTGCAGAACTCTGAACACAGTCCAGCAGCTGCAAACTACATGCTCCAAATTTGCCTTGAAAAGTGCAAATGTAATAAAATATCCTGAAAAAGAAAATGCAGTTTGATAGCTCATCAGAAAGCCAGGTGAAGATCACACAGAATATGATATTGGGATACCACATAGTTTGGACCACATAGTTTGTATTACCTGCAACCAATTAGGAGGTTAAAAGTTTTGAAGTCCTTCAAACTATTTCATACTTTGGAATCCCTGAAAAATAAGCAGTGAAAAGAGTGTTCAAACAACATTCTTTGACATAATGCAAGATTTTAAATGTTTTGATCAATACTTCAAAATACTGTACCTTTAATGAGTATTCTGAGGTCTCTTGCAGAGGGTATGCATGTGGCTCACACATGGACTTTTCAGTCAGGCATCCTTTCCACAACACGTTTACTCATCTTGCATTCCAATGTAATATTGATTTGTTTGTTTTTTTTTCTGTATTATTTTAATGAGTCAGTACTTACGTAGTAACTGTAGCAACTGCATATATTGATATGCACTGTTGTTCTTGTTCTCTCTGAAATATGCTCACACTGTAGTCTTAACAGTGTGGTACCCTTCAGTACAACATTCAGTTATCAGCCTCATTCAGCATTGTTTCCACTCTCTCTGATTCTATCCTTACTAAATCTTTCTATGCTCTCATTATAATTCCATCTAGCTTGGAATATATGGTGGAGATTCAGAGGGAATACATGAGATTCAGAGGGAATCCACTTGATGGGTGTTGTAGTGTTTCTTTCTTTCATTTATAAATCTAATTCAATAAGGCAATTTTTGAATAGCAAGCAAAATGCACATTTTCACCACAGCTACGCTACTGTTCTTTGGGAAAAAAAATATACTATTTTTAAAAGAAATATGAATTTGGCTGGTGAAATTAAATGGATTGTTAAGGCTATTTGGGGCTGATGTTTGTCTAATGTCTTTTTCTGTACCTTCAGTATTGGAGACTTCATAACCCAATAACTTTACTTCAGAACTGTGCTCTGCAGTGATCCATAACATGGTGGTCATTTGGCACAAACCCCATAAAACAGAGTAACCTCTTACCAATAGATATGTGCATTCCAGTATTTCCTTTTGTTTGTCTTTGCATTAGGCAGGTGAAATCCAATGATGCCATATGCTTGTAGATATTGAGGAAGGTGGTGACTGAGTCTGGATGTTGCACCTGATGACAGCAATCACCAACTTACCTGGAACATTTGTTCTGAGAAATGCACGGTATCAAACACTCAAAGTTATGAAGAAAGAAATCATATTCTTAAGAGAGAAAAAAACATATGCCAAGAAATTTGTTGCAAGTGATTCAGAACTAATACAAGTCACTTATTTAATGCAGGCAAATCTCTAATAAAGGACAGCAAAGGTATGTCTTCTAGTATCATAGAATCATTTAGGTTGGAAATGATCTTTAAGATCACATCCAACTGTTAACGCAGTATTGGCAAGTCCACAACTAAAGCACGGCCCTGAATGTCTTTTAAATACCCTCAGAGGTGATGACCCAACCACTTCCCTGGGAAGCCTATTCCAGTGCTGGACGACCCTTTCCATAAAGAAATTTTTCCTCATATCCACTCTAAACCTCCTTTGGTGCAACTTGACGCCATTTCCTCTTGTCCTGCCACTTGTCACCTGGCATAAGAGATGGAGCCCCACTTCATTAGTGTTCTGTCAGTTGTAGAGAGCGAAAAGGTCTCCCCTCAGCCTCCTTTTCTCCAGCCTAAACATCTTTCAGTTCCCTCAGCTGTTCCCCATAAGACTTGTGTTCCAGACCCTTCATCAGCTTCCTTGCCCTTCTCTGGACATGCTCCAGCACCCTGATGTCTTTCTTGTCATGAGGGGGCCAAAAATGAACAGAGGCTTTTGAGGTACAGCCTCACCAGTGCAGAGTACAGGGGGATGATCACTTCCCTGGTTCTTCTGGCTACGCTACTACTACACTACATACAATCCAGGATGCCATTGGCCTTTTTGTCCACCTGGGCACACTGGTGGCTGTCAACCAGTACCCCCAGGACTTTTTCAGCTGTGCAACTTTCCAGCCACTCTACCCCCAACCTGTAGTGCTGCATGAGGTTGTTGTGAACCAAGTGTAGGATCCAGCACTTGGTCTTACTGAACTTCATACCATTGGCCTCAGCCCATTAATCCACCCTATCCAGATCCCTCTGCAGAGCCCTCCTCCCTCCCGGCAGATCAACACCTCTGCCCAATTTGGTGTCATCAGTAAACTTACTGAGGGTACACTTGATCCCCTCAATCAGGTGATTGATAAAGATATTAAACAGAGGTGGCCCCAATACTGAGCCCTGGGGAACACCAACCAGGTGTAACTCTATTCACCACCACTCTCTGGGTGCAGCCACCCAGACAATTTTTCACCCAGTGAAGAGTGCACCCATTCACATCATCGGAAGTCAGTTTCTTCAGAAGAATGCTGTGGGAAATGATGTCAAAACTTTATTAAAGTCCAGGCAGGCAACACCCACAGCCTTACCCTCACCCAAAAAGTGGGTCGCATTGTCATAGAAGATGAGGTTGGTCAAGCAGGCCCTGCCTTTCACAAACACATGCTGACTTGGCCTGATCCCTTGGTTATTCTATATGTTCTGCATGATGGCACTGAAGATAATCTGCTCCATGACCTTCCCCAAGGTCATGGTGACAAGTCTGTAGTTCCCTGCGTCCTCCTTCTGGTCCTTCTTGTATAACCAGAGAAGATGGAAGATGCAGAGCTCATCTGACACAGGGTTAGCAAGAGGTGGTCTGATTCAGGGTTAGCAATTGTCCTATATGAACTGGGCAGCTGGACCCCATGACCTCCAAAGTCCCCTTCTGACCAAATACCTGTGATATACTAATGAAAATTTTTGCTCATTCTCTTATGAAAGGTGGTGATTATAATACTGTATTAGTGTTTAGAGAGATTTTATTCAGGTGTAAACTTTAGAACTTTCCTAGAAGCACAAAGAATGTTGATTCTTGCTCAAACAGAAAAAAAACAAAACAACACTCTATTTTGCAGAAATACTATTATGACCAAGTCTGAATTATCTTTTAGCATGTTAGCAAATTAGTAGAAAAGGATACTTAATTCAAGCAATTCTTTCTCCCCTTCCCTCCACCTTTCCTCCCCCCAATGCACTCATGGCAGTCTCAGTTTCAGACATAAGATAAATGCACTTCACTCACTTAGGTGTTTATGAAACTGAACATTCCACTTAAGCATGAGTTATGTTATTCCCTCAGGCCCAGGAAATACATCAGACAACTCTAATCTAGAAGAGTGAAAATCCTATTGCATACCCCTAGTATATATTCTGACATCAGCTGCAATTAAAAGCAAATAAAAAGCTGGCCATTTAAAAAAAAAAAGAAGCTAAAAGTTAGTTCCTTAGGCTGTCACAATACATAATTTTATATATATGTGTTGTGGAGTCTCTTTCCCTGGAGATATTCAAAGGGTGTCTGGACATGGTCCTGGGCAACTGGCTCTGGGTGGCCCTGCTTGAGCAGGGAGATTGGACCACATGACCTCCAGAGGTCCCTTCCAATCTCAGTCATTCTCTGATTCTGTGAAACAGAGTTTAATAGACACCAGAATCAGGTTTTTCATTACTGACACTGATTATATTTGGGATTATGTAAGACTAATTTTAATTCACTCTGTTTCCCCACTATTTTGTACTGTTTGCAACTTATCCTCAGAACTGGAGAGAAATGGACTGATTTGTACACAATGTTTTGACCGGACCTACTCCACTCTCTGCTTCAGAAAGCCAGGGAGACTAGAGGACTAGACTAAAGGACTGGACCCCATTCTTAGATAATGATCCTGCAAGGAATGAGGGTTACAAGAACACAGGCACAAAGCTTGCTTCTAAAAGGAATAGCAGTGCTCGCAGCAAGCTAGAGCAAGACAAAAGTGTGAAGCACTGAAGATATGCAGGAGGAATTCAATTTGTTAGAAGTGGTTATTGCTGCTAGGGGAAATGTATCATAATTTTCAGAATGGAATGGAGCTGTCCACAATTCAGAGGTGCTACTAAATTAGATTTTGTTTTGAAAAAGGTGTTCTGTCTATATTCACTTTGACATTATTTCATTTTCCAACAGTGAATTCCCAACCTCAGTATGGATTTATATGAAAAGTTAAGCCCCTCTGTGCTCTGACAGTGGCAGAGCAAAGACGCAAACGACTGGCCAAAGTACCCAGGACAGTAGTTGCTACATCCTTGACTTGGTTCCCATGCATAATTGCACAAAGACCTCAAGCAGGCAAGGTGAAGGTTGGTGTCTAAAAAAGGATGTTCAGAAACTAGGTAGTTCCCCCACAGTGCAGCAAGAAAGCTTCAGGAAAATGAAGAGACCCAAGAGTTCCATTTTGCTGTATAATGGTAAACACCAGATGAGCAGGTGAGACACTTAGGACTGAATGTATGAACTGTCTCTGGGTGGTCAAGGACTATTCATGTCCTTCTTCCTCTTCTTGGGGAAGTAGATGTCAAGCTGCAGTTCAGCATATAAAGGGAAAAACAAGGTTTGGATAGAGAAAGATGCACAAGAGAGACATGAAGGTACCTTTGCGTAATGCATAGTACAGTTGGTTATATTGAAACAATCACAATTTGATTAAAATGCAATTTGACAAGGTTTAAAAAATAGAGGACAAAAGGTCAGAGGTGGACTTAAGCTAGAACAGACTTAAAATTCTCTTTCAATGCAGAAATTTTACTAAGCTGAAGTTGCCCATGGGCAGCTTTACTATGTAAAGGCATTGCTTTAGATAAATGTTCCTTAATTCAGGTAGACAAAAATTAAAAACATGCTAGAAGAAATCTATTCTGAAGGCACATCCTGAGTTAGCTCTTATTGTTCTTGGCGTAAATGCCATTTCTTCTTTCTCAGATACTCTGAATAGCTGAGAGTCACCTAATTTTATGAAGGAGTTTACATAATTTACAACTAAAGCAAAACCAAGAAGAAGAATCTCTCATGTCTTGAGAGTATGAATTTTCCTGTGTTACTTAAACTGAATCTAAAGTTTCAGCTGTAAATCTTATCACTTCTTTCTCTGTTTGTAAAACTCGCTTGCATCAACAGTGGCAACCCTGTCATCAATGTGGAAACACTGACAGTGCTCAGGCCCAGTCAGCCAGCATGCCCACGAGATAGGCCATGAACACACTTTTTAATGATGGAAATGTCATAAATCAGAGCTTATTTAACAATTTTGAGGCAAAACCAAGGAACAATAAACAGTATTTGTTCCTTTTTCTCTGGAGGAGAATAAGACTGCCTCTTTGTAAATGACTTACGAGCATCCCGAGAAAGCATTAGAGGACATTTGATCCCATGTTTTTCTTACTTGACAGGGGTTCCCTCCTTTTCTCTGTGTTTCTCAAAGTTCATTGCTGGTGAACCAGGAAATAGATGGTAAAGAGCAGTAAATGTAGAGTAAATTAATAGAATAAGAGGATTAATGAAAAATACAACAATAGATTAGTAAATGAAAACTTTTGTCCTCTGCCCCAGAAACTTTTCTTCAGAGGAACTGATGGGAAGTCCTTCTAGATACAAGACTTTGGCAGAAGCCATGATCTGATGCATCAAGTGGAATTCAGTAGGACTGAAACTGGAAGGACTGATATCTGATTCTGCCCTGGTATTTCTGAGAACTTAGTGAAGTCCAAACAATGGTTTACTTGGATTGTCCTCCCATTCTGTTTCAGACTTCTGAAAAGGGAAAGAATCTATCCTGATGGAAGAATTATTTAGAATCCTGAATTTCAATTTGCAGGACTTAATTTTTTTCTTCTGTCTAAGAAAGGAGCCCCTACAGATTTCATATAAAGAAAAAAGTATTTAAAAGTAGGGTATTTTCTTTGTCTACACTTTTTCTCTATGGTATAAGAATCATACCAAACAACTGACATTTGTGTTTTTGATTAATCTATCTGTAACAGTAATGCCTGTAAAATCAAGGTACAATCACGTAACTGAAAGACATGCTTACAAATAGAGCCCCAAGATTTGTTAAAGTTGAATATTTATGGTATTGCATTTATATTTATCAACAATATTTGTAACATAATCACTAACTATGTTTTCATTTTATGGATTTCAAGACAGAAAAAAATTCACATTAATTTCTACAGCTCTCCCTGTGTTATATTCTGATAGTAGATTATGAAAAAACAGAGCTGTACTACTGTTCAAATGGCATGTATTCAAGAAACTTCATCATTCAGAAACCACACTGAACTCTAAGTCACTACTCCTCACAAAACACTGGCTTACTTAATCTGTACTTTTCAGAAAAGTTATTCCTGTTTACACTGTGTATTTACCTGGCACCTCTCACTGACAGCACTCTGGAGATGCACCCACTTTGCCGAGCATGTAAATATAAATATAAAAAGAATGATCTATAAATTGTTGGCATTGCTAATCCACCTTATACCAGCAACAGTCATTATGATGTAAAACCAACAGTGGAAGGAAAAACTGCAGTATGGTGTTACCTGTATGATATATTCAGACATTCTAACTTGGAGCCTTAGACTTGCATTATTCACTTATGGTATTGAGTACTTACTTTGTATGGAATACTAAAAGGAGTAATCATTATTAAAACATTCAGGAAATCCTTCTACACTCACAGGCCCGAAATCTTCTCCATTGTCTATTTGGTACTTGGAATATGATTAGTTTTGGTCTATGTTTTCTAGTGTACAATCCTTGCAAACATTTATGTGCATATATTTTAGAACCAGGCTACAATTCTGTAGGTAAAATAACACCACTTATCAAGAGATGTGTTTGGATTAATTTAGAAAGAAGAAATGAAAAGGGTTGAAATATGATCTTTCCACATGACACAGAATTCAAATACATACCAAAGAAGAAAAATCTCTCTTGTTGCTGTTCAAGCAGATCATACAGCCAAAGAAAAGAGCAATTTATTTTTGATAATGAAGGCAACAGATGTACTACAAAGAGATACACTATTATAAGTATCTTACATCCAGTAACATTTGTGAAAAACAAGGTTATGAGAAATCAGATGACAGTCAAAACAATATCAAATTACATCTGATTCCTACCTTAGAATTTTATTGATTGCTGTCTCTTTTTCCAGTAGGTTTCTTGCTCTGATGCTGAAAACAGATTTACGGAGCTATAAAATTAAGAAAAAGACAGTGTACTTTTTAATTGTCATAAAATATATCACATGCACATGACAGACCAATGAAACATTATGATGCTGAGTGCTTGTAAAATTAAACACAAGAGTCTCTATGATAAAGCTGTTTTTCACAGTGTGTGGCAAGGGTGTCCTTTTGTAGGAAAAGGATGGTGGAGAAAACCTAAATGTTTATGTAGTTTATGTAGAGCAAATTCCTCAAGGAATATCCTATCCTTATCTTGCAGCTTTTGGCCTCCCTACCCCAATCTTTAGGTAGCTCTGTGTAGAAAGAAGTAAATAATTTTGTTGACTAGTACAAATGTTATTTCCTTTGTCACATATTTATTTTCTTCTCCAACTGGCCAAGTCAAACATTTTTGCTACTCATTCTCTGCTTTGGATTTTGACTGGGCTGGATCATACTCTGGAGATACCCTGACTACACAAAAGAGCCAGCTAACAAAGCTTAGATGTATCATTTAAGTGCATAGAGCTAGACGAGATGAAAGTAAGCCCCTTTTTTCCCCCCACAGACATGGAGCAAAGAGATGTGGTGAGCAAAATGTGCTTGTGCTTGCCTCTGGTCATGAACAGTGTTTCAGGCATATTCTTGCGAACAAGACTTCCTGAATGTGAAATAAAAGGACTGCGATACATAAAAAAACAAGCACTTAATTCCTAAGAAAGTGATTAACAAACAGGGCAAATCAAGGAAAAAAAATCACAGCTGAAGAATTTAGCTCAGGAATTACACCTGTGATGAATAGAAACCCTTGGGCACCTTGTAAGACTTAACTCTGGCAACTGTTTGCAGAGTGTTATCTTGAAGAAAACGGTTGAGAGAGATTTGAAAACTCCTAGCAATGCATGCCCTGTTTTTGATCAATCTGAAATGGAATCTTTAAGCACATTGCTTTAAATCTTCTTTACATGTTTCTAAAACACCACCTCCAGTCATTTGATGAATAATTTTGCTAGAACTTCTCTCAAGACTCAGATTGACTCTGAGGCACAGTAAGATATCTTTGGAGAGAAACAGAAGCCTAGAAAATACCTTAAAACTTGTTAATTATACTGGCTGTCCTTAATCAAAATGGCTACTGCTTTTAACCCACACCTGCAAGAAATCTCTTTCCTACCTCTTGCCTTTTCGAGGGTGGCCCCTTTAACATTTCTCATGTTCTAACCCATCTCTGTACAGCCCGTGGAAGTAAGAACACATATAATTTGAAAACACCCCTATTTTGAGAATACTGTGAGTTTCTTAAAAAACCTGCAACTCAAAAACTGAAATAAAGTATGCAACACTTCAGAAGGTAGTTTGGGAAATAATGGATTGGATTTTCAGGTAAGATTAAAAAATTAGTAATAGGCTTGTTGAATATAAACAAAAAAAATATTCCATTCCCTGGATATGGTTAGTGGAAATATAAACTGAAAATCACAGTATGAGATATGGGTTGAGGAATGTATTTAGTGCAGGTAGGTTGGTGTGAAGCTGCAGATTGAGCTCTATCTGGGTGGTGAGAACCCGAGGCAAGAGGCTGTGAACTGCTGCCCCTTTGCCTAACAAAGAGCATAGGGACCTGTGGCCCAGCCAGGGGACCAGACATGACAGGAGTCGGTGACTCCCAGACCTTCCTGTCCTTAGACTGTAAGGGTGTAAAAGCCCATGGGTTCTTTTGTTCAGGGTCCCTCCTTGGAGACACCTAGCTAAAGCTGTTATTTTGTTATTTAGTTATTGCACCAAGATTAAATTAAAATTTAAGGACCTGGATGCCTGAGACTGCTATGGGAAACCTGGGGTCAAGCTGGTAGGGAAGCCTAGTCTGACTGTGAGAGTGGGGTGTGTAGCTGCGAAGGGGGTTCAGTCCCAGCTCTGGTGTTGCGAGAGCGACTGCCAGAGTAGTTCCTGGATGATCAGACAGGAAAGTTTCCGTTGCATGCCATTATAATAAATATTGTGTAGGTATAAATATTTCATATACCGAAAAATATTTGTATAGATTTAAACTCATTTGCAGTATCTCAACACAGGTTTAGTGGCTTTAACAGCACGGCACTTTATTATGGATTTAGATATAACTGACAATGCTGAAAGCAACAGCAACTCTTTCACATATTTTTTTCTTCTAATGTCAGTGTAAAGCTCTGGGTCTAAGCCACATGCTTGCCTGGGTGCTTTACTTATATCTAAGACTCCAAGAGTTTCACCCACACAAAATCTCACAAAGCCTTTAAGTTCTTTGATACCTTGAATTGTGTAAAGAGAAAAAGCTATGCACTTTTTGCCAAGAGAACTTCTTTTAATTTAGTGAGAAAATAAGCATTGTGGCAAAAGGATTTTACAGGAGTAACAAACAACCAAGCAGAAACATTCCACAAAGCACCCAGCAAACACCAACCCCATACAACTTGGTGAAATACAACCCACTGGTTTTAAGTTACCCACAAGAGATTAAGGAAAGAAGGAAAGAAAGGCAGAAAGAAGTTAGAAGAAAACTTGTACAGCCACCACCAAGGCCACATGATGGCAGGTTCCAGAAGAGAAGGCAGGACATGATGGAGGTCCTGTGCAGCTCTATTTATATGGTTTGGCTACCATGGCCAACCCTCCTAAGTGGAACACCTGGTTTACTGACTCCTCAGTGCCCTCCTAACCAAAGCCAGGGGTGCAGTAGCCCACCAGAGGCTCCAGGGGGGTGTGGATGGGCTACCAAGTGGGCCCTATTTGATGGACAGCTCAGCCACGTGGCTCCCGAGCCACATGCGCTCCATGAACTCAGCCATGTTGGCTGCAGACCTCGCCAGGTGGACAATCACTACTGCAGGCCAAGCCTCCCCCCCGCCTCCCCTCCCCGTACACAGAGACAAGATGGTTGATTCGACCCAACAATCAAACAACACAGTGAGATACAAATCCAGCCTCTCACAGCCAGTGCAATTTTTGTCAGTGGAATCCCATATAACTGCTTTTTCCCCTCACCAGAACTGAAGAAAGAAGCCTCTAAACAACAGGAGTATCTTTTTTACAAGATGTTAAGTAATAATGTTTGCAAGCCTCAATGAGGAACATCAAACTTATGGGAATAATAAAGGTGGAAAACCAGCAGTTTTGCTTCAGTTTTTTTCCTGTTATAAATAAGTGCTTTAAAATAATTGCAGTTACATCAAACACCAGAGGAAAAAAAGTGTGCTGTCTAGTAATGTGTTATTCCATTTATTTGTAAAAAAATTCTTGTTAACGTCTTAGAAACTGAAAAGATTTCAAACACAGGAAGCATTAATTTCCTACGGTTTGGTGCCTAGGGGTCTCAGAGGTCCAAAATGGAACTGAAAAAACATTGTAGGCACTTCCAAGGATTATGACTTTTGAAGCTAATGGTCCTCATTTCTCTTTAGGATTCAGGAGCCCTTCCTTCAGCAGAACCCTGGTGAATTTATCTTGAGTTTAAAATATCCCGAAGAAGTAATACATGATAATATTTTTAGATAAGCACAATTGATCCATTTCTCATATTTAAAGGAGTCAGTAGTCAGTCAAATAGCAAGACAACTATGTCAATATTCATGCTGAAGAAAATCAAGCAATACTATAGATTTTTAAAATATCTATCCTTACTTCTATATTGGATAAATAAGGCAAACTGCTTCCCACTTAATTTTCCAAATCTGCATAGCACACCAGGCAAATACGATGGAACTGTACAAACAGAAAATGGAGACGAAGTTCAGTATTTTGTTTAATAATGTCTAGATGCCACATGCTGGTGTAGAATGAGGATGGCAATTAAAACTTGTGATACCTGCCGAGTTCCTGAATGTTGCAGGGGAAATTATGAGCAGTGTTAATGTACAAAACACATTACTCAATCAGATGATGTGGAATTAAGTAAGTACAGTATACTCTGCTGAGGTTATTTTAGGCATATCTGTTTAGCCTGCTGGGTTTTTTTATTACAGATTGTGCTGAACTGTGAGGACACCCTCAGTGTATCTTTATTAGCCTTTATTTCTTTATTTATTTATGTACTTTTTTATGCAACCTATAAGTACACTATAAGTGCAAAAATAACAGTGCCATATAGTTTTACGCTATAGAACATTATTTTCTAGCTTATTACACTGTCCTGAAATCACCGAGCAGCATCTGATTACTTTTAGATATGTTTTCAGCAACACATTTTAAAAAACTCTTGCAGGTTATTTAAAACTCTAAGGAACCACTGTGGCAAGTTAGCAAATTACCAATAGTATTTCCTGGGTGAAAGGTTTTAGATGGAAAGTATGTGTTTCTATGGAGCCATGAATAAACTTTGTGTCTTGCTTCCCGCATTCCTTTGAGTTTATTTCCATACATATGTCCATAGACACAGAATTAGGAAATCTGAAGGTAATGGTTCTCTTCTGCAAGTGCTGGCACCCTTCTCTGCTGGTGACTTTAGGCAGATAAAATGACTCAGTCCACTCAGTGTGAACTTGGTCTGAACACTACATCCTATGAAATCCCATTTGTCGACAAGGACAAAGCAATAAACCACAGTAACTGTTGTAAAAGGAGCTAAATCACAGAACATTGTTGCTCTGCAAGTGCCACCCACTGCTCTGAAAAGGTACTGCAACATTTTCAAAGAATTTTTCTTTCACATCGTATTAAAAAAATCCAGGCCTTCTACCCTGGAATAAGAAGATCTTTGGCATAAAATTAAAAGCATAGCAACACAGGATGACACCTTTGTGAGGTGTCAGGTAATGACTGTGGACCAGTCCTACAGCCTAGGTGTACTGGCACAGCACTGCTGACTTCAGAGAGATCTATGCCAATTTACACCAGCTAAGTTTTAAAGTTTTAAAGTTTTGGGAAATGCTATTCATTGTCAGGGTTTTGACATATTTTTCTAGCAAGACGTTTGCATTGCACAAGCCCCAGCAAACACAAAAGCAATTATTTTCAAATTGAACTTGATAAAGAAGTGTATGCTGTCAACAGGTAAAATCTGTGGTGATGTGTATTATTTTTGTATCAGACGGCTTCAGAGTTGACAGAAGACACAAGTGTTGGTGGGTGTTCTGCAACACAAGGTGAGACTATCTCATAAGAAAAGAACAAGATATAAATATCTGAAATGCTCACTTTGCAATGGAAAAAAAAAGTGCATAAAATCTTTGTCTAAGTCAATTTCTTAAGTGTTATATGAAAATTAGGAATTTTAGCTTAGTGCTGTTGATAGTAATCTTCTATAGGCAACTGCAGGACCATATGGGAATAGTCTACTGTGCCATGCCAGAAATTCCAAGCAAGGAAAAAAAATCATCCAAAGCTTCTGCTTCAATTTGTAATTTGTTGTATGCCAATAGATGGTTTATGCAGACTTTCAGAATGAACAGATTGTGAGGCATCATATTGTTATTTAAACATGTATAGCTTCTAGGGAAAATATGAAAAGTCAGTACAATAAGCAATATATCAGAATGATTTTTAAGAAAGAACAAGGAAATATTTGGGAAGAATCCATTCAAAGTTTTAGCATTCCATTAAATATAGGATATTCTTGGCCCACAGGAGTTTGCTGTGTAGTGTCTCAAATGTAAATAGCATTATTTTTTCAATAACATTCTGCCTATGCATCTTTGGCTTGAAGAGACTGGACTCTTTCAAAATGAATGTGACAAAGGTCACATGAAGAGTGGATGGAAGGCCAGACAACAAACTTTTTGGTAGGTACCTAACAAAATGTTCACAAGAATTTAACCAGGTTAAGTGACTAAATCCTATAGGTAGTCTGGAATTTCTTAAGCTCTTTTGAAAACTTTGGTTAATGCTTACAGAATCATAAAGGATGCTATTACAAATGGCCTCCAGAGATCACCTAATCCATTTCCCTCTCTCAAAGTGGAACTATTTTCATTTGGACTTTGCAAATCTGTCCCTTTGTGAGGTTGTCCTGTATAAGAAACAGGCTCGCTAAACAGTGAAGAAAGTGGTCTAGCATTAGGTAAGTGCCACAAGGAGTCAAAGTCTGTCCCCTTGGATCAGATGTCTAGAATGAGAAGTGGGCATAATCTTCTTAAGTCTTGGGAATAATTGACCTGAAATAGCCTTAATTCATTTTGCAGCCCTTGATTGCTGCCTCTCTCTTAAGGAAAGCAATGTTCTTCTAATTAGCTGACTACTGGTCTGGAAAATCTACATGTCCTTTCATAACCAAGAACCTTTTTCAATTAAGTCTGAGAATGTAGACAAGGATAATATTAGCATACTCATAAAACCTCCAAAGACTTAAAGGGGATGATAATAGTCCATCTCAGATACACAGGGGAGCAGCTCTGGGAAGGGGGAAGAATCCCTCTCTTTTATGTCTTGTAATAATATGCTTGCGGTTTTTTCCCTTTGGCATACTTGAGTTTTTTAACTTTCAGAAGTTTAATGCATAGGTTTTTCATAAAAACATAGAGTGTTTTGAGTTGGAAGAGACCTTTAAATGTCATCTAGTCCAACCCCTTTGCCACAAGCAGCAACATCTTCAATTAAATCAGGTAGCTCAGAGCCCCATCCAACCTGACAATGAATGCTTTCAGGGATGGGAAACTCATCATCCCTCTGGGCAACCTGTTTCAGTGTTTTACTACTGTCATATTAAAAAATTTTCTTCCTCATATCTAGTCTGAATCTACGCTCATTTAGTTCAAAACTGTTGCCCACCCCCCCATCCTGTCCTATTGCTACAGGCCCTTATAAAAAAAAATAAAATAAGTCCCCATCTTATAAAGCCCCCTTTAACTATGGAAATGCTGCTCTATGGTCACCCCAGAATCTTCTCTTTTCCAGGCTGAAAATCCCTAACTCTTTCAGCTTGTTCTCATAGGAGAGGTGATCTATTCCTCTGCTCATTTTGGCAACTGCAGCCTTGAATAAGTTTCTTTTCATTTGTTTTCTACCTTTACTCAATGCAGAAGCCAGGGAGAGCCTGTGAAAAGCTAGTAAAGAAGGCTGGGTAGATTACTTATGGCAGCCAACAGCAGGGTGGGACTCAGAACTCCTGGCCAAGCTGATGTAAGGTTTTTATTATTGTGCTGGGTGCACAGTGATGGAGGAGAAGGCTTCACTCCACACCTATAGCTGGGGAACTTGAGGCTCTAGGGAAGAAGGGACTGTCTGGGCGGGACTGGCAATGGAAGATCGAACAGGGAGTTTCAAGCGGGAGATAAGGAAGAACATTACTCCTGGTTGTACAAGCACATGCATATTATTCTCTTCACTAGAAAGAAGTGATTGTGACTGTTGTTGTTAATCAGTTCTTGTGAATGAGTCCTGTGAATGGGTGGTGGAGACTGAAGGACCTGGAGATGGAGATTTGCATTCCTTGGTAGATGTGGGGAAAAGGAAAGTACAAGGCTAAAAGAGAAGGGCTTTCCTGTAACCCAGTCTTTCACTGCCTTTCCCTTCACTCCAAACTAATGTGTGCTCTTCTCTGTTAAAATACAACAGCACTAAAAATTTTGCCATGTCTGTATTTTGTTTGATTGAAGAAAACGAAGAAGTATGATCATTCCCTTGTATTTTAATGCATCATTACAGCCTTTGTATTGAATTGTACACTGTAAATATTTTAGTGTAAAACTGATGAAGTAGAAAGTAAATGCCAGAAAGAAGTGCTGAGTTATGGCTCTTTTTGAAAATGGCAAAGTATCCAGTTCCCTACCTTCTTTTCCTCAGAATTGGAAATGGAAATGGAAAATCAGCATTTTTCCAGATAGGATTTTGAACACGCTATGTAAGGGCAAGAGTGACAAAGCAATTTAAAATCATCAGAAGTCAGAGACAGACCATAACAAGAACAGAGTCTTGATACTATTGCAAACATGGTCAGAGAAGTAAAACATTACCAGCTCAAATGTGTATTTGATAAAAAACTTTATGAGAAGAAATCTATAAATTGGTTATTTAGACATAGGGACATTGTTACATATCCATTTTATCTGAAAATAAACAAAATCTTTAAAAATGCAAAACAGACAAAGAAGTCATCTGATTTTCAGTAAACCTGAAATACATCACTGCATTTACATATATTAACTTCATTAGAAAAACCTGATGAGAACAGATGTGGGATAAAAATCTTTGAAAATCATGACTGTAATGAGCAAGAAAATGCTGGATCCATAAGCCATTATGATTCCAGCAGGTAGATTGTTTTAATGACTTTTCTGAATGTTATAACAAAATAGATTTTGACATTATCCTGTGAATGACATAAATAGATAAGACTTGATGCACTTGGCCATGTTTAATTAATAAGTGGTATATGGAAGCTGAAATGTTAGGACAGTTCTACTCAGATACTCAGTAAATTAAGAAAAAGCTTGAATGATTTTTGTTGATACTTATGCACAGTTCTCAAAGAATTACTTCTGGAAAAATGTAGTATTTATTAATATGTAAAAATTAATATTTTTTTCTACTTGGAATTTGTGTGCAATTACACTTTATTAGTTTCTTCTATATTCAAAATTAATGTGATAAAATTATTATTTCAATTACTTAGAGAAAAGAATTGGGAACACAACAGAATACTATCACACTTCGTGTGCCAAAATTCTGCTTTGCACAACAGAATGCCTAAAATACTGTTCACAGAGGTTGATTATCCTGGGATATAAGTTTATCACAATAAGAAATAGAAATTCTGGAAATTAGAATTTATGAATAAATATTCTGCCCTTGGTTCTTTTCTACGACGGAAAAAATACAAATGAGTTCTATGAGTACGTCTTCACACCTGATAGCTTTCTGAAAGATATCTTGGGACACCCTGTCTTTCATACTAAAAGCTATGTCTTAGAAAAGCCAAAAGGCTATTTCAGCTTTTACAATTACAAATACTTTCTACAAGGAAAAGTAGAAGCTGAGCACAGATCAGGAGAAAAACCATGATGGAACAAATGAACCAGATTAAACAACAACGTCTTATCAAGATAAAGCATATCTCATATCTCAGCAGCTCACAAATGCAGTATGTATGATGTTAACCAAACACTCGTTAAACACAGAATCCAGCATGAGGTCTACTGCTTAATATTCATAATCCTCCTAGGTAATGGCTCTGGCTACCTCTGAGATCATCTCTCACTTCCCGACCATGACCTCCCATCACACAGGTACATTCTGCTGTAAGCAGGAAATCAATGGGAGAGTCATATGGCGTGGGAGGTCAAGCTTTCCCAGGAACTAGACCTTAACGATGCATCTGGCTCCCACAGGAAAAAAGGAATGGCTATTAACTGCACAGCTAGCAGAACTAAAAACAAAACTCATACCTGTGAAAGTAAACAGAATGATAAAGAAGAGAGAAAAGAGAAATTATGTTTGCTACTATCCAATTAAAT
Source organism: Margarornis squamiger (assembly GCA_035222235.1). Taxonomy (NCBI): domain Eukaryota; kingdom Metazoa; phylum Chordata; class Aves; order Passeriformes; family Furnariidae; genus Margarornis; species Margarornis squamiger. The sequence goes on from JAWWTY010000001.1 coordinate 79,894,170, forward strand.
AAGAGAGGTGGTTTGCTTATATTCCTTCAAAGATATGGGAGGGGCTCAAAATCTGAACTATAAAATACATGGATATATTAAATGCTCTTGTGCTTTTGTAATTCACTCCATCTGTGCCTGTAAACATGCATGTGGGTTATGTTGAGCCATAGGCATTTTCAAAGTTCATCTCATGAGCCTGTCAGTTTTGAGCTTTAGTTTAACAGCCATGTGCTGTGACTTGCGGCCAAAGATAAGTAGCCATTTCAGAAGTGTCCTTAGCACATTACTTTTCTGCAAGGCTTCCTAAAGGTTGTATGTTTCTTAGGAAAGCACTTTGAAGTGACTCTGTGCCCCTCTTGTTCTAGTCTCACAGTTAAGAAGGCAAGGCCAATGCTAAACAGACAACACAGATGTATTTTACTGGAGACCTTATGTGTTGTAAATCTCAGGGTTTGTTTAGTTCTTTGTCCCCTGAAACTTGCTGCAACTATCCCTCGGTTTCTTGTGAAAGTCACCACAGTGAGATGTCCTTATTTTCTGCCAACTTCCTTTCTTCTCATCCACCCACTCACACTAAAATTATGTTTCCATACTTCATCCAGTTCTTCTGTCCAAGAATTTACTGAAATATTGGTTATCTAAGGAAATTCACAGCATACTGTGAATAATTTTCATACAAAAGTAGAAGTATAAAAGAACACTTCCCTCTCTGTCCCTAAAACTCCCCCTCTCCCCCATCTGCAATGTACATTTAATACCACAACTCCCTCTTTTAACTCTTTCCTCAGATATTTTTTCCATTAATTTTTGAGGGCACTGTCTTTTTGCACTTTTTCCAAGAAGTCTTTCTTTTTTTTAACCTGAAAATACCTTCACAGTAATTTCTGTTACAACAGGGGTATGCTCTGGACCTGGTTTCTCTAATTAGACCCAGAGCTCTTCAACACATGGCCTGCAGACCACACCAGGACAAACCAGATCAGCATGCATGGAGGAGGTCTGTGGCAAGATCAATGGGTTTAAGAAGATTTACTCTGCAGGACCTCAAGCGGAGAGCAAAAAATGATTATCCTGCATTTCCAGCAGTGTTAAATTCAGAGAATCCCAGTTTTACACACAAAACTTTAGAGACAATAATAAACAACTCAAACAAAGCATTGTGCTAAACTGTCTATCAAGCATCTGCTTCTGAGAGACCCCAGGTGTTGATGGCACTGGATCTAGAAGGGTGGACATGGTACAATCTGTAGACACACACCCACAACAGGCCCCACACACTGAGAGCGAACTCTTAGGGGATGTCTAAAGGTAGAGGGCATTTAGGCATCTAAAAGCGATTTTTTATATTAGTGTTTGGTTAGTTTCTTACTTTCATAATAGTTCAAAAATTTGGAAGAGTTAAAAAATCTGCTGGAATTCAAAGACTTGACTAGAAAAAAGGAGTATAGCAGAGAAATCTGTTTTCCAAAGCTGTTCTTTTGATTTGGCATAGTTGAAAAAAAAATTTCAAAGACATTTTTGTAGTAATATACGCAAATAAATAAATTTTTCAGTTCTTTTAAGAAGGTAAAATACCTCAAAAAAGAAGAACTAATTCAATGAAAATCTAATCTCATTTTACAACTTAAAACAACTTTTAAAGGAAGTGGGTAATTATAATACTGAAAACATTTACTAAATCAATTATATAAGAAAATATATATAAGATCTGCTCTATTAATCATCACAAATTACGGGTCAGATTGATTCTGAACACAAAACCAACACTATATATATACAGTTGCAGATTTTTAAGGAAAGGAAAAAAGAAGGCTGAAGTGGGAATAAGGGAAAAATAAGGGAATGTTTGGATTATTTTCTATCACTTCAGCAGGTGTGGAACACAGAAATACTGACTTAAGTCCAGGAGTAAGTGGAGGAATTAGCCACAGTTCAGGCACCACAAAGGAAGAATAGAGTCAAATCTGCCAGTGGGATCTCACCTTTTGTTTCTGCCTTTTGATTCCACATTTTTTTTCATCAACTACAATGCAAAAAGACTTGAAAAGTTTCTGAAGCCATCCCCCTGCTATCAGGAAAAGTGAGAATGCATCCTACTAGGCCTTGAGACTAGTAAAATGTTTTGTTGAGTTTCTTTTTTTACAAAGAAAAGTAAAGTATGTATGTAAGGTTTATACTTCAGCGCAGCCAGTCATTCCAAGCTTGTTTTAAGGATATTTTTAACAAGATTTGTTCATGCAAAAGTGAGGTTGCCTTGGCAACTGTAACTATAGAAAACCAGAGTAATTACTTTCACAAATTCTTCCTAGTGCTTTCTCCTCTTAATAGGGATGTGTAAATACCTTGTTTTAAGCTATGTTTATCAGAAATATTATTCATCATCGTTTCTACCCTTGAGGCATTGGAGTCATAAAGCATGAGCTTAAAGCAGGTTGAATAGTGCAAAACCAATTTGCATATGCTTATTTCAATTAAAAAAAAACAGTCAGATCATGCATATTTGCTCTTAAAGAGAAACAAAAATTTGAAAAGAATGAAGCATTCTGTTTTCATATTGCAAGATCTCATTTAATAAACTGTGCCATGTATTCATCTGTCTTCAAACACAGTAACAACTCGCTTTTGTGAACAGCAGGCAGAAGGAATTCAGATGCAATTTAAAATACCTCAACTATACTCATACCATCAGATCTACTGCATCATTGCACAGCTCTGCGTTGCATATTGTGAACTTACTTGTGTGGCAGAGACAACTTTAAGGACTTTGTTTATCTCTTCATTATCTGGGAGAAACGTACTCTGATTTCCCAGGCCTAGTGTTTGAGATCTATTATTAGCAATATTTGGCATAGTTCTGCTAACCCTTGGGCTTGTAATTTAAAAACTTATCCAATTGTTCTGCTGTGCCTGTTAAAGTAGGTGATTTTTATTTAGGCTTGATTCCTTCCTATGGCCTTCCTGTTCTGATTTTGTCACGGACTTTCCTCTGGGTCATGCTGTTCAGCTTTGGCTTACTAATGCCATAGAATACATCAGCCACAGCAATGGGTTCTTGCACTGAACTAGGGATGGCAATTAACAGTAGTTAGCAAATTGTCTATTTTCATTCATTATCAGAAGAGTAATATTTTCCCTAACTGCTTCCTGCCTGTATGAATGCTGCCCTGAGTCATGGTGGCAAACCACACACTAGGAAAGCCAGTTACACCGTGTAACTGCACATAGACTATTTTTCTTGTTTGTGATTTAGATACTTAAAAGATATCTAAAAAACCCAGATGTTAATATTCAAGAGGATTCAAGCACCCTGTAACAATACTGAAAGGGCTTTTCTTTTGTCTGTTAAAACATCAGTAAGTCACACAATATTACAAGTGATGAATGCCACTAGAAACCAGTATCTTCCAGGATGCACATTAGAATTTTTTTCTGCCCCTGTAGTTTTGTAAGGTGTTAGAAGTCACTTATGCTGCTGCATCATCATTATCATCATTGTCATCACTCCAAGCAGTCTTGGTATTTTTCAAATCCAACCATCCATGTCAGTCTGAGAGACTAGCAGCATTTAGTAAGATGAGTATCAATTATATGTGTTCAGCACCTGTTTTCTAGTGATTTCCAGGATTACAGATAGGTTAATGTCCTCTAAATAATTAGAATAATTATTCAATTTTTACTCAACCTCAGTGATTACACCAAGACCTTGCATCAGAGAAGTGTGTTTTCACTGTTCTAATAGTATCAAGGCACTCAGAAATCCAATGTGATATTCAAAAACTGTAACTTTCCACTAGCTTCTCAGTGATTAATAGCAAAAAATAGCTTCAGAAGATGCATGCATTAAACAAAATAATGTATCAAATCCTGAATTTTGAATTCAAAGGCAATGGGAAAATTTAAACCAAATGAGGATCTATGACGTCTGTTTTAGGCTAAATTAAATATAACCTTTTAGCCTGTGTTCGATCATCCTAGCATGTATTCACTTTTTATCTAGTTTGACAAACTGAATAATCTGAAATCTTTTCTCACTATACTCAAGGAAGGACATACACTGCCCTACACTCTTGATTTACCTTTTGATCAATGTATTTATTTTCTTCAATTGCTGATCTTTTGGAGTGGTCGCATGAGGAAGAAGATGCTGAAGGAAGTCTTCGCAGCAAACAGCTGGTGTCTTGTTGCTGGCGATCGATAAACTGCTTCATAAAACTTTCCCTTGTGAACAAACAGAAGATATTGATCTATTAACACCCCAGGAAGAGTTAATATTTGGTTTTCCTTGTGACGTGTCGTAATCCATTACTGCTAAGACAAAAAAGTTGTACTGGGCTATAGATGTATAAACGAACAGAGTGCCAGAATAACTGATAACACCTGAATTAATTTATTAAAGAAATCCATAACTGATTTGAGAGGTGGGTTGCTTGCATGTAGATTCAAAGAAAATAATTCTATTGCTTTCATTATTTATTTATTTACCAGTTAAAGTGCTAAATATTTCAAGTGCCTTTGGCAGTTTTCATTTCTTTTGAGCTAATTAAATGGCAAGTTGTTACTTGAATGTAAATCAAATTCTGATATAATCCAAAGGAAACATTCTCTCTGCATGAAATTCTTTCTTGAAGATTTCAAACAACATCTGTTCATGTAACTACTCTGAATGCCAGTATTAAGGCGCTTCAGCAATTCTGTGCCTCACATATGTCATGTTTAAAATGCAGAAGCATTTCTGTTTACAACAAAAAGTACATTTATCTAGCTGTATTTTAAGTTCAGTAGAGTTGCCTCTTTTCTGTGTACACTGACTATGTCAAAACTAATTTTTCTCTGTAGAGATACTTCTACATGATACAATAGCTTCAGATTTAAAGATATGATTTGCTACTGCTACTTTGAAGTCTGTTTCAATAGTTAGTGTGATTAGTATTAGAATTAGTACAGAGTGTGCTGGGAAAAACACAGCTAGAAAGAAATACCAAAGAAAGACAAAGACTAGGAGAAGAATGGCCTCCATATATAACCAAACAGTACTTTTATACTAAAAGCAAAACATCTGCGATTGCTTCGTTGAGGGTTGGAAGGTTGTTTTTCTCTTCTGACCAGAATTATTCCTTTCATTCAGCTAAGATACTATAAACAGTACAAACCAGTAGCCTTAGCTTTCTTGTGAACACCTTCCACTAGACCAGGTTGCTCAGTGCCCCATCCAACCTGGTCTTCAATGCTTCTGAGAATGGGGCATCCACAACTTCTCTGGGCAACCTGTTCCACTGCCTCACCACCCTCACTGTAAAGAATGATCTAGCAGATAACTGAGAGTCTGCTCCTTTGTTAAGGTGAGTTTTACAGGATAGTGATAACTATGCAAATACAAAGAAGGGACAAGGTCATCACAGAGTAACTGGTATTGAATGGTCTGTGTTATCCCCTCTAATATTTGTTGCCAGTTCACCCTATCTCTAAAAATCTACATGAGAATTGATTAAACTGCTAGTTGTCCATGTAAGCAAAGAATCTAAAATCCAAGTGGAAGTGGAGAAACAACCCAGCTTTCAATTGTATTGTACTTGTGTCAGTTTTGGTCAGTCTAGATGCTTTTATCAGTGAGTTGTAAGGAGCACTATGATTGTTTTCTCCCCAAAAGTAAAAACAAGGTAAATCCAAAATGTCATATCTTTTGAACGCCTGTGTTAATTCTGATTAATTTCTGTTTTTCTGAACTATCTGCCTAATCCATGAGAAAAAAAGTTAAATATTTTGGGTGCTATGTGGCAGCAGAAAAATTCACAACATACTAGCAAAGGAAATATTTCAATACCTTATTTTTGGAACTGTGAAATCTGAAGGAAGCTTGGAGATTTTCACCATTTGTGGCCGGTTTGGAAATTTTTCAAATATGCGTAGACGCAATGGAAGCTTCTCCTTTGTATCTGCATTAGCTTCACTTTGCTTTAGCTGAAAATAACGAAATAAAAAAAAAATCACAGAAAGGGAAATTTTACTCTGTAATATCCCACTCTTATTTTTCAGAATCCAAATAATACCGGCAATCACTAAAAGAAACAGAAGATGGCAGCAAAGACCTACAGAGGGTAAATTTGATACTCATGAGTTTATTGTCTGCTTGTGCTAGAAGATGACAAATACCTAAGAATACCATGCCTTTAACTGAAAGTCATAAAATGGGAGAATTGTTAATAATTTTAATTTTAAAATACAAAGCATATTAGTTTTGTATTCAATATGCTTATTTCTATGTTTTCTTCACAGATCCCTAACACTTTATCAAGGAAATAAACATCCATGATCTTTTCTTATTAGGCACATCTTTCTGTACATGCTGACAGCTCTTTGATATTTAAAGACACCACAGTACTTTAAAAGGCGTACATTTTAAAGAAATCCAGCTCTCAGAACACAAAAATAACAGGAAAATTACATTTAGATGAGTATTATAAGCAATAACAAAGACCTCAAAAGAATCCATCTACATCAGCAATACTGAACTGTGGCAAATCATACACCAAATTTTGGATTTATAATTATCCACAGTTACTCCATGGAATATCACACATCCTAGCACAGAAAAGGCAGATGTATGCATTTTTGTAGACAGATGATGGCTAAATCAAATGACATAAGATAAAAAAGATATAATAGAGACATATGGTTCCTAAATTCTGATTACCTTATGTAGCAATTCAGTTGTGCCATTGCAAAAAAATACCATGGCAAAAAGAAGCAGTGAAATTAATTTTCACATTTATTTTAAACTGTATGTACATTGCATACTATTTCAACAAGCATACATCTAACTGAAATTTCATTTTGTCTTCTCACCCCTGTTTGTGAGCAAAGGATTAGAAGCTCATATTTTAGAAGATATTTTCACCATCAGCACCTGTAGGGAATAGTGCTGATAGACATCAGCTATAGATTTTTACCAGTGGCAATTGCCCAGAAAGTTGAACAGAGTTTTAACTCTCATTTGCCCTGCCTAGTGAAATGCATGCTCCCACAGCATGCTATAGAACAACAACTCTGCTGCATTGTCATGCTATCAGCAACATCATCACCTCCAGCCACAGGACAGCTTAAACTGAAAATCAATTCATATTTGGTGGGATATAAGTTGTCATGTGGACTGAAAACTGAAGATCCACAAAGACTAATGATTAATGGTAAAGCACTGAGTCAGAATAAAAGGAGAATATTGCATGCATCTGAATGATGTCCAGTCCTGTTTCATTGCTTTAGTAATGATTCTTAAAAGGAAGAAATGATGACATTAATGCACATTTGATATTAAAATGTGAAGAGTTGCAAATACCATGTTGGACAAGGAAAAGGACACATTTAGAAACAGGGGCAGGAAATAACAGACTGAAAAAATTCTAGATGAAGAATAAGAGCAGAAATTAAATAAGTATTTGGACTTCAGTACAGCATCAAAAGGCCCATTTGGGCACCAATTGCATTATCAGCCAAAGGCTACATTCACAGCCAAGCTCTGTTGGTTAGATATTACAGAGGTATGAAAAACAGTACAGAAGTCCATAGCGCCTCCCTGCGCTGCTTTAAAGAGACCATATCTGGGTATACACAGATATCTAAATGTTTTATCATTTTCATACTGACAAGCCCCAATAGCGCTGAAGAGAGCCATGAAAACCAGAGAAGCGCTATATAAACCAATTGGGGCAAGGGAGAAAAATGGGGAGAAAGACTATTTATAAGACTTATTCCACATCTATGAGAACCGATAATAAAGTAAGGGCAGGTGAGATGATGGAAATTTATACAAGATATATTTGAAAGCAAATTATTTCAAGAATATAATAGTGTACACCAAACAAAGGAATGAGAAAATGAAATTTAGAAAGAGAATTTCTAGGATGAGAATAAAGATTACTAGCCTTATGGGGAAATCTCTGAGTGTTCAGAGAGATCTCTGGAGGGGAGGGCCTCATCATTTCAAATTCAGACTATTCAGAACCCCTGAAACGCCAAAGTACTGCTGAAAGAAATCGCTCACTGACAAGGAAACCAGGCTTTTCTGCAGTGTTGTACTGCTGAAAAGCTTTAGGAAATTGTTATTTTTAGAGAAAAAAAAAATTCCAGTTTCTGATACTTCTTTTTCAGTACAAAAACACTGCATAAGGATGCATATTTTGGCATGGACAATGTCATTTACAGCTATGTTTTCAGAAGTCAGTGTATACAGAATAGAGAGCATTGCAACGTTTTCTGAAGTCTTAGTGCAGAACAGATCAGGGAGAGCTTGAAAGCAGGAAACTGTATAGTTCAAAAGGTAAACAAGGGGACAGGAGAAGGATTCAAAATAGGCTTTAAAATAACCTAAAGTCAAAGCAGTTCTATAGAATAACTCCAATTACTCATGCTGTGATAATATTACATATTGGGGAGTATGAGGCATTTAGCTTTACTGAGTTGTTCTCCATGCACTTAGGGTGTAATTGTTGCTCCACATGACATACATCCTGTTTTGTATTGCTGCTTAAAACCTTTATATTTCAACTTTCTTTAACACATAATAAACACATATATTTTTAAAGGTGCAGGGTTATGTTGAAATGGGATTATGATGGTGCAGAGAGTTTCCAGTAACAGCTAGATCCAAATAATAAAATAAACCCAAATAAGATATTAGGACATTTTTCTCTATGATTTTTAGGTTTGATCTATTGCTCTTACTATTGGCAAGGAAATGCCCACTGGCCTGATTTGCTCTGCATGGCCCTCAATCTCCAGCCCCAACAGCCCACTGGGAACGGTTCAACAATATTTTGTCAGACTGGCCTGGCTAAATTCTCTTGTGGATGGTAACAAACATTCACATCTGCAAAGCCATTGAAGGAATTTGTGTCCGTTTCCACTACTTCCATGACGCTTGAGTTTGCAGGAGCAGATTTAGTGGAACAATGCATACAGTAAAACTGCTCTGAACCTGTATCAGAAGAGCTTATCCAAATAGCATATAAATGGTGGGGAGCGTCAGAGAGGATATTTTAATTTGGGATTCCTGTGGTCACTTGAACAGGTCCCTGAAAACCAAGCTGTCCCTGATCTGTTCACATAATTGTGACACAAAATCACCGATTTGCATTTAGTGACAGAAACATCCTCAAAAGTATTGATCTTGGCAAAGCAAACTGAAAGCTCAAATTTAACACAGTCATTGAGTTTCTAAGACATTGACAGTGTGGTGAGAACACGCCAAAGGAGAAACAGAATTAACCAAATCCAAAGGGATAAGAGCTACCCTTCCTAATTTTTGTTTTGTTCTCTATTCATTTAGTTCTGATCACAGAAGAAGAGACAGTAATGTGCAAAACTTAGAGTGAAAGATGCAGTTTTCATGTGGTCTATGAGGCATATGTATGTGAAATTCACTTAAATGCTCTGTAAATATTTCAGTGAAATCAAATGATTATAAAAATTTGCAGCAATGCTCTAACTCTTTCATTTTAGTTGACAGTTTTCAAAACAGGCTGAGATCAATCATGTTCCAAATTAAAAGCTTTGTTACTGATGTACACACAGCCTATTTAGGAACTGGCCAGCTGCCCAGAGTAATTTCATGGTGACTGAAAAGTTCAAAGCTTTTGTGAAAGTTCAGGGGGTCTCACTAGTGAATGGTTTTAAATTAATATTGTTTGGTATATTATAGTGCACTGCCAACTATCAAGATTTTTCACTGCAAATATCCTTTAGGCACTGCATTTGAAAAATAAAATGACTACAGTATCTGTGCTGCATGCTTAGCAAGATATGCTACATGCTCCAACCTTTGAGCCAAATTCTTTGAGTGTAAAAGTGCACATGGATAAAAGAAATTACAAATAGATACGAGGTCCCAAAATACAGTTTTGCTGAATTTTTTACTTATCCAAATTCTCAGATTTACCATCACCTTTGGCTTGTCCAAAGGAGCTTTGAATGAAATCCAAGTAATTGGCATTACATGACATATAAATTAAACAACTAAAAATCAGAAAGGCAAATTAAATGAGACACTTTTTTTCTTTTCTGTTGTTATTCTGAAATCCTATGGATCTGGTAAATTTTTGGATATGAACAGGCTATACTTAAAAAAATATGCATATGTGTAAGCTTTGACAGCCACTCAGCTTTGCCATCAAATTGTAACAACATTTTTTACCTCCATTTGATTTAAAATTCAACGCAAATCAGATGTTCAGTTACTATTATTTACACATGGAATTTCACTTAGGACGAAGAAAAAGTTCGATTTTGTTTGAGCACCCTGAAAAAAGGAAGGCAGAATCAATCTGGAATTTAAGGTAAAAAATTGGATAAATAGAATTTGGATAAAACTAGCACTCACAGTGTTGAAGTATTTATGAACTGCAGATCTTAATAGTACGTGTATAGTGCTATACAAAAGACTGACAAAGGCCTAACCCCTTGCCTAAAGTCAGACAGTAGCCAGTGACTTCAAGCTGTAGTATTTGGCTCTTGGTTCGTCTAGGCCCTGTGTAGTGGCCCTGAAATGTAATTGGACAAATTAGTTTTCTACAGGTTTTCCAGTTCTTCAAGATATCACACAACATGTGAGCTTTTATGAGCTTTTATAAGCAATTCTTCTGTGTAGCACTTCTGGAGAATGACATTTGGGTTGTGTATTGCCTACTTTGAGAGGCAGTTTGGCAGGAGGTGGGAAAGCATGACAGGACTGTGTGTCTTACAGTCCAACCTGGCGAAGCCTAGTCTCTGCTTTCTTTGAAAGCAGTCCCTCAATTAAAATATTCCCTGAACTGCATCAAAGTATTGTCTGGAAGAAAGTACCAGGAGCTACAGCAGAGAGCCAGCAGTGAGGTAAGAGTTAAGCAGCACAGACAGACAAGTGGTCAATGCTTGACCTCGCTCTCTTGCCTTCTTTTAGTTAACCTGTTAGATGTATCAGCAGTGAATTTTGCCCTTTGGGCTCATGTAAACAAATGGGAACATTGCAAGCAATAAAAAGTTCTGCCATGTAGATACTGTAAACTGGAACCTCAATTGATTTTAATCACATTCTGCACTGCCATGGGGAATTTTCAGTGAAATATACCAAAAACTATGATTATGGTGGTGCTGGCATTCCGAGTAGAGACTGCATTGTTGATAATGATAAAGGTAAAATAAACTGAAAAACTTCTTGGCAGATGGAGTAACAAGATTACATATATTTCTCATACATACAAGATCTGTTTCTCTTACAAAAACTTTGTCACAGGATTTATATGCTGTGTGTAATATGATTTGGTGCTGTGACTGCTATTTCCCAATTGCTCATTTAGACAATTTTTTTTCTTCAACTTTTCATGAAGTCTTCGAAATTTAACAATTTGGTAAGGTTTCACAAATGTGGACTTTTAAATAACTTCCTTCCAGTAATTGTAGCTCCTATCAATTCTTCAGAAACAAATCCTGCTGACAAGATATGATTCCAATTCAAATAGTGCAAAATCTAGCAAATTTTGGCTAAGATGTAGTCTATTTATATAAAGGAGGACAGGAATCCAAATTTTCATAGAGTTTCCCTTTGAACAACTGAGATAAGTAAAATGAATTTTCCAGAGCTATTGTTTCATACTGTCTACAGACTGGCAAACATTGCTACATGGATTACACTTCAGCCACATTTACAAATATTTTTCCCCCTGCAGTGGCAAGAATTACATAAAATTTAAAAAAACCCCAGGTGATCCAAGATTCTGTGCAGTCAGTGTTCATAATCAGAGCCCCAGGAATGTGCTTACCAGACCAAATTCAGCCCTCTTGCTTTTAGGCTGAGGGTCCTACCTGAATTAACTTAGTTATGGTCTCTCTTATAGCCAAAAGTGATGAAAAGACACTTCTAGAGATCAGGTCAGATCTTGGGTTGGCTATATTATTTTATACATGTTTATCTTTTCCCAGTGACTAACTATGCATCTTGAATCCAGTATGTTCTTTAAATCAGATGGCTGATTCCAAATGTTAGAGAGGATGAATCTAGGGTATAGCATCTATAACGATCTTCATCTCAGTTAATTCTAGTTGCCTAAATGTGAAGCAAATTGTGCAATCATCTAGGCACTTCTCATATTTAACTGAAAAAGGTATCTCCAGATATTGACTCACCCCACAGTAACACATAAGTAAGACAAGCCAGATGGACCACCACCTCAGGGTAACTCCTCACTGAATGTAGAGACAGTATAAGGCTGCATCTATACCAGCAATGCACTGGGGTATGGGCCTAAGAACTGCAATGAGATTGTCCATACTGTTAGCAAGACTGACTGCACAGTCTTGGCCTCGGTCAGTTAGCACTATATCTGATCATGCCTGAGCACAGTTTGGGGTTTATGCCAGCTGGGGACGTTCCCTGTAGGCAGTATGGACACTCCCTATTTAAATGGTAGGTACTTTTGGGAAGGGAAAATAACTTAGCTGTATGTACAAGCCAGGCTGTGCCAGCTGGCCAGCTTCAGGGACAGAAGCCAGGTCCTGGACATCTCTCTTGATACACATCAGCTAAATTAATAGCTTTGAGAAGATGCTCTAGTTTAGGTAAGATGGTTTAGGTAAATGGTTTATAGATTCATAGAATAATTTAGGTTCAAAAAGACCCCTAAGACTCTTGAGTCAAACCATTTACCTAACACTGTAAAGATTTATTTTATCTTAGATAAGATAAACCCCACTCTTATTTTAAAACAGTTCAGGGCTAAGTACATTTTTTGATGGATAGTTTAAAATAGATAATGACAATGAAATATAAATCTAATGCTAATGTGCATAACTCTTCTTTTCATAGCTATTTCACCTATAAATGCAGCTTTATCATTTTCATATTCATTATTTTTCTCTTGGGATAAGTAGCAGAAATATTTTGTTTCTATACAAAGGTTAGTGAGTTCCAAAAGAACATCCATTATAATAGAAAATGCATTACATGCTCCATTTCATCAGCGGAAGCTGCTTGAGACTTCATTTAAACTAGGCATCATTATCTGTTATGAACTATATATTTGATGAACAATAAGCAACTAAAATATCTTCAAGTGAACAAAAGCACAATATATATGAATTCTGCTCTTGTACAAATGTAATCATTCAATATGGACTAATTACAATGTGCTCAAGATTCAGGGTAAAATTCAGTACAACCTGAAAAGGTGCTTCTGCACAGGAAGCAAAGAATTGCAAGACAATTCAGACTTAATGTTTGCTTTCCTAGTCTAGACTCTACACAAAGGAAGATTCCTGGAGGTAGCTTTGTAAATAGTGCTTACCTAAATGTAGCTGAGACATACAACTTCATCTGCCCTGCTGGGTTTGCAGAAAAACAGAGCCAATTTGGGAAATTATAATTGTGGACAGACTTTCAAAGGTCCTCAACACAGGCAGCTTCCATTTACGCAAAAAAGAGCTGAAGACACTCAGTAAACCAGGATGTGACTGACGGAGGAAGTAATCATCTTGACTTCCTATCGGGATACAGGCAGTGAGAGGTATATAAAATGCTGAAGAGCAAAGAGGTCATAAGGATAAATTACTGAATCTACAGAAAATCTGTGTGTCCCTGCTCATAGTTTAACAAAGAAGATAGCTTTTTTGTAGGCCCTCTTAATATCTAAGTATAAAAGCCTGGAATTTGACCCATACATGCAAAACCTTTATCACATGTGATTTGTATAGGATGCTCAATGCATTGTCAGGGGTATTACATGAGACTGATCTCCACTAAACTCTTATGGATGTAAGGCGTATCCAGCTTGACTTACTACTTAGTTTCATCTGCATGGCAGCAAATGTACTGTACTGGTTTTGGTGGGGGTAGAGGTAATTTCCTTCATAGTATCTGACATGGGGCTGTGCCTTGTATTTCTGCTGAAAACAGTGCTGACAACACAGGGACATTTTCCTTGTTGCTGTGCAGTGCTTGCATGCAGTTAAGGTCTCTTCTGCTGCTAATCCAACTCCACTCCACCAGTGAGCAGGCTGGGGGTGCACAAGAAGTTGGGAGCTGACCACAACTCACCAGAGGGATATCCCATACCATACGGCATCATGCTGGGGAAAGAAGGAAGAGGGGATGTTTGGAGTGATGGCATTTCTCTTTCCACATCTCTGTTGTATGTGATGGAGCCTGGCTTTCCTGGGGATGGCTGAATACCTGCAAGCCCAGGGGAAGTAATGAATGAGCCCCTTGTTTTGCTTTGATTGCATGTATGGCTTTTGCTTTACCTATTAAGCCATTTTTATCTCAATCCATGATTTTTCTCACTTTTACTCTTCTGATTCTCTCCCCATCCCACTGGGGCTGGGGAGGGGAGTGAGTGTGCAGCTGTGTGGCTGGGATTAAACCTCAACACCTAACTATGCTACTTGGACCTAATTCCTGATTTCAAAGCCAATCTATGCGATCCCTGTGAATTCAGGAGTGTTGCTTGAGGTGGCAGCAGTTTGGTGCAGATGCTGAAAAATATTTGTCACAGATCGTGATGCAGGCACATGTGTAGCACCAACATTTTCTTCTGTTGGCTGTGGCAATGCAAACCTCTGTTTCCTCCTTTTTAGGTATGATACAGTGTGTTTGGACACTCTTGTAAACGGATACTTTGCTGGCACAGACCAATACGACATTATCTTCTAACACATAAAGGATCCCTACAAAGACAAAATGTGTGACCTACTGTAGCTAGGAGAAAAATGTTTCATCTGAAACATGGAACACAATTTAATGAGACATCAGATACATATTCCTAAAAATCCCTCAACAAAAGTGCCAAATGTGATAATGAATGCATTATTCTTCGTCTTTACTCACAGGAGCAAGCAAACATCAACCACAGAGCACAGAACTTTTCTACAGTATTTTTTTCAAAGTGCTTTTTGTATAAACACCATTATCATGTGCATTTGTTTCCTCAAAATGTATTCATCTTAATATACGTGCGGCTGTACACTTAATCTGATCTCCAGGTAACTGATTTGTTTGGGACTGGAAAACTGGAGAGGGTTTGTGAAGGGGCCACAGAAACTTTATTTATAATATAGTTCTAGAGAATATAGAGGAATATTCTTCACAAGAAGAGCTGGTAACAAGACAGGAGGCAAAGAGCAACATTTCCTTAATGAAAAAAAAATCTTTATATAGAATAAAGTAATTCTTCAGTACGAAGACAATCACTGGAGTAAGTTGCCCCGAGAAGCCATGGGAATTTTATCACTGGAGATGTTCAGACACTGACCTGATCTGGGTAACCTTTTCTAATGGCCTGCTTTCAACACCAGGTTAGAACTGGTGTTCTTCAAAAGTCCCTTCCATCCTAGACTTTTCTATGATTCTATGAGTTGGTGATAGCTAGGAACTGCAAAACAACAGGTAATTATGCTCTTCACTTTCACTGCTATGTATATGCATACACCATCTCTCAATAACTTGCACTTTTGTTCAAATCATTACTAGGCTCTGTTAGATTCTGTGAGAGGATAATTAACATAGCTTAGATTTGAGAATATGTAAAGCACATAGTGGACCAATTTCTACAATTGGTATCCTTACTTAGAAAATGTGACTGAAATTAAGAAAAAATTCATAGGTGCAGCTGAGGCCAGAATCCAGTACATTTCTTTAAACAGGGGAGACTTTGTCTTTGCAGAAATTAGCTGCCTCTTTCCTTTTTGTGACTGGTTGATTGGTTTGTTCATTTTGAACTAGAGGCAGAACATTTAATTTGACAGAAGTGGTCTGAGCTTTAGATTCATTGCAGTTTCACAGTATTTCTCCAGTACAGGAATTCAGACAGAAAATTATTTTTACCAAAGGACACAAAGAGGCAAACTACATGAGTGGTTACTGAGAGGTCACAGAGGCTGATCCAAATTACTTCAGAAACCTTCTCGGTTGGACTAGATGAAAACAAAGATAATTTGTTCTTACTGGCTGCCCTTTCTCCCACACAAGTTTGCTGATGAAATTTTATTGGGGGCTAGATTGCCGCATTCTGTTATTCCCTTTCACAAAAGATGGAGATAGTTTTCTTCCTGTCCTTGTGGTGATGGACTGCCTCTTTAAAGAGAAAGAAATGGGTAAGAATTCTCCCTTAATTTTGAAGTAGTGCTACCACTCATTGGATATTATGCAGGAAAACCATGCAAGCATCTTCGTCTTCTGTCTTCTTTTTAAAAGAGTGTCTGATCCATTCTTGAGGAACTATAAAAGGAGAAGTCCTCTGAATTCTAAGTGGAAAAGAAGTGACTGACTTACACTCAGTCTATCTAAAAATGGCAGTAAAAATAAAATTAATTAGTTCTTTTAAGCAGCTAGTAATTTTTAATGACTGAACAAGGAATTAAATCTCATGCAAAGGCCAGGCCTCTAATTTTTTTTAAGTATGGAGAAGTTAATTACACTGTATGCATAGATTCACATGCTCTTATGGGCCTAAAACACAGTTCAGAAAAGGTGATGCAGATCAAAAAACAAACAAACAAACAAACAAACAAAAAAAGTAAAACCACTGCATGGATTTTCAACTATCCAATTGCCTTCAAAATAACTAGTAATGATACATAAGTTCTGTCCTTCATTCCAAACTGCTGCAGGACTGTCCCTTAATTCAGAGGATGGAGCATCTAGAATCATGCATGTGCCCTGACAAGCACTTGTATTTTCTTTTGCTGTCAAACAAAGGAAACAAAAGTAAAGATTAGATGAGCTCCTGGTGATATAAAAACTAGGCAAGCATTTTATTCCCTGGTGATATAAATGAAGCAGCAGAAACTTACATTTATATTTTTGTTACTCCTATTCACACATTCATAGCAAATATGACTCCCATCTCTCCTTAAAAAGTGTGTGCTCTGAATATATTTGGCAAGAATTTTCAGAGGTCTCTATTTCATACCATAAAGTCTTCTTCCAAGAGAAAAGCTCTTGAATTTATTTAGTTTTCTTGACAGGTGATATTGCACTGCATATACTACAAATTGGCAACTTCTGAATTAATCCTTAGGTGTTCATTCCACCATGTGTAATAAAACTTATCAGCCAGAATTTGTGATCCATTGACACTGTTTTTAAAAACGGTGATAGATGACGTAAGGGGCAGAGAAAAAAATTCAAACAACAAAGGTGTTTTGAAGCTACAGCCTTCAGGAGACTTTCAAAACTTTCTTAGTTCTTAAAAGAGAAATAGTCTGGAATGAGCAGTTTTCCAGATGACCATGTTTTCCAGTCTTGAAAGGTCAGCTTGTTTTCTAGAAATGGACAGAGTCTCTGTAAAGCCTACTACTTTTGAAACAGCGTTACTTTAAATGCTCTGCATATGGCCCAGGAATGAAGGACCAACATGAATTTTGTGAAATTTTTAGTATCTTCCCTCTATGATGAAAAGAAGGATTTTATGCATTTTATGTAGTACTTAAAATTCAGTTTGGAACCATTACTGTACTTTTCATTTGTTAATAAAATGTGTTCGACACTTATCTTTCCTGCCACTTGTTAAAAATCCATTTACATGGGATCAGATATTATGAAAAGGTAATTTCTCATTTTTATTCTATTTTATAGTAATTTCTCATTTAGAATTACCTCAAGGACTGTCCTAAGAATAAAAATACTCTGGAGGCAAGTAAATCTAACTATGCTTAAAAAAGCTCCTTGATTTTCACACACACATTCACATATATAAAATTTTATGCTGAGTATGTTTAAATTAGATATACCAATTATAACACCTTGTTCACACAATATGTTCATGAAAACTCCTCATGCTGAAACTCCCACTTTACTGCTGAAACCTCAGCACACAAAATTTGGAAGTGATGTAACTGCTGAAATTGTCACTAGGCATCTTCCTAGATCTGCTGAATGCCTGGAGGTGCTCGATGAAAGGCAGAGGGCTTCGGCAACATGTTCTGACCAAATGTGTTCAGCATTCCAAATCCTATTCTTTCCATTTCCTACTCTACTGACAGACAAAATGCCACTTCTGAGATGTAACTCAGCACACCTTTTGGAGCCAGGTACTCAAAAAAACAAGTACCGGTGTTTGACCTGTCATTGTTCATGGCCTCAAGTAAAGGCAGTAGTGAACCACATGGTTTTGTTCTACTCAACACGAATCAGGGGAGAAGGGGGCAGGGGAGAAGAAAAGCTCCTTCACACTGAAAAGTAACACTGGGTCATAAAGTGTGAGCATAGTTTTGCTCCTCACTGAATAAAGGAGTTGTTAATACGTCTGCCAAAATGATATTTGCATTGCCAGGACAGTAAGACTCCTTGGTATTAAGAGGAATAAGGTCAAAACTGTCTTCTGAATGAATAATAACTGTATCTGGATGGCCTGGAGTTCCCCTAGAAAGACCTTGCTTTCAAGTACGAAGTTGCCTTACCAGAAAAGAGGTCTGAGGAGAGCAAAGGGAGACAGAGGGAATGAAAAAAGATGAAATACATGAAAAACAGTACAAGCAAAGCACCAGCAAGGTAGCTGCATGCAGGGAGAGAGGAGTTTTTATTATCTCAGACTGACTTCCTAAAGCTTTTCTATTATGGAGTAGATATTTTGAATTCCTGTTAAAAAGAAACCAACTTCCAAGAAAGGATGTTACAGAAATTCTATCCTAGTAATTTCACATACTGATTTATTTACTTTGAAAGGAAAAAAAAAAGAGAAGGTTTGTAAGGAATATTAAACATTGCTTTTTTCAACATGTGTTAGTTAAACTGCCAAATTGTCTTGCAAATGCAGATCACTTCAAATAGACTGACCCAGTGAAAAGAAACTTAGGTCTGATTCTAAAGCTGCATGTACAGGCGCAAAAAGACAAAAAACAGGAAGTAATAACAGACATGGTAGGAAGGAGAGAGCACTGAGGAAGCATTTGACTGGAATGACTGTACATCACCAGCTAGAGGGCGTCAAATGAAATAATCAAGTGGCATAATCATAACTTGAAAAAGAACTACCTTTTCACACAGCGCATTGTTTCTTTGCCATGTATCTTTGTGCAATGGATCTTTGCTACTGCAAGCAGCAAATGTTAAATATACAAAGATTTTAAAATAGATTTAACAGACCTGCAAGAAAAAAATCCATTAAGAACTACTAGACAAAGATAGATCGTGTCAGACAGTGGAAGTTCCTAAGTTGTTGAAGACTGACAGTCAATCAAGAATGAAGTATCACTGGAGAATGAAATACCACTGTGTGCCTTCTCTGTTTTTGTGTTAGTTCCTAAACATGTTTTTCTGGCCACTGTCAGGGACTAGATATTGAACTAGGAGGACCTTTGCTTTGACCCAGTAGACCTGTTGGTATATTCCAAAACTTCCCTGGTATATCCTGAGGTTCTTCCTCAGTAAGCTTCTTCCTTAGCAAGCTTCATAATAAATTTCTAAGGACAATTTGGCATTATTTTTTACCAGAAAAATATATAGTGAGATTCTACCGATCACTTGTCACAAAGAACTGCCATGTGACTGTAAATACCTTGGTTCTACTTTCAGGTGATGTTGATAGTGATATACTAGAGCTATAAGAGAGACATGAAGCTATGGATTACTAGAATGTGGAAGGCTTTCCTCTGATGTCAGTGTCCATCATATTGAATACCAAGAAACACCATATTTAAAGAGCAGTAATTTGAGGATAGAGGTCTGAAAGAATTTACACTAGAACACAGTACACCTGGGTTACCAAAGTAAAAGTCTCTAGTAGGATTTGCTATCTTATGACAGTGCACTGCCATTGCAAACAAGATATGTAGCTACTCCACGATTTCATTACTAAAATTGGATAAAACAATCTTGTGGAATCAAGACATGCCTGGTGGGAAAAAAATATGTACTAAGCACAAGGAATGCACATACATTTTTAAGCTTTGGGAATACATTCAGCACTTATGCAAAATTGGTCTGATTTTAAAAGGGATTTGTTGTCATTCTGCAACCTGTACAAATCAGGTCACTTTGAAAAACTCTGTATATTTGACAAGTTTATTGTGTGTGGGTGTGTGTGTACACCTGCATTCACATAGGCATATGTAGCAAAGGTATTTGCAGGACCTAAAATAGAGGAGAACTTTTATGATAAAACAGAAAAATATGCATCTGTGAGTACACTCAGGAGGTCTTAATTTTCTTTACTCTGTTCAAAGAACATGGAAACAACTGCAAAAAGAAGAGCTTGTCCTGACATTTTGATCGGTGCTTTTTTGCCCTAAACATAATTGCTTATACTACTGCCTAGAGGGTACCTCATCCTCCCAGAATTCACCTGTTATTTTTAGTGCAGAAGGGAATGTAGCACATTGCAAATTTTTTAACTACCCCTAGGCACTGACTTTATAACCAAAACATATCTGATTCAGAGTACTTTTTGTATGTTTTAGAAGATTGAGTTTCTTTATTTTTTGCGATCTTTCTTCCTCTCTTTTTTTAAAACCTTAGCGAAATATTTTAAACATGACCAAAGTACATGTTTCTTTTCAGAAGGATGTGATCAATGCAAACGAATCTGCAATCTTTCCAAGGTGCTGAATTGTATCTTTTCTACAACCTCCTTGCCTAAGTCTGAGTTCCCCCATCTGAGTTTTTAACCTGGAATCCTCTGACCTGTAAGGAAAAAAATAAAGGCATTTAGCTTTGAAAAACAAGTATCCTGCACTCCAGTGATGGGAAAGAATGTGATGAAAAGACAATTTAACATACCTAAGGTATCACTGTCTTTGAAGAAGCCTATTCCTCTCCATTCCTCAGAGAACTGATGTAACTATATTGCCAAGGCCAGAAATTAGAGGGAATAAACTTAAAAAAAAAAAACAAAAAACTTTCCTTCAGGTTTTGCAAGAATAATGCAAACCATTCTGGAGCTCCAGAATGAAAAGGGGGAGTGGGAGAGGCATGAAACAAATGGGTGCCTGAACAGATCAAGTCAAGTCTACAAGTCACCCTTGTTTGAAACCATGGAAGGGATCACTTTTGCTGGGTTGGGCATGACACAGTGAGAACAGTTCTGGACGACTTGACATAAAACTTTATAGCAGATATGTGTGTGTATTTGTATGTGTGTGTGCGAGCACATACACATGTATAACACAGAGGAAGATTGAGAGAGCAGTGTTTTACAAAATAAGATTAATACACTATTAATCTTCAAGGAAACACTAACAAGACAAAGAAAATTGAATAGTTGTACATTGGAAAACAAAAAATAACAATCACCTCTATCATTTCAGTGGTGTCCAGCAACAGAACGAGAAGCAATGGACATAAACTAAAACACAAGAGGTTTCACCTCAATATGAAAAAGAATTTCTTTTCATTGAGGGTGGCAGGGCACTGGAACAGGCTTCCCAGGGAGGTCACGGAGTCTTTCTCCCTGTAGACATTCAAAACCCACCTGGATGCATTGCTGTGTCACCTGCTCTAGGTGACCCCCCCCTTGGACTAGGGATCTTCAGAGGTCCCTTTCAACCCTAAGAATTCTGTGATTCTGTGACTGTATTGTGTATGAACTCAGGACTTTCTCCTGCCCTTGCTCATGCTTAGTTCAAATTGTAATATTGTGAGTTTAGGGAGAATCAGTGAAATGCCCACACATATGCATTCTCAGTAACATCTTAAGTTAAAAAAGGCATCTGTTGAAACTCTTACCACCTCTTCCAAATTACAACTTTCAACAAGTTTCTACTTTCTACAAGTATTCTTCTACTTAATTTCACTAATACTTATACGTATTACAGGATTTCAAGTCAGTTTTTCAAGCCAGACACATTTGAAAGGAAAAGAAAATAAAACTGGTGCCAAATATAAATGCAGATCATATTATGACTCTGATGGAGAAAATCTGTTACAACTCCTGAACTCTTATACAAGCTACAGGTTCAGCAAATGAACTGGGAAAGTTTGAGCTCTCAGAACTGAACCAGAAAATAATTTTCATCTCATCACTTAAAACAGAAACATTCTAAGAATTTTGAGAGATTCATTAAGTTTCACATGAAGAAGAAGAAGAGGATTAAGAACAGTCCAGAACCACAGAGCTGAAGTACAGTTTTATAATGTTGAGGACTGCATCTTATATAACCCATGAAAATTGGGTTCCCCTTCCTTCTCGTATGTCTTTAATTTAAGCCTGTGTTATCTTTACAGGTGTGGTAAATGGACAAGACCTGACATCAGAAAGTCTTTTTAAAGCTTTGTGTAGATCTGTTGATATCACAACTAAAAGATTAAAAATGACAGACAGCATTAAAAGTTTTAATTCCTAGAGTAGCGCTGCCAAGTCCTAAAATTACTTGCAGCTATTGCAAGCAGTTTGCTTTCTCTAAGCTCGTATCAATCTTTTCATGAATCGATAGTTAGATGATGCACATCAGGAACTTACTGAAGACAGAGTGTGAACCAATGAGCAAAAATGGACAACAGTCTCAGGCACATGGTGATTCTTGGGGTGTCCTGCACAGGGCCAGGTGTTGGACTTGATGATCCTGGTGGGGCCCTTTCCACTCAGCATATTCTATGAAAGCATTAGATTTTCCTCTTCTGTTATCCATATGGCTATCCAGACACAAATGCATAAGGCTTTTACTCAACATAAGAAACATTCTGAAACAACAGGCTACTGAACTGAGCAGTTGCCGTCTTCAATACAGATCTTTTTTTTTGTAAAGTTGGTAAAAGTGTCAACTGCTTAAAGTTTCAATATTGCAGAAGTTCTTGTTTTAGAACAATGGAGGTTTGTGCACTTCGACTATCAAATCACAGACGGTTTGGACTGCAAATAGCTGTGTGTAACTGTGTAACTGTGCTTTACTCTCAAACTTGAATTGATTTTGGTTTTGTTTTCATAATAGGGAGAAAGCTCAGTCCTCTTTAAAACGGCTTTCTTTCCATGGAGGAAAATATTTGCTTTTAAATAAGTCATATATGATAGTGTGTTGAGACCACTGGCTAGCTGCCATAGGAACATGTTCTGTGAGAAACCAGGATTCTGCACAGGGAAAAAAAGCCATGTAGAGCCTTAGCTGGCTTATGTGCTTTCATTTTAACAGGGATGAAAATAATATTTTTTTTTTCAGAGCTCTCCTACAGTGTGTAACTATATTTTCTCAATTCCCAAATTCACATTAAGGAAAAACTTTTGCTTTTGTACTGTTTCCAGCATCCCATGTCAATTATCCTTCACACCATACAATGCAGACTTCCTTCTTCTACCAGAACCAAGATTAGGTAGAACGTGGCCTAATTCATGGTACAGGAGAACATGGGCTTCAGTTTGGCCGACAATCAGATTTTGACCTACCTTCTTTCTATGACCAGTTCTGCTGAATACACCTCTTTGTTAGCGCTTACCTCTGTGAAGCCATCACAGGGGTTTAATTATGAAGACTTCTTGACAAAGACCAATGGACCAATGCAGGAATATTTATTCTTAGAAGCTCACAGTAAAAAGTTAAAGAAAAATAAGCAGTACACTTAGTTCAGGTTGCTTCCTTCATTTGTTCTACAGACAATAATGTAAGAAGACAGCAGCAGGAGCGGCTAACAGAAGCTATAAAAATAGCATGTATTTTCACTAGTTATAAGAGGACTGAGTTGTTTCAGTTGTTAGAACTGCCTTACATGAAGACATGAAGAATATCTGGAGGGCAAGAGTGTACGGAAGCCAAATTTCACAGCTTAGTATCCAGAAACAGTTAAAAAAGCAAAAACTGTAAAGGTATAAATATACAGATTGACTGCTTCAAGAATCATCATGAACATATACTCAAGAGGCCAGTAGCAAAACCCTGGCCCTTTCTTCCTGGCCATCTGATTTCAATAGAATGGCAATAACAAAAAAATACCAAACCTGAAAATGAGTTAAAATTTGCAACCATGCCCAGAACTGAAAGTAGAAACTTGCTATGTGTGCGAGATACAAAAAAAGCTAATGGAAGATTACGTTGCAGACCTAACTTTTGTATTTCATTCTGGAAAAAATCTCTTTGTCACTGTGATTTTTGTATTGGAAATCTAGTTTGTGTGAAAGCTTTCTCTCGCATCATGAATTTCACCAATAGGTATATGCCTGGGACACAAAAGCACTAATAATCAATTTTCAAATTTTTTAGTCCAATAAAGATAGTAGTGATCATTCCTGGAGCAGAAGCCAAGTTTAAAAATGAAAGACACCTTGAAAAGTTTCAAGGAAACCAATGCTGCATCCATGAGTTTATGGAAACCCTCCTAATAAAGGAGATGGTTGTTTCACAAATTTCCAGCAATGGTAGGATGAATAAACTCCTTTGACAATAATCACGGGGAAGTGATCACAGGCACTAAGAAATGTATGCTCTAATGTAAACAAAAGACAGTACTAACTGTGTCTGGATGTCAAAGGAAAAGAACCAGTAGCTAAGGAAATGGGAACCATAATGATGATGGCTGAGGAGAGAAAGATGTCAAGCAAGAATAATACTGGAGGGACATAGTAAATAAAAAAAATAAATCCCATTATCTTGATTCTGATGCAGCAACACTTGCTAACATACTGCAGAGAATATAAGTTGGATATCCTCAACATCACTGGATGTGTTCAGTGAGAGCCTTATTCTCTGGGGAAGCAATTATTTGTATCTTAGTCTTTTAAGACCAAATGTAACTACAAAGTCTTAGGATACACTAAAATGTGTGAGAGTCGTATTTCTGACATATTCCCACAGCAAATGGTGAATGTCTAGTTTCACACTGACCACACTGCTCTTGCCTCTGAGCATGCCTTTTGCTCCACAAGTGAGCCAGGGCCTGTATTATCTTCTGAGTCAACCCAAGTGGAAGCAGAAACCTCTACAGTGATCCTGCCAAATTTGTGCCATGCACCATTAGAAAACTAACTCAAGTGCCAATGCAAAGGACCTGCTATTCTATGAACGTAAGTTCATAAACACAGACTTCGTTTTCTGCTGTGAGTGAAAAGCAATGACCAGCTTTGAATGCTGACTTTTATCTTTCTTTGTTGCTATTATCATTTAAGTCCCTAACCTAAATTAGTATCCCAACCTAGAAACTTCAGTAAGGTGCCACTGATACACACTATGATTTTTGGCTTCATTAACGTACAAGAACCCATATGATTAAATGTCAATGAAACGTAGGTTTCTAATTCATTAAACTTGGATATTCATACCATTTAACTTTATCTATTGAAAATCAGCATTTTGCCTAATTAGCTGTCTAGACTCCCTCTGTGCCAGAAAAAAAGAGAGCACCCAGCTTGGATGGGATGAATCATTCCCTGGAGGGTAACTATGACTACAGGCAAGCCCAAATGACTAGCTTAGACTACATGCCTAACTTTTTGCATGGCTAACAAGGTGACATGAACCCTATCCTTTGACACTTTAG
This sequence comes from Margarornis squamiger, assembly GCA_035222235.1. Lineage (NCBI taxonomy): Eukaryota > Metazoa > Chordata > Aves > Passeriformes > Furnariidae > Margarornis > Margarornis squamiger. Next base: position 79,919,569 of record JAWWTY010000001.1, read on the forward strand.
AAAATTCTAACCTTTATCTAAATGAATAAATTTTCTTCTTTGTATATAATTGTTCAAAAACTCGAGGGTAATTGCTTCTAAACTTCTGAGTGCCAGATTAACTATAAAAGCATTAAATTTTTTGTTATGTTGCTTACTGTGCAAGCACACAGTATTCTCATGATTTTTTTCAGTCTATGTCAGAAGATACTCTTCTTTCTTAAAAATAACTGCATGAAGTTTTTTATTCCTGGGAAGTTTCTTTTACATGGATTAAAATTTGAATCCAGATGCTCTGAGTTAGATATAAAAAGCACAGGCACTGGAATCAAAGTAATCAACAACTGATTGCACATGAATTTAGGAACAAAGGTAAAAATTGTGCTGTTTCTCTCCAGCTTACAGACAAGCAAAGCTGAATACTATAACAATCACAGAAAGAAAATATTTTATGTTTGGTCTGGGAATTAAAGTTTGAATTGTTTGGCATGTGAATACTGCTTTAGTTTAATAAAGATTCCAACTTCACAAGGAACTGAGTATTTGTGACTTTGTCAAAATCAACAGGATGCTGTGGTGATCAGAGTCCTGCAAAACTGAAAAAATATTTTATTCTCCTTAATATAAATGTTTGATTTGAAACTTTTATTCAAATTCACTTCAGAGAAAAATGTAGAAGGACTCAGCATAATTTCTTTGCTTTGTTTTGACTGAGATTAACCAAAATTCCACATATGCATTCTTGCATGAAAGGTAAGCAGTGTCAAACACATATTTAGAAAATATGTGCCAGAATTACCCTGAACAATGTATCAGAAATCAGATACTCTCCCTTTAGATAGTAGGAAACCAAAAGTCTCATTACAAATCAGAGATCTTCTAATCTGAGTAGTGAAAAAGGGAAAGTAACCACTTAGTGAGAAAAAAGTATTAATTGCTCTCTTTCCCTGACAACAAGACCAGAAAAAACAGAGTTTGAGATCAGAGGGATTAACACCTAAAAATTATTAGTTGTTTTTTTTTTTAAAATTCTTTTCAAAGACTTCTGTACCCTGCTGCTGTAGTTCTGGAAGTAGATCCCAGTATAAACTTCCCCATCCTCCCATCACCAGCACTATTACCACCACCAAAAACTCCCAAGCATCATGGAACTAGATCCCAGGATAGTTCTTCCATTTTTGATGGCACTCAAGTCCTGATTAAGTTTCTTCTTCTGCAGTTGAGCCTTCTTGTGAGACACATTGTCTAATGGATTCCTTTTATTACTTTTACGCTTTTGTTGTGAAAGCTTTGTCAAGACCACTAATGTTTGTTTAACTGCCTCTTTTTTGCAAAGCTTCTAAGCATTTCAAAATGTGACCCTGAACCACTGGCATCAAATTGAGCTGTTCAGACATTGAACACTTGAAAGCAAGAATTTCTCAACTGAAAAAAACAGCAAAGAATCTATCATTATCTCCAAGCTTCTTTGTTTATGAAAGTTTCCGTTTCAACATCAAATAGTTAAAAGTGAGTTTTAAAAGAGAGAAAATGGACATGGTAAAAATCTGTTATTTTTAACAGCACAGAGGCAAGATAATATAAGATAAATCTAAAGGCAGCATTTTTAAAAAAGTAAAGATATGTATATGCCATTTACTGCTGCAGGATGTGCTGCTTTTATATGGATTAAGGAGGAAAAAAAATTTTGTATATATTTCATGGTGTGAAGCAGAACTGGAGGGAAAGGAGTATGTCAAGTACCTTCACTGGTGAGACTGAATTTAATTAAATTAGAAGAAAAATGTCCCTGCTGCATGTTGGTGTTTACTCCTCCAAGAATTTCAGTTTCCAGTTAATAAGGCATGGGGAAAACACTTTTAGTAATAAATACCATCTGTACTTGTGAGTGTGCACTAGTGAGCACAGACAGCACACGTGTGATATGAGAGAAACCTGATCTTCCTTAAGGGAATACTTCTTTGAAGCAGCAGAACTACACTTATGTGAGATTTCAACAATTTAAAAGTGGATGTATGTTCCTGATTAACTTGAGGTTCCCAAACACTGGAACAGACTTTGTTTGATTCCTCATCCTACTGGGAATTTGTGTATGAACCCAGAGACGTCACTTTAGCTTTGATTCTCCAGTAGTACACTAGGGACACAGTAATCTTGTCTGATACAAACTCTAAGATAAACCCTCCAATGTCAGTGAGGAAAGCTGGGGTTGTTATCACAGGTGTAAGGTAAACAAAGACAAGTTTATATTTTAATACTGTTTAAATTATATATATATATATATCTATATATCTATCTCCTATAAGATGTATTTTAACAGTGGAATACCAAAGAATAGAATTACAGAAGTAAGAGCACACAGCCAGGGAAGTTAGACCATGATTCATGCTCAGAAATGCTTGAGATGTTTGCTCCTTCTCTTGTGGAATTACAAAGCAGTGAAGTGGCGGCACATATGGTTTTAGTCACCAATGGGTTCATCCTTACGCTATTTGAAAATTGCTTCTGAAATCCCATTCAAATGCTGAAACACCAGAGGTGTTAAGACTGAGTGCACTAGTTAGATCAAAAGCCCATCTCTCCATCACCCTGTCTCTGACAAGGACCAGCTAAAGGGGTCTGAGATATAAAAACAGATCAAAGACAGAGTAGTTTCACTTGTGTGCTTTCCCAGTTTTGACAACCTCTGGGGATGAAAGTTACATCTAAACTATCAGCTCTTATAGGATTTTTCATTCCATTAATTTGCCTTAAAACTAAACCCATTTGATTTGCTTGAGTGCCCTCTCTTTTTCTTAATGTAGAAAAAATAAAATAGTCTTTGCCTACGCAACTTCTCATACCTTTGGTGATTTAATATAATGCTTTCTTAGCCTGCTCCTTCATCATCTCATTTACAAGCTGAAGATCATCCTCATCATCCTTGTCAATACCTTTTCATGGTTTATTATATCTTATTTTTAAAAAGATGCTTGGGTCTTACCTGCATGCAGTATTCAAGACAAGGAAATATCTTGGATGCAGATGGCAGAACAGTAATGTTTTCACTCCTGCTTAGTAATTTTCTCTAATAATTTAAAAAAATGTGTTTGCCTTCTCTTTTGATAAACACTGAACTGACATGATACTGAATATCTACAATGACTCAAAAATCTTACTGAACTGGTGATGGCTTAATTAAAGTCTACATTTATGTATCTAGTGGACTGCTTCTCTATGTGTATTTATAGGCATACACTTATTCTGAAAATTTATTTCTCAACTACAAACATAAATACTTCACTGTAGGCTTTAATTTTGCATGCCTTCACTAACTTTGCACCATCAGCAAATGCTCTCACCTTACTATTCACTCCGTTTTTAGACAACACATGAATACTGAGCAGCACAGATCCCAGCCACAATCATCATGGACCTCTACTAGTAACTTTCCTATGTTATAAGAAGAAGTCATTTATCCCTTCCTTTTGTTTTATAACCTTTTGCTTTCATTATTCCACAGATATTTCTTTTTAAATTGTGCAAGCTTGAAAGGGATCCACTTTGCATGGTGCAAGGGAAGCTGGGATATATACTTGAGAAGCAGTGTCACACAGGTGTCCTTGCTGTAAGCTACAAACTGTGCTGCAGATGAGGGAAAGATGATTCACACAGCCAGGGTGGCTTGAGGATAACCTTATGGCTAGCTTCAGATTTTCTTGTAGCTGCCCTACAAAGAAAATGTATGTCTCTCCAAATTGCCCTCCAAAAATATCCACTACTTATGACTCTTCAGTGACTAGTGAAGGAAATCCACATGAATATTTCAAACTGCATAAAAAACTTTATAATGTATTGGTGAAGTGAGAGGAATTCTACCTAGGTGTTTAAACCCCCGTAACACTTTAAAGGGACTTCACTGGCTGCGAAAGCTGTTTAAGAGACCAGGTACTAAAAAAGTAGAGTAAGCCGAGAATGGAGTAATCAACAAGGTAAACATGAGGTTCTCTGTACAGAATAAGGCTATGGGAATCCTAAAAGTTTACAAAATCCTAATAGGAAACAGAAAAACATAAGAAATAAAGCCATATTAAGGAGGGACATAAAACTAGACATGAATAACATACATACAGGCTTTTATATTGAGTGAAACTCTAAAAATAAAATAACATGGTCGAATTAGAATTCCTGTTATTAAAATTCCACAGTGCTGACACAAAGCACATCTCAAAAACTCAGTAGAAGTAGCAAGCAGTAGGATCCTACAGAATCAGAATAAGCAGAACACGCAACATATTATCCAGATTGACAGTACACGGCACCAGTAAAAGACTGGTGCTATTTGATACATAAATTCTGCAGTCAATGAAGTGAACAAGGTAAATGCATATACAAATAGCACAGGATCCTTCTGCATTGACACTGTGTGTCAAACTGGAAGAAATATTCTGCACATGTAAATGAGGATTAGAAAGTAACTTCCATATGCAAAGTAGGATTCAAGGCCTAAGGCAGTAATAATAGTGGGAAGCCTTTGTTTACCCTCATGTATGTTTAGGTAGAAGAAAGAAATTAAGTTTTTACTTATACGTGACTCCCTGCTGAATTATATAGGCAGAGAACATCTAAGTGAAGAAGCACGTTATGGTTTAGTACTCAGCAAGATCTAGTTCATGACAGAAATATCAAAAAGCTATTCTGTAATAGTGATAAAAATGCTCTTAAATTCAGATTTTATTTTAGAAGTAGAAGGTCAAATCCATCTACTATACTGAATTTAAATTAAAAAAAAATTAATTACTGAAAATCATAAAGTGTTTAAAAAGAAATTTAAAGGAATGGCCAAATGACAGAAACTGTGAAGGGGGGTATATGGAGTAACTTCAAATATCCTGTTTTAGAAGCACAGAATGCATCTACCATCTACAGAAAAACTCTAAAAGGGTCAAAAAGGCCAGCAATGTCAACTGGAGGGCAAAGACTTTTAAAAGTAAATGGCTGTGTTTCAGAAAGAAAAGCCATATGCTAAGCAAAGAATAGAGAAAAAAAGCATAAATACTAGCAATTTTTTGTATGAAAATAATTGCAAATCATGAAAGATTTTGAGAAACTACTTTCTAAAGAAATAAAATCTAATAAGGAAGCTTTTAAGAACGGAAAGACAGCAGCAAGTCTAAAAGAGCAACATACTATTCATCAAGTGTGTTCTGAAAAATAAAACCGAAGCAAGGAAGACAAATAAGTGTTGACCACAGATGAGGTCAAGAGACCCTAAACCACAACAAAACTGATCCTCTACAAAAATGTCAGCAGAAAAGCTTTTGGAACACAACTGACACCAAGTCAATTTGTCACTCTCCAACACCTGATAACACTCACTCAAGACTTCTAAAGTATCTCAGATACAAAAAGGCTGACATACAGCAGTGATAAATAATTTGTCATCTAAATAAAGTCTGTAGCGAAAGAAAAGTGGTAAGTATGACTAACTTTCAAAAAGAGATTCAGGACAGAACATGGGAAATGAGAAACTAATCAGTCTGACTTCATATCTAGACAATTTGATAGAAATGCATTAATAACAGAACTAGTAAATATGTGGAAAATATTATGTGAAAAGTTAACACGGCTGCTACAAAGGAAATCTGTCATTGTAGCTGACAGATTTCTTGTGCCTAAGATCGATAGCATCTGCATAACTGATATACTGAACTCCAGAGAAAATGACCTCCCGGGAAGGTGAGCAGAATCAACGTCATACCTGGACATTAAGTAGCATGTTAGGGTCAGTCTGGATTACTGCACAGGATCAACTTTATTACACAGATAGATGGTGACTGTGAGCTATAGTACAAATCCTTTTCACTCAAGCTATCATGGCAGACAGATGAGAGGGTAAGATGTGGGAGAGGATGGGAGATGCATTGCAAACGAGCTGAGCTGTAAGAATACAATGAATTATTCTGTTCTTAAACCAGCTGAATGGTGTCTTGGAAAAACAGAGTCTCCTTCTGTGTGTGCCTGTGCTTCTAAGTAAACCACTAAAAATAAGTATTTTACAAGTTTTATGTTTGTTCTACATACTTATGAGGGGTACCATAAAAAAGTCAGAAAAGAGATTAATAGTTTTGTCTTTGTAGCAAAGCTTGAATACTGTGCAAGAAATAATGCACAAGATCACACACTGTACAATAAAGAGAAAAAATATTGACCAGTGGTTTATTAAAATGAGCTCTATCTACTCCTTGCAGTAAATGAGGCCACACTTTTGGAAAGAGTATTATGTAATGATGTAATTAAAAACTGATTCATGATGTGTATCCTTAACTAAATTTGCACTGGTAAATTTAATTCTGAAAGTTTACTTGCTTTTAAATACATTATTTTACAATCTTATTTATAATCTCTGAGTCATTTAATGTATTTTTGCATTGATTTATTCTTATTTAAACACATTTACTGTAACAAGTGTTTACATATCATTTTACATTTTGCAAATATTAACTAATTAGTCCTTTCCTAATAATCTGAAAGATAAGTAATAAAATATTTCTTATGAAGTTCCAGAAAAGAAATCAAGTCATAATTAAGAAGAACACAGCCCAAAAGGGATTATTAGCAAGGTGTGATTTCTGGCCTAAATATATTCGCCTTCCTTCCCTGAAAAACATTCAGCATTTCAAAATATCTCAAAGTACCCTGGGCCTTGAGCATTTGGCCTTGAGCTTTATGGCCAGTAAAGGCAGGGAAAAACATACAGCCATGAGGATGGAAATACTTTGTAGAGCATTACAATTTTACCATTTTCAAATACAGCAAGGGGGATGGAAAGGGCATTACAATTTCACCATTGTCAACCAATCAATGTCTTTTACATTAACAGTTTAAATTGTTTGACTCCCTCTTTGGAACACCATTCATCTTTCAATTATAGATGTCAAAAATTTTCATGTGCATTTTCATTTCTGTATAGAAATATTCTTGATTAAAACATAACAATTATCTTACAATTCTCCTTCTTCTTATAGTCCATATTTTAGTGGAGAGTTCAAAATATCATTGAATAAAAAACTCTTTTTGCTTTATCTTCTGAGATAAAGCAACCAATACCCCAGCATAATAGACCACAGTCACTATCAGCACCAAGCCTGTGACACCATCATATTTACCCCACAGAAAACCATTTCTGTTCTAGGTACTTAGTCAGTTGTACATTCATTCCAGTAATTCTATACCATTCTATTCCAAGAACCAAGCCCTTACTCCCTTTCACCTTAGGCATTTTTAAAATATGCAACACTTTGTATAGCATTAATTTTTTTGCATAAAATACCAGAAGGGAATGCAGTACTGAGTAATAGTTTTTGAAGAGAGGCTACAAGTGAAACAGCATCACCCACCTTGGATATTTTTATATATCAAAATGGCATATAATGCATATAACATTATGCCAGTCAACAAAACTGTTACATCCAATGGTAGAGTGCTGTGCTCTGGTTAAATGACTGCTTGGGTCACAGAAACAGTCTGTCAGTGGCACGGTAGTAAGATGGTCTGGTGACCAAGGAAGTGGCTTAATTCTGGCCTAGCACTGAACTCATGTAGTTATGCTGCTGCAGTCTATAAGTTGAATTATATTTATGTATTTTATTGGACCGTAGTCTACTGCTGTTACAAAGACAGAATTCCTACCAGGTTAACAAGATTTCAGACTGACACAGTGGCAAGTATTGCAAGTGGTGGCCACTCATCATTGCTTTTTGTTCACCAGTTCCAGAGCAGGCTGCTAAAGCACAAAGCCATGCTCCTCCCATTTAATAAGCAAAGATGTAGGCTATTAAAGTGGTTTATGCATCAAAGATGTTACATTTCATGGAAAAGCTACTGGATTTCGTATCATAAGCTCTTCAGTTCAGAAAGTTGATTTGTGCTCCTAACTCATGCAGACATTATGAAAAATTTCCTATAAGAGGATCAGGATGATACGACATGGCTTGTCATACATCTGAGCCATTTTTATTTCAGATCATTTTACCTTTTGAGATTGGTAAAGAAAAACATGAATGCATTTGATTTGGCCTACTCGGTTTGCATACTCAAGACTGTCTGGTCATCCCAAAATCATCTGTAACATCTCTCAGTTATATGAGCTGATTAACTGAAATCCAGTATTTGTATTTCTTTGTGGCAGAAAATACTTAGCCTTTTAACTTATTTCAAGTTTGCAATACATACAGATATTTAATACTGCAGTAGCAAAAGCCATATTGATTTCTGTATTGAATTCTATAAAGACAAATTAAAAGTAAGCATATAAAATTCTCATGTATGACTTCAATGTAAAATATCTCATCTGGCTTCAAGAATTGATAATAATTGCTAATGCACACTAAAAACAAACAAAACCAGCAAATGCTTGGTGAAAGAAGGTTGTAAGCCAAGTATTACAAAAGAGGTACCCATGTGTAAGCTCATGCTATTTTGTGCATGAAACATTGATGACTTTGCTTCTCTTTGCATAGATTAAAGCACAGCTATAGGTTTGTGCAAAAGCTACAGATGCTTTCCTCTGTGGTGATTTGTCCACAAGATCAGAGAGGCCAGTGTGAACTCTCTAGTGACATTTCTTTTATGTGATTGACATTTGGGGTTTCAAGCATGAGAGAATGAATTCTTGGTCCCCAATCAAGCACGTTAACTTTGCCAAGCATCTTCAGCTGTCCCCTGACACACTGACCCTAGTACGCTCTATCCCTTCATGTCTCCAGACCCTTGGCAGTACTCTCTCCCCGCAGTGAAGCTGTGCTGTGCTCAAAAAGCATGGGCAGGGACACCTTTCTTTAGCTTATAAGCAAAAAAATGACCTCGATGAGATTTTTAAATTATTTTAATTACATGCCTATCTAAATTGACTTTCATTGAATACTTAAATCAATCTCTAAATCTCTTTTACAATATTTTAATTTTTTCCCCTCACACTGTGTGATGGTAAACTATCTAACAAAATATTGCTATTTTCTTCTACATCCACTGTTTTGCTCATTGTGATGAAGATGTTTCCCATCTTTTACCACATAAAATACCAATAAAGTAATGCTTTACTGAAACTACTTCCAAGCAGAATAAAAATATGTTCTTACTTGTTTAAGTTTCTTTAGATCTTCATCCAGTTCTAAGTTGTCCAAAATAACAGCAACAAACAAGCTGAGTAGAATCTACAAAACAATTGTAAATAATTTGTTAAACTTTACCTTATTTTTCTTAAGAAGTATTACAAGATGACATGGAAAAATGATGGCCCTACTGGTCTAAACAGGATTCTTGCCTTTGGCATCTCTTGAACTAACATCACCTGCTACTACATATCTGCTAGATATTTTGCAAGTAGTAATTTTTTTTTAATCTTACCATGCAATTATCATGAGTTTAAAAATGTTGAATTCTGTGTTTGATGACCAATGCATTATATATGTTTAACAATATACTCATGAAAATGTACTTCACAGGAAAAGAAAATTAAATTAATCAGAAATAAAGTAAAAAAAACCACAAAGCAAAATCCTAAAACAGCTTCTAAAGCTAAGGTAGTTTTCAATTAAGGTGTGAGTTTTCAGCCACCTGACACTAATTCACTTTCCTTTATGCTCAGATTGCCTCTGTGAAAACTGTCTAACTTTACTTCAAAAGAAATGTAAGCTGCCTCCTTAATTGCATGCATTGGGAGCCCCAGTATAGAAAACCTATGCACCTGCATTTGCTACACATTAAATATTGTGTAGATATGTTCCTAGAAGGAACCATCTGGGCAGAAAAAACAGTGTGTATCAGACTATTCTATTTTCTTTGTGTACAGATACTGACCAGAGGCCAAAGAAGCTTAAAAAGTGACAGATATAGCTGAGAAGGAGATGGACTTAGGAAATTATGGTAGGTGAGGGAGGATACCACCACTCATCATATTTCCTCAGACAACTTAGGTCTTAAGGCAGTAAATATGTACATACATAGCCTAACAGCTGTCAGCGACTGCCAAGATTTTAGTCTCTAAGGTTCAGTGTAAACATCCTCAAACATACTGAGCTCCCTATGGGCAGGCACCAATTTAGTAATCAGTAAGGAGCTAGGCACTCAAACTACATCTGAGTTGCATGTCTCTACCTTATTTTCAGGCAAGATTTCCTTTCCCTGTGTGAACTATAAAGGTACAGAAGACACAGGAAAGACTCTGGCCCATAAATTTAAAAACCATCAGTGTTCAGAAAAAAACAATGTTCTTTTAACAGGAAACTGGCATTAGCAATACGTAGAATTTCCTACAGCTCTTAAAAAAGACTTATTGTATGTGCCAGATACTTAAACAGTACCTCATACAGTTTTCAATGATCCGACTACTACGAACAGTGTAAGTAAAGATGGTATTCAGAATGGCAAAGCAACACAGAATTCTGAGAAAATATATAATCCCTGGTACAATGTAGAGGCCCAGACAAGCTGACTTTAGTCACAGGATGGACTGTGGTGATGCAACCTCCTCTGCCTTCCCTAGGCCACATTATGATCTGAGAAATGGTCGTTAGCCTTTGGTCTTAATGAACGGCACTTGGACTAAACTCCTCTTGAGATTATCAGAAACATTGTCTGTTTCCAGGAACTAGCAGCTGTCTAACGAGTACCTGTTTTTTTAATGAACAGCCTTGGAAACTTAATTTTCTTGCCTGAATAACAACCCAAGTGGAATAATATTTTTGTTGTTGAACCTTCAAAGAGAGCTACCAACTCAGATTGTGTACAGGATGGAAAATTACTGTGACTAAAGCCCACTCTCTAATGACCCTATAAATAGAGGTCTGAAGTGAGATTTTTTGAGCTCTCAATTCCCAGAAGGGGGTAGTGTATATGTCTCAAACTTCAATAACTGGATGGCTGTGGAGCCAGCCAAGGACTAGTAGTAATAACAGACAAGAACTGTTGGTATTAACACACCATGAGAAAGAACAAAATTTGACTGGAAAATGGGGGCCAGGTAGAGATAGGGCAGCGCTTTTCTGTGAGAAAGAACCACAACACAGTACAGTGCAAATGCAAGAGTGGCAGAAAGTGGTCATAGACTATAGGGTGGTATTGAGACCACAAAGACCCCCAAAACCCTCCAACATATTTACAGAAAGGCCTGATAGAAGAGACTATGCAACTAATTAGCATAGAAAGTGAGAAACCTGTATCCTGGGCCGATAAGCCTGTCCACAAAAAGGTACACCCCAAGCCTGGGCGGTGCCCTCCAGTACTCTGGACATTCCACTGGCCAGGCTGACAAACCTGGATTGACACTTAACAGCTGGATTGATGCTGAAACTAGGATTGGCATCCTCCCAGCTGGATGGACACTGGAAGCAGGACTGGTGGTCTCTTTTTCTCTTTTCCTTTCTCTCTTTAATTTATCTCTCCCTCTAGTTTCTCTCTTCCCTTTCACCCTACCCTTTTATCCAATACCCACTTCCCTGTGCTTATATAGTAGGTCAGGGACTAATATACCAATTTCCATGCCAACTAGAACTTTATGATTGTGGACCCTCTGACTTTCGTTCTTCCTCTCAACAATCAAGCATTTATGAACCTTAGGTGCTTCCTTTGATACCTAATTGCTGATAAACAGTTGTGCTGTAATTCTGTCAGGATTTTGTAGTATGGTGTTTTCCTTCTTCAGATATGTTATACATTCTGTGATACTCCAGTATCTGCAGCTCAAAGCATACCAGTTAAGGAAGTACAGTTCCACACTGAAAACAAATGGAGTACTCAGGAAAGATATCACCCCTTACAGTCTTGCTGATTCATGCACTGATACGGATCAGGGTAAGACTTTCTTGGTTCCTTTTTTCTTTTTTTCAGCAAGAACCAAAAGACGATGTACCACAACAGTTTAATGCAAATTTATCTGTTTAATTTCCTCTGCTGCCATCTCAGCTAATAACAGTCCTTGTTTCCAACAGTTTGTTTTTTTTTTCAAGCTTCAACTTTTCTTTGCCTTCTAATGTGAAACCTATTCATTTCTTTCCAAGGTTCTACAGTGTGCTTTGCCAAATGCCTGCAATTATCTCTTCTCAATCCTAACCCTCCCCTCTCTTCCTGTTGGTGAAAGTAATTTCTTCATTTGACTTCACTCTTGTTATTCACTGATGACTGTTTATTCTTAGAATGCTTCTTTTTGGTTTTAGTAGCAGTTCAACTGTTTTCATACTCCCTTACCAGTTCCATGTTATTTTCTTTCTTTAAACTTCTTTTGCCTATAGACAACTCTGTCCTACATAGTTTTTCTCTTCCAGGGTCTGAGGAAGATTTTAGAACTGAGACTAAAACTTTCGTAAACCCAGTTAATTCTGCAAAGTTGTCTTTGCAGAGTTTCTTCATTCATGGAAAATTTGCATAGGTGTATGAGAAGAAAGCAAAGCAAGGACTGTGTACTTAAGGAAATTCCCTAAAAAAGGGCTGAGGATGTTGTACTGAAAACAGACTTCACTTCTAGCAAAATAAGTGCTTTGAATAAACATATAGAGAAGTCCCAGATGACTCTTTCAAAACATGAAACATAAAATAGAATACTAAAGTTGCTCTTATAGCTAAGTTACTTCTCAATTAAGATGTGAATTTTTAGCACAGGGACCACTTGACACTGTTTTACTTTACAGACTTGCTTAATGCTCAAAGAGTTAAAAATAGTTTCCAGATCAGACAATGTTCTTGATGAAAAATCACAAAACATCAACAAGATTCTCTTACCAAAAACTGCTTTAAAATCAATGACCAAAACTCACTTCTCCTTTGCTTTCTATCCTATTTCTATTCCTGAGGAGTTTTAAAGATCACTGCAGTATGAAAAGTTGTTTTTCCTGACCCTTGTGAGCAAATTGTGTCCTATATATCTGCTGATACCTACATTTGTTTGGCTTATATTTTAATTTGGCTAAGTAGCTCTAAGCATGAAATGCACTTTATTGCCATTTACAAAGTGGTCAAGTTTTCAATCCATATGAAGGAATCTGATGCACCCACAAGTACTGTCTGATTATTCAGTCCTTGGAAGTGCAACAGGACATACCTTAAAGTAAAAGAAAATAGAACCTGATGGATATTATATAAATTCAGTTAGTACCTTATGTAGGTAGACAACTGAGCAAAGAATAAAAATGGAATGAAGAAAGTAAAAAAAAAGGGTAAGTGCATCAAAACTCACAGTGAATGGAAAATACAAAATGAGCGATAGTAGGAGTGAATTAAGGGTGCAAAAAATGGCTATTCCTCTGATTGTGGTATTTTGTCTGTGTTGGTATTCAAAATACAATACTGAGCCCTGATTGATATAGAATAACCAAAGAGACATTTTCCTTCCTATTTTCTCTATAAAATAATGTAATAATCCCATTTGAAATACATAGATAAAATGTGGCTTTTCGATATAATCCCCATTTCTTTATGCACACAGGAACTGCTGTATTAGTTCTTATCCATTTATTGCTTGATATTCTATATCATATATATGATATATATGCATTGATTTTCCATCAGGCAACAAGAAACTAGTAATTACTATTTAAGAGTTTATGTCCTATGGCTTTACACTTCTCACTTTAATTACTCTTGCAAAGAGAATGTAATGGAAACTGAGGAGACCATTTCTACATGATAAAATCACTTGCTTAACTCTGCAATCGTTAGAGCTGTGAAGGTACAAGACAGATAAAAATTATACTGTTAGTCTAGCAGTGTGACCTGGATCTAAGAACACCTCACACTGGAACAAAGGCCACTACCTTATGCCACATGGCTGAAGGGAAAATTAATTCTACCACATCAAAGAATTAGTCCTAAAGCCCTGTGCTAAAAATGAGCATCACAATTAGTTTTAAGTAGCTGAGATTACTAAGTAATATGAGAGTCATGAGGATAATTCAAAAGCAGAGCAAATTTATGAGGGAAAACTTACCAGAGTAGCAAAAAGATGATATAGTATAAAATAAATAGCAACTACTGGTGCCCACATATGTCCTACAGCATTCAATGTTTGATCCATGACATCCACCCATCCTTCCTGTGTGAGAATCTGAAACATTGACATGAATGCCTGCAAGAAAGAGAATTGTCAACATATTAACAAATTATATTAATATAATTTTATTGACACAGTCCTAAAGTTGATTCAACAGACCAGAACTGTTCTGGTTTGCTTTTTAAATCTTAACAAATGTATTCCAACTTTTAAAGCCAAGTGAAAGGCTAATCATGAGCTATGGGAGAAATCAATAGCTTGACCTTTGACTGAACTGTGATCTGCAATTTGTAACGTAGTCCGAGCTCTATTAGTCCATATGAATAACTTTTTGGTTTCCTTCAGGGCTGAAAAAAGAGAAGAAATATTCTGAGCAGCAGAGATTATTGTTTTGAATGTTGTACTGTATTGTGATTTTTTGTTTACGGTTTTTCATCCGTGTTGCCTATCTATAAATATGCCTATAAACATGTAGATGTATAAACCTAAGTGCTTGGCAAACAGTAAAATGGATTCTAATTAATTTTTAAAGCTGCTGGCAAAAATAACTGGGTGGGAGACTTTAGGTTTATCTTCCTATTATAAACCACAGGCAAATATTTTGCTTGGGCTCCTTATCAAGTTTGCAGAGTTTTTCAAACAAAACAATTACTTCTTTAAGCAGTTTCTTTCAATTCAAACAGGACCCTTAAGATTACACCGACAACCTTAAGGGAGTTCACTCCAGACTGTGATTTCTCACCTGCAGTGAAGGCCATTTTACTCTAGAGAAGACTGCCCTTGTGCATACAAACACCACTTGCTTCTGGCCTATGGGATGTCCCTATGAGTGTAATACATCACTAATATTTGGTGACAAGGAGCTGGTTCCAACTATCAGAAATAATAAGGATGTGGCATGACTTGCTACATTCTGTTTCTGTATAATGAAATCAAGGGTGTACGTTATTTGCTTAAAATTTGAAATGATGGCCTGCAAGTACAAAGCATGCTGGGGTGGTGTAACAGGGCTGGGTAAGGCAGGGACAATCTAATCTGGTGCATCTTGTTATGCAGGCACTGAATAAAAGGAGTTTTGGAGTGTCCTGCTAGAGAGAACAATTTCACAGAATCACAGAATGTTCTGAGTTGGAAGGCACCAACAAGGGTCACTGAGTCCAGCTCTTAAGTGAATGGCCCATGCCCAGTGATTGTCTCAGAGAGAGACTTCTGGAGACAGAAAGACAGTTAGCTAAGCAGTATCAGTATCAGAAGGCCACTGATACTCACTGTCTGTCCATTCTTTCATTACCTAGAACTAAAGCTAAGGATCCCAGGATTAAAGCTTTTTCTCCCCTATTTAATGAATACATATTTGAAAGTACAAAAATTGGATCATGTGGCCTCTAGATCATGTTCAGAGAAAGAACTGTGAATTTTTACTCTGTTAGAGGGGTTCCAAACATTTAGATGCTGAGGATTTTGTAAAGAATTTGCCTGCTGACTCTCACAAAAAAAAAAAGCCCCTTACCAGAGTCCAACTTGGTTTCTTATTGCTGCTATGTTCTGTGGCACTCTGAAGCAGACAGAAGCATAAACACACTGCTAGGTTAAGACCAAGGAGTTTGAGAGCTATTTTTACAGTTCCTTTTAGAATTAACTCACACTAATCAAATTTTCAGAGATGCTTAAGCGTACAAGTCCAAATCACTCACAAGAAATGAAGATAAGATATATATGGAGATGTGCAAGACACCCAAGCGAGCAATCACACACAACGGGAGAGAAGTTAAACATCAGACTTTATTTCTACATCAGCAACTCCCTGACCAAATATAAAGTCAGAACCTTTCTTTTGAACATGCAGATTGCACAGAGAACAGAGGCTAGCATGAACTAGAAGCAGCAGAGAAAACTGCTCACAACTCCTTTTCTGTAAATTCTTTATGGTGTCTAAAGTCTTTGGTATGTCATGCATTAGGAGAGACTAAACACGAGGGCTGGAATTTGCACAGCGCTCTCTGCTTTATGTTTCTTAACTATAGCCTTACCTAGCATCCTGCCAAGCTGTGGCCAGATCCTCCCTTCAAATCAGTGCCCCCTTATATCCATGCACATGGACACTTTTTATCACGAAAAATTACCAATTCTTATTACCGATTCCTTTTCTGACAAAAAATCATTTGCTCTCCATGCAAAACATTCAAAGAAGGAAGCATTTGGAATCTTTATTTAGGCAAGGCCTTCTGTAGCCAGCTGAGCATGCATGAAGCAAGCAGAAAATTCAGCCTCCTTTGCAGCTGCCAGTGGTGCTTGAGGGTGAAGAAGACAACAACCCCATCAGTGCTCAGCACTGCTTCTCAGGTCTTAGATTCCCTCCGTAATTGGCAGGTGAACTAAACGAGGCAGTTGTTTCCCTGCACTCCCTGGAGCCAGTGGCCATCACACCTGACTGGTGTGACACTCCTTGCTGAAATACAAGGTGGGCACTATATTAAGTAATATACTCCACTGCTGGCTTTAAAAACAACTGAGGAACTGGATAACTGAACCAGCGCAGTATTCTTTCTTCTGAATCACAGGGAATTACTATTGTTTCCTGCTTTTAAAAGATATATATTTTACTTAATTCTTCAAGCTGTAAAGACACCTCCAATACTAGGTTGTGACTCCACATTAATACAAGCACTAGATTAATGTGGAGAAGACATTCTTTTAACATCATAAAAATCTAATCTTCCATCTAAACCAGTTGTCCATAAAGCATATAGTTATATAAAATGACCTTTCAATATAATTTAAGCATTTTATTATCCCATTAAAATCCAGTATATGACAAAACATTAGTTTTAAGTAAATACGGCAGTGCACAATGAGTATGTGCTTTGCACCTAGCAATCTCCTTTGGAGCAAGTTATTTTTAGCTGAAAGGTATACTTCCCACTGTTTATTTTAAAATTAATTTGAAATGCAACTAGCTGACAGAATCAACATCTGTGAAGACAAGACTTAGAGATTTATGCAAATGGTGATTTTCTGAATTAATTTGTGTTATAGAAAAGACTGTCAATTTCTTTGAGTATTTATGCCCTATTACTTAATGAGCTGTTTTGATGATGGAAGTCAAACTACCTTTTTTATTTATAGTAGAAGATTGGCAAAGGTTTGGTAGAATATATGAGCCAAAGTGCCAGTTCTGATATCTTGTCCAACTGCTACAGGGGTGGTGCCACAAAAATTACTACATAATAATTATAATGTACTAGTCTTGTTCACAAAATTTTAGAGGCCAAATTCCAATGGTCATATTCATGGAAGCAGTTCTACAGTCAGTGGGATTACTTCTGCAAATTAACTTAAAGTGATTTAGGACACTGCTATAACATCCTTGGAATCTGCTCTACCACCATAAACTTACATTTTCCTCCAAACACAGGTATGAATGCTCAGTAACACCCCGAGGGAAGAGTAGCTGTCCTGTAAAAATGTCGCAGTGATGCAGAGTCTTTAACTGCATCAAAGAAGACTTTTTTAATGTATGTTGCTTAGGTTGAGTTAATATTTCACATTTCGAACTTTCTCCACACTCAAGGCTAGGAGTAGAGACCTGGTCTTGTGAACACTGGAAGACTTTTGCTGCTGAGATCAGCTGGGCCTGGCTTTCGTCTTATGTTGACCCACTTAAAAGAAGAGCAGCATTCCCAGCTTTGTAATCCGAGATACAGAGCAGTCAGTGTATGGCCCCAAACTCCAGGAGATACCAGGACATGGAAGTCAGATACACTAAAAATGTGTTTTATTCTCCATACAGTGAATTTTCTTAGGGGCCTTCTTACATGTACGCCTTTGAACAGTTTTGCCTTCCCGTTCCTTTGTTCAGGGGCCCAGCCACCCCTGTCCTTTCTCATAGCTCAATATGTGCAGCCCAAGAAGTGTAAAAATAAGAGATGGCAGGTCAGTTAAAAACATTACAGCAAACATCTATATTTTTATACTTAGTATTAGAGAGAAAGCCAGTCCATTGGGGAAGCCATAATGGCCAAAAGAAGGGTGAAATTAGTAGCCATGGCAACACAGAGCTTGTGCCTATTGACTGTCATCAGGAAACCATGTGAAAACATGCAATTTAGAGGCATTAGCAAAAGGAGGAGGTCTACTTGTTCTAAAACCCATACTGTGCCTTTTTATAAAGCACTTAGAGTTTCAAAATGATTTTAGGTTTTGTCTGTTTCAGTGTAGAAAGCACTTTACTGTACAAACTGAAAATTTAGCCTCTAATGTCACCATTTTTGTTATCACACTTGTCCTCTCTGTATTTGTAACCCAAAAAAACCCACAGCAACAATCCTGACCATTTTAAGTTTGCTTCTCTCTGAGGGTAAGCTCTAAAAAATTTATCTTACTAAATTCTGGTATTGCAGACCTCATATCATCTCCTACATTATATATCCTCAGTCATGTTTTGAAAATAATTATAATAGTTTTACTGCAAACTGATTCAGTGGTCTTTATTCAGGGCAGCAAATGCGTGAACTCCCCAGCGTTTTCTAGGAAGTCACACTCCTTTGGAGGGACACCACTATTCACACAATCAAACACAAAATTTGAGTACCAAATTTTCATTGACTTTTAAGCTATTAAGAGATGTTTCACTATAAAAATGCAAAAAGAAACCACATACTGTAAACTATATACTTCTGAAACAATCACAACAAGGTGAATATGTTGTCTTAAACCATCAAATATGTATAGAATTAAAAATAAATAATAAAAAAGGAGAGACCCTTGCTTCTGGCCATCATATGAAAAAATATTAAAAGCTTATAATTTCAGTATTGCTGGAACACTCCTTTATTGATGGTAACAGGTCTTCTGATTTTCCAAAACTTAAGTCAGAAAACAGAAAACTTTAAAAAACTTTAAAAAATGTATAATTTGCTGGAGAGAATATTTTCCCACTGTTGAAACATGCATTTAAGATATACATATATCTGTTAAAATTCAACATGATAGAAGCTCTTATTGGAGCTTAAGTGGCAGCAGATTAAAAGGCTTAAAATAATCCAAAACTTTATTAATGTATTGATATATATTGGCAATTTTTCACTGCAAGTGGATCTTTACTCAGGTATCAATTTATCTAGTTAAAATGTACAGGTGATTGTGAATCTGTCTTATTGAAATGCTGCAATAATTCTTTCAGGACTTTCATTGTCATTTTGCATAAATAATAAAATAATTCTAAAACAAAATTCCATGGTGATTTGAAACCAAAAGTTGGAAGATTGTTT
The DNA here is from genome assembly GCA_035222235.1 of Margarornis squamiger. Classification (NCBI taxonomy): domain Eukaryota; kingdom Metazoa; phylum Chordata; class Aves; order Passeriformes; family Furnariidae; genus Margarornis; species Margarornis squamiger. The sequence continues at coordinate 79,938,841 of JAWWTY010000001.1, forward strand.
CAGAAATTACACATGGGAGTTGGGCATGCATTAGAAAAGCTTAAGAGGGGTTTTTTTGGGTGGTTTTATTTTCTTTTCCTCAGCATTTAAACAATTAATTGTACTGAATATTTAATTCTACTGGCTGCTTTTCTAAGCACATTTTCCAAAATAGAAAGCATGGTGTTACATTATTCCCTGTGGGTAGGCATTTTTTGTCTCACATTTGATGGCCAGCTTCCCATACATCAAGCTCAGGTTGATAATTACAAACTGCTGCTTAGCCATTCTGTTTGCTAAATGCATGACCCTTGAGGCTACCTTATTCATTGTTATTTAATTGTTCCAACCAATGCACTTTCACTAAAATAGATACATTGGATAACCAAGCTGGAATGACAGAAACAAACAAATTGTCACTGGAACCAATCCATGTACACTCAGTCTAATCCACTATTAAAGAAATGGCAGTATTTTCATTCAGAACTGTGTGCTTCAATAAATACATTAGCTCCAATTTCCACTGATTTTCAATGTTCTGTTCTGAATTAATGTAATGTTCATAAATATCCATTATTTATACCCAAAAGGCACACACTTGTTTTGTCAATGCAGGCAGATTTCATAACCCTGTGTAAAACAAACATTCCTGTACAAATCGAGAACAACATGAAGATACAAATAATGTGTAGGCATGAGGTATATAAATGTTGTGGCTAATATTCAGGTTTGTGGGCATGAATCATCTTTCTATAACATGCTAGAGTACTATTAAGCCATATGATGTGTTATGTCATCATCATAGTGCATAGGTAAAATTTCTCTATATTCTCTTGACAGCAGAAATAGAAGACCCCATTCAAAGAAAGACTGCCTTCACTACAAAAGGACTACAAGAAGACTATTACACCCAGAAAATAAAATTCTTTTATCTATACATATGGAGATGAACTGCTTCATGATTCTCAGATGGAAAGGAAGACCACTAATGTAATAACAAATCTGACAGAATCTGTCTTGGTTTTGGCTGGGGTAGAGTTCATTTTCTTCCTAGTAACTGATACAATGCTGTGTCTTGGGTTTAAGACGAGAATAATGTTGATAACACTCCCAGGTTTTAGTTGCTGCTGAGCAGTGCTTGCACTGAGTCAAGGCCTTTTCTGCCTCTCACCCCAGCCTGCTAGTGAGCAGGCTGCGGGTGCACAAGAGGTTGGGAGTGTCCACAGCTGGACAGCTGACACAAACTGACCGTGGGGATATCCCATACTGTATGGCATTGTGGTCAGCATATAAACTAGGGGGAAAGCTGGTTGGTGGCTACAGAGCAGAAACTGGCTGGGCATCGGTCAATGGAGAGTGAGCAATGGCAACGTGTGCCACTTATTTTGTATATTCTAATTCTTTTATCATTATTGTTTTCCCTTCTCTTTCTGTCCTACTAAAATTTCTTTATATCAGCCTACAAATTTTACTTTTTTTCCCCCACCTCATTCTCTCCCCCATCCCACTGCAGCAGGAGGATTGAACAAGTGGCAGTGTGATGTTTAGCTGTTGGCTGGGTTAAACCACAACAGAATCACAGAATCATTTAGGATAGAAAGAACCTTTAAGATCATAAAGTCTAATCATTAGCCCGATACTGCTATGTTCACCATAAATGGTAAGAAAATATCAATGATAAGAAAATAGTAACAAGCAATGAGTAATCAATGCTTTTTATACTTGCCCGTGGAAAGGTTGTAAATCTATCCAGTTCTTCCACAAAGCAAAACATCTGTAAACTGATTGCTGACATTACGATTAAAAGGCTGGCAGTAAATACTACCAAACTTCCAAGTTTTTTTCCTGGTCCAAATATCTTATACACAAAATCCTCCAAAGCAGGAGAAATCTTTATGAGACGAACTACTCTAAGAACCTGCAAATAAAAAGAGAATACAGCCGTATCAATTATTTGATTATCACATTAATTAGAACTTTTCAAAATATCAGACAGTCATGGCTAAAAAGGGACTTGCAGCCTTGTAGTCCAATAAATATTAAGTTGCCACCATTTGTAAAAAATAAAGAGTTGTATGTTAGGTTAAAAATATAAGACCTGGAACACAAGCAGCATTGAGGTATTCAGGCATGGGATGACAGCAAAAGCCTTGATAGTACAGGCATGGGAGGACTCAAGGCCCCTAAGGCTGTAATCAACTTACCAGTCATTGCAAAAATGCAATTGGGTAAAGCTGGCTTTGGGGTAAGAAAGGGTACAAAGACACAGGCAAAACAAACCACAGATAGTAAATCTGAATGTAATGTGGAATTAGAGACTGATGCAGGCTCGTAGTGTGTTGCCAAACATAAGAATGGCTTTTGATAGGAGTCAAAGCACATCAGTCTAGATTTAGCAACTGAGAATCTACTGCAGTGCTAGGTTCATTGCTCTGACTTGATTACCATCACTTGTAAAAATTCATACTTATTCTAAATGGACAGAGTCCTCAACAGTCTTTGAAGAAAGCTCTGCTTTGAGCAGCAGGCTTGATGAGACAACCTTGAAAGGTCACTTCCAACTCAGATTTTTCTGTGATTCTATGATGTTTGTTATATGAGGTTACATATTCACATAAAGAACTGCCAAGTCTTCTTCCACAGGTCATCTTTCCATTTCAGTGACCCAAGGCAAAATTGTTTGACATTGTGTACCATGTAACCTAGTAAATTTGGCAATGAACATGTTTTATTATTTCACGTTATATAACATGGGAAATTTTGGGTGGCATTTCTCAGTATCAAAGGAAACATCATTGCGTGCTACTGACATAGTTGACACCTCTCAGTATTAGTATTGGCAGCAAATCTTTGATCTTGTGTGGAACTCCTGACTCATTCACTGCTGAGTCTACTTTGAAAGAGCTGCTGACAGTTCTGATTCTCCTATTTCTGCCACTGATAGTGGCACAGTGACACGAACATCAGTATCAACAAGAGGCAGTAGCATCAACAGTAGTTGCTGAAGGCAACACACAGAAGCATATGGGGCAACTGAGATTTTGCAGTTCTTAAGAAGAAAAAGAGTCTCCAGCCTAAGGTATCCCATGGATTTCCAGAAGAATCATACTGAAAGGTAGCCATTACAGTGCAATTATTGGCTGACCTTATGTGCAAGTCAAATACAATTACTATGCTGTTTTTGGAGAGAAAATAAGTATGACAGAAGTTGTTCATAGAATGAGTTCCCTGTACCTTGTAGCTTGCTAATAATGTACACCTTTAGATTTTGCATGAAATTCATATCCCTACCCATTTGTAAGGTATGCGGAACATGTCTGTCATCTAGACTTTACTGCCAAAGGGGAGAGAGAGAAAGTCAACTCAAGAGACCAACTTACTCCAAACACACTGGACCCCTTGTTGGAGATGGGATGAGCCTCCACTGTCCTCAGAATTAAACAAGGGTCCCAGATCAGAGGATAGACTAGACAGCTTAACTTTCACCACATTAGCACAAGGTAAGATAAAGTCCTTTCCTTCATACTGGTATCGTGGTTACATTACATATAACCTGAGTACGTGAAACTGGTTGCCAAGGCAAACAGCAAGATGAGAGATTCCCAAGTACTATGAACCTTCTTAGAAGATCTACTTGTGGTGTAAATGTTAGCTCTGTTCCCATCAATACCATTTCAATACAGATCCCAGTGAAGTGAAGATTCAGCTAGTCAGATTTCTGAGCTGTGTTTTAGATAAACTCAATTATCTGTCTTACTTTTTTCCCCTTTCTTTGGGGAACTTTAATTGACCTTTAAGCAACACACTAATCTTATTGATAGTATTTGGTTTAGTCATTTATTTTCATTAGGTGACAAATTGAATCCAACAAAATACACTTTAATGAACATTTATGCATTTTGTATAATTGGATTGCAAATTGTATTAAATTTGGAAGCTGTAGAAGATGCACTACTTGCATTAAATATAAAGATATGTTAAAGAACAAATCAAAATGGATAGTACAAAAGAGAAACCACAGCTTTGTTACATAGAATGGCCACATCTCCTACAAGAAATACTAGTTATTCAGAAAATGACTCAGCAATATTTTCCCCAAGCAAAAATACAACACCATGTCTTCAGTATAGGTCAAATTCTGTTAAAATCTCTCCATTTTATGCTGGTTCATTACAGGTCTCTGCAATAATATGAAAAATCTGCCATTTCTTCATTAATTTTGTGTCCTATAGATTATAGCCATGTAACAGTCTTTTGCAGTAGTCTTTCACAGAGGGCTTTGCAAAATGTTTTGAATGAATGCACAGTGAATGCAAGAAAGATAGCTGTGAGGGTGGACAGTAAAGAGTGAATGATGTGTTGGCAAAAGATAATGGTAAAGACCAATGAATAATGCAAACTGAAATATATACAAGGAAAACTAGACAAGCCAAACAGTAAACCTGCTTGACATCCTGGAATGTGTCAAGTAAGACTTCTGTTTTCAGTAATCTGTTTTGACAAGGAACACATTTAACCTGTCATCATGAATACCTAAAGGCCTGGAAATCTGCCTAACATCAAGACATTTTCATGTGAAAAAGGCTTTTTGACCTTGGATGATTTGAAAATGTGTTATCTAGCTTGCCCAGAACTTAATTGCAGAGGAATACAGTTTGTACCTCCCTTACGTACTGACATCAAAGGTATTCTCTAACCTTCCTATCATTTGCCTCTTAGGGGATTTGGGTTGCAGAATACAACTCAAATCTTTCAGTGTAGCAGGTGTTTCTGCTTGTAAAATATATGTCTTCCATATATTCTGGAAAAAAAAAATCTCACCTTGGAATCTTCTGTCATAAAAGCTATCACTTTGTAATTAAAAAAACACCACCACCACCCCCGTTCCACAAAACTAATTTAATCCATTAAAAAGACTTATTTTATTACCAACATTCGGGTACATTTTAAATATACTTTTAATCCTCAGAGTTAGTGATGATGTTACCTATTTAGTCCAAAATGCTCATATTTTATACCTAAAATTCTTAGAAAGACACCAACAGTTTTAAGTGGACTCGTCTCCAATAAATATGGACCAACTATTAACCAAGCTGTTAACTGCTTTACCTGAGAGCTCCCAGCCATGTTCCCTGAGTGCTTTTGACAAAAGAGTGCAATGGCATGCTCCTGACAGACCACCCTTTCTTGCAGGTTAGATGTATTATGCTGCACTGAGTAACAACATTTTACATATCTGGACATCAAAATCAATGTTACAATGATCTAAAAGTATTCAAATAATATCAGGTGAAAGAAAAATAGATTTTTTCATCCTGAAAGATTTCTTGAGCGGGTCTGCAGAACCATTTGGAAAAAAATATGGGATGACATTTGCAGAAACCGGAAAATGACATTTTATTCAACCCACACTTGGGGGGCACACACAATATGTGTCACTGTATACTAATCACATTTATTGACAGGACTCTGCCTGACAATTTATTGTTTTCCTTTATTACTACTTATTCATCATCCGAATCCATTGCTGAATAAAAGACAGATATGAATCCTTTAACACATATATTTTTAAAATTCCCTTTCTTTAGCAGTGTAGAATATAACACATTGTAATAAATCACAGTGCTTTCTCCCAAAACTGGAGCAAACCTAAGCACCTCAAGGAGGATGAAGGTGGAATTGGTTGGGCTGGCTGACAGGCAGATTCAGAAGTCTGAATTAATCAGTCTTTTTTTGTCTCTCCTGCTCTTACCCAAAGTGAAAATGTAGGAAGAGCCTCAATAAACACACTTTCCCCCTAGATAAGGAATGACTGGGGAGCTGTAAAACCAAACTCTAAGACAATTCTGGAGAAATGACTGAGGCCTCTGGGAGAGCATCCAGGAAAGCAGAGATGCACGCTACAGGAAGGTGATGTTGTAAACAGCTGTACACAGGGTCAACGCTCAGTGAAGGACAGTGAAGAAAATAATTGAGAACTTACTGAACAGTGCAGCTCAGATAAAAAATGGGAGTTACTGAAAACAGAAAGGATTTCTCAGCAAAGTTAGAAGGAATCCCATTTCTGTAAATCCACCCAATGAACACAGTTAAGATTTATTTCAAAGTTATTCTCAAAATCAGTCAACATAGAAAGAAAATTGAAATTTGTGTGATATGTTGATGAGTAATGTTTTAAATTGGTATATAGGGGAAAAAGTAAAAGTAGCTGATCATACCTGAAAATATGTAAATTGAGAGTGATAAAGGTCTGGATAAATATGCAGAGTGGTTCCAATTACAAGTAGCAACTCAAACTTGTGAAGAGATGAGCTGATGTATCCTGTGAAACCCAAACACCAGATCTTCAGGAGAGCTTCTAAATCAAACAGAACTGTGAAAGCAACCTAGACGAATATATAAAACAAGAAAGGTGCATTCAAAACACTGAGTAAAATTAGAAGGTTTTATGTCATGATGTCTGTCAAGGCAAAAAAATTTTTGAATGGCAAAAATAAAGATCTTCATAATATTTAACAAAATCAACCATATTCTAAACAGAATAAATAATAATGGATTTCACTTTTGAAATTTTCCAAAGACTCTACCAAAGACAGGTAGGTTTCCTGATTTGGAAAGCATGAAATAATAAAACCAGCCAGCTAATATTTCATTTTATGTGCATATATAGAAAGGAAAATATGATGAGATTTTTATTTTTTTTTTAAATATGAAGCTATACACATGTCTGAAGAATTTTAAGAGATCTATGGAACAAACAAAGTTTAAGGCCTCTAGTTTGAAAATTGCTATTTCAATTTTCTATAATATCCATAGTAAAATAAGAGACAAAACAGGTAGCAAAGAAGTAATAGGACTTAAACACCTTAAACAAATTTAAAAAAATTTAAGAAATTCAAAGTCAGTCCAGAATTGGTTAATTTTCCCAACGGCATGAAAGAAGTTGTCCCTAGTAGGAAGTTACAAGGAAAGAAATCTACTTGTAGGGATTGAATGACTTTGGGATTCTTCCAGAGGCCTTTCTTGAAATATTTGCACAGTAAAATGGATAATATTCATCTTGAACAAAAGGAGACAATTTTGAATAGGTTTACATCTTTGAGATTTATTTTCTCTTACTTCTCTCACTACCAAAAATACTTCTGCCTAGACACACTTCTTCCTCACATACCTTCTTATTTTATCACTGTATATACTTTGAGATGCTTTCTCCCTCACTTTCCAACAGCCAGGAAACCCAATGGAAAAGATGCTTTTTCTTGACTGAGAAATGTTCCTCTCTGACCCTAACACCTGTTGGGGCTTAAAAGAGACACTAAAATGACATTAGGTCACATCTAAATACAACTAATACCTACAAAGTGCAGTACAAACATAGAGAAAATACAGCTCAAATCTCCTTTGAGAAAAAGCATTACTAGTCTTTTAAGATGAAGAGACTACTTGACTGTGGGCTGTAAAGTTTACTGGATTTGGCAGAGGATAAAAAAGTTAGAGACTAATATTTTAATCCTGAAATGACAGTGACAATCTCTGGGATGCTGCCTTAAGTACTTACGTTACTTAAAATTTAAACTCTACAGTCAACCAAAAATATATTTATTAACATGAAAGAGAGAGGTTGTGAGATAGCTAAATAAAATTTTACGTATTTTATGTGTACAGGACTGTCACAAGAAGGAGTGAAGATGGAAATTAAATGTTGAAGTTTATGTCCTATGTTTATTGCCCTAGTCCACACACCTATTTAAAAGAAGTGCTATCATCTATATTATACAGCTTCCTCAAGGTATGCAAAATAGTTATCATGCTTCAAACGTTCTCTGAATGATCAAATCAAGGCAAAATGCTTCACAGCACTTCAAAAATCTCTTTACATTAGGAAAGAAAGACTACTAAAATATTTGTATGCTTTCAGTCACAGACAGTGTAGGGACACTTTCATGCTCTTATTCTCAAATGGATCTGGCCAGTTTTTCAGCCCATGTTCTGGGATCTCAAAGAGCTCTAGGAGAACATGGAGCCAAGTTAGAAAAGACTACTTCTTCACATGAAAATATCTATCTAAGACCCAAGGAAAAATATTTTATCGAAATATCTTAAAAGTAAAACTCACTTTTAGTGACAACACATCTAACTGAGTCCTGAAAGAAGAAGGGGGTCAAATTAGAAAAAATGGAACAGTGCTTTAAAAGCAGCTGGGATTCAACTCAGAGCAGGTGGAATAACAATGCCATTTAAATACACACATATACACTTCAGAGCACATAGGCTTCCTATTAGACTAAGACTAACAAATATGATAAGTGTATTTTAATTTATTCTAAAAATGTGTAGGCAGGATAATTTGCATTTCACATGCTTGTCAAATGAATTCAAACCACTGGCACTTAAAAAATGTATCAAATGGTTTGCATAACATCTGATTAGATTTATACACCTGTCTTCCTGCTGACAGAGATTGTATTTTTTTCCTTCCTTGTAATTAATTACAGGAGAAGATTCAGAATATCTGACTAGAACTTTTTGTTAGATGTGAACTGTAATACAACTTCATAGTTTTGTGGGCTTCTTTGTAAAGCTGAAATCATTCCTTTCATTGCTGTAGAGACAAGGAAAATGCAAACTCACATAAGAAGCCAGAGCAGAACCACACAGAAAAAGCAGTGTAATACATGAGCAGTCATCGAGAAACAACTCTCCACCAGGTTGGCAATTTTGCAAAGACAAGCTAACAGGAACAGGCTGTTTCTCTCAGAGCTACCTCCCATTTGGTCACCTGGAAGATCTATGGTATTAAGGCCACCTTCAGCAACATTACATTTTGCCAGTGGCCACTTAACATTTTTATTTTCAGAGGCAGAGTTCAGTATCAATGAACAGTGAAAGACTCAGTTTGTTTTCTTTGTAACTGTGGCTTAATTGAAAGGTTAACAAGTTGTCATGAAAGACAAGAATTCTCCCAATCAGGATCAGTGGGATTAAAGGCACAAACCTCTAGTGCATCTCTCACTACCAGATCTGACAAAGCACTCAATCCTTCCTTTATCTAGAAAAGGGCAAAGGCAGCAGTACCAAGGGACAGGCTACAAAAGGAGCCTAGGAGGAACTGGATAGCAGCATCTGGTTTTGAACTCTGTTATTCAGATACTTTAAAGCAGCATTTATAGAAATCTTACACGTCTCTAGTCTGTAATGTCTTTTAATGGAAGACAATGTAGGAGATGCATATAAAAACAAACATCCATCACTATTCTGGCTAGGTATTGAACAGTTAAAGTCAACATCCTCATTAAAAATGACCAAAATAAGTTTGAAGCTCTACTATCTCTAGGTTCTCAGATACAGCATCGCGGTTTTGAGTCAACCTGTTACAATTCTGGTTTTACTTAATCTTCAGGGCTGACGTATAAAAGTTGAAAGACCTCTCAGAACCTTTTATTTACTATTGGGTATACAAACTTAAGCAAACAACGGATCTGGGTTTAGAATTAAGTTTGTTTTATCTTCTCATCTAGCTTTTGCCTTTTTCATTCTGTCTTCTCTTTCCAAGAGTTTTCTTTTCTTGGTACTGAGCATCTCAATAACTTCATTTAGATTTGTCTACTGAGTTTAAGCAGATGTATTTCTACAGTTCTAGGCCACTACAGTGTGTAGTCCATAGAATGGACTGAGTGATCTATTTTATTCGACATATTTGCTCCTAAAGTCATCCCAAGATGACTTCTGGAAAACATACCAGGAAGCCAGATATGCTTGCTATTGTCTATCTGACTATTTCCTTTAACAAAGGGAATCCTCACTGCTTGCTGGCTGCTCAAGTCAGCTCCCATTGAAGGGAAAGCTTTCTGCAGCCTAGTCTAAGGGAAAAGACCAAACAACAGCAGTGCATCCAGCTCCAACCAGTCTTCTTCACCAAGGAAACAAACCAGCTACTGTGGAATAATCCACATTGTTTGAGTATTCAGCCTCTTCAAGGCTCTTAAAAACATTTTCTTTGTTCACTCTGTGCTGCAAAGAAGAGGTTTCACAATAACCACAATGACATCAGTTTATCAATTCCTTCTCTCAGTATTCTTTTACTCTTCTGCTCTTCTGATACTTTCCTTTGAATCTCCTTCTATAAGATACTAGAGTTTTGCTCTTTGATTTTTATAGTGCCTCTAGCAAAAGCATCAAAGGCTTAAAATATTAAAAAAAAAGAAAACCAACAAATGGACATAAAAAAATGCTTTACAAATAAAAGCTACATTTCTCTATCACAGAACACTTTATGTTATATACTCAGAAATGTAAAATGTAGAATGCAAGAAAATGAGTTTTCTGACAACCTCTGCACAAATGAGTCAATTATCTAAGCTATGCAGAAACAAAAAAATGTATTGTTAAAGAAAAGCAGACATTGCCTACAGAACAGAATTATAATACACTGGTCTCCATTATCTACTCACCTGGAATAAACCCTAGCAAGTATTTCTGTTGGAAAAAACCCAGCAAACCCTGTACTCGAAATAGATATTGAAGAGATTGTTTCTAGCACTGATTAATAAAAGCATAATTATACTATATATTCAGAGCCAAAATAGAAATAGGACATGCAGTGTTCCCTATTTGAATATAAATAGAATTAATGTTATTTTGTTAAGAATCCAGGCTCCACTTGCTGTATGCTGGGCATAAAGCAAAAATTCCAACTGTGAACAGTACATGGTCTCAAGCTTTAATGCTGACTTAATTATTTGTTTCCGGCCAAGAATATTGCACTGGATTTGCCTGTGACAGAGTTAATTTTCCTCATCGTAGTTTGTATGGTACTATTTTGGATTTGTGCTGGAAACAGTGTTGGTAACACAAGGATGTTTTAGCTGTTGCTGAGCAGCACTTGCATAGAGTCAGGACTTTTTCTGCCTGTCTCCCCATGCCACAAGCAAACAGGCTGTGGGTGCACAAGGAGTTGGGAGGGGACACAGCCGGGGACAGCTGATCCCAACTGACCAGAGGGATATCCCTTAACATATAAAGCTGAAGGAGGCAGAAGGAAGATGGCATGTTTAAAGTGGTGGTGCTTGTCTTCCCAAGTCACCAAGTTATGTGTGATGGAGCCTGGCTTTCCTGGGGATGGCTAAACACCTGCCTGCCCACAGGAAGTGGTGAATGAATCCCTTGCTTTGCTGTGCTTGTGTGCATGGCTTTCGCTTTACCTATTAAATTGTCTTTATCTCTACCCATGAGTTTTGCTTTTACTCTTCTGATTCTCTCCCCATCCCACTGAGGAACAGTGAGCAAGAGGCTGTGTGGGGCTGAGCTGCTGGTTGGGGTTAAATCATGATGGACTTTAAAATGAGTTTCCCTGTCCTCAATTCTACCATCATCTGTAGGGGTGTCATACGAGAACACAGCATTTGCTGGTTTTATTCTGATGTCTTATTTTCAGGTGAATCTTTTTCATGTTCATGTTCTTTTTTGAATATAACACGAGATAAAGACAACACATTTCACAATTACTCTTGTAATTGTTGACCAGGCCAACATTGACACAATATTCACACAAACTACAGCTATCCCCAGCAGCATGACAGACAACAAACATGATGCAGCAGTGCTGTCTCTATAACTACCTTTTTTAAGGTTTCGACTCTGGTGCAATCTTTAACTTTTTTTTGCTTTCACTGTTCTCCTAGAACTGGGGAACTCTCAGCTTCATACAATTATAGGAGATCAGATACAAATTCTAAAACTAAGATAAAAATGTGTATTAACTTTCCTTAAAAAAAGGAGATTCATAAAGCATTGCGCTGTTATTGATTAAAGGGTTTAAAGTTGGGCATAAAAACACACGAGTATTGTCAAGAAGGCAATACCAACAGAAGAGAATCCACAACGAACATTCTGCTATCATGCACTCCAGTCTAAGAATGTCTCCTCTGGCTTCAAAGAAGGAGTGTGCAATTGCTGAAGCCAGAGAAAAACTGCAGTAACCATAAAGCTAAAAATGTACCCAATCCAGGTAACTGTGAGCAACACTTTCAGAGAACTGATCTTGGTGCACTGGTGAAAGAATTGATGTTTTTACTGGCTTTTTACTCAGATAAAGTGACAATTCACAGTGCCTGTGGAAATAAGTATTTCTGATAAAGAATGATCAGTACTGATTTCACTGGAAAAACAAGTATCTATTTGAAGCTACACTAGTACCAAAGATTTCAATTCTTTTTTTTTTTAAAAAACTGAATTGAATAGTACTAAAAAGACATGCATGCAAGGTTCTAGCATCTCCAGTGCATGTTCTATAGTAAAATTCTTGAGCAGCTAATGACTCAAGCAGGGTCCCTGTCAGAATGCCACTTGGACCTTCACTTCACTGGTTCAGAAGAACAGATTCCTCCTTCACCAAATTCATGATTGGATAAATGTGGTTTTTTGTGGCATCCTCTTGAGATTGCTGAAGGCAAACTGTTTGTAACACTATTTTGGTTATGATTAAGGACCTTCAGGCAGCTAAACATACGTCAAATAAAGATGATTTAGAAAGAAGTCCTATATTATATTTTTTAAAGACAGTGTTTTGTCATCTTTTTAACATCAAACTCTTATAAATGTTACACTTCTGCTAGACAAAGATAGCAGCTCAGCAGCCATGCATTGCCTACAGATGTTGTGCTTAAGCCTCAGCTCACTACCATTGACATTTTGTTTGAGGAAATTACCTTTCAAAAGGTTGTAAGATAGGGCTGTCAGCTATTGTCAGACAGAGGAAGTTGAACAAGTTAGCAAAGTATTCTCGGAATGCTTAAGGGAATAGAAAATTAGATACTAAAATGTTCTTGACATTCACATTTTTAGCTTATCTTGAAAATTATCCAGTCATTTCAGCATGCTCACCTCAGCTAGGTAAAATTCATCATATTGTCTCTTGAAATTTTCTCCTTTGTAGTAGTTACTAGCAGCAACAATCACATCGACAGCAACCATGCTTAGTATGAACATATGAAACACAGATGACCTCATCATTTTCTGCAAAAGAAAAAGCACATTTTATCATCAACATGTGTCAAACCACATGCATTTTAAAGTTCTTTAACACTCTAACATAATCAGCTGTAATAATATGTTATTCTAAAGCTTCTTTATATGGTTGTAATTTATCAGTCTTTAAAATACATTCTAATATATTGCTTCAATGGGTTTACATTTGCAAGGTTTTTTTGCCTTTTTTTTTGTACTTTTTTGTTTTTGTCAATTGACTTCATACTGAAGGTTTATAATTTAATATGATATTCATTACTTGAGTAGGTTTTAAAGCATAAACTGCACTTCTATCTATTCAGTTGGCCCTAGTTAATACTCCTTCATTAGGATTTATTCATGCAAATCTTAAAGACTTACTGTTCAGGAAAAAGTAACATCAATTCTATCTTGTGCATTGCTTTTGCTCAAGAAACACATGTAATATGGCATTCATCTGACGTCAAACTGTTGCCCAAATGAATAAAACACATTTACATGTTTTACATATACACATCTAAGCCCATAAGCTATGAAGGACTTACAGATAGTTCACATATCTATGCACTTAATGCTTTTTGTCACTGCAGCTGCAGCCCCACAGGAGGAAAGAGAAATAGAGGCATGGAAAACTGGCCAGGAGTTTACACCGATGAGTTGCCAAAACAGTAGTGATAAGATATATAAGATGTATGCAGAAGTTGAAAGAAGTAACTTCTAAGCCCCCATCACAAAGATCATGGACTTATTTTACCCTGAAAACTTAACCACTACCTTCACTGGGCCAGCGACAACTGGTCCAGTAGAAAGTAAAGTCAAACACACAGAACATACTGTTATTTTACATTAAACCATCTTTGAAATAATGGTCACTAATACTCATATTTTTTACAGTCTTCCACAAGTAATACATTTCAGGTCTTTAATGCTTATTTGCAAACACTACATAAGTAAGTTATGGGTGTCATGGTTTGACCCTGGATAAACGCCTGGTGTCCAGCAAAACTTCTCCAGGGCCTTTTCACCCCCCTTCCCCCCTCACCTTTCACCTTCCAGAGGGAAAGGGAAAAAAAAACCAGCTTGGAATTTATGGCTAGAGATAACAACCCGAAAAAGAGCTTTGATTAATACCACGGGCAAAACAGAACTTAGGATAATGCTTAAATTTATTACTAACAACCTAAAAACTAAA
>JAWWTY010000001.1:79953116-80029512 GCA_035222235.1 Margarornis squamiger
GGAGGGAAACTTCCAGAGCCTGCAACAGAAGCCAATCTTCCTCTTAGGAAAAAAAGAACCCTAATCAGAGAAACCCACGACAATGGGTCATTACAGTTCCTTGTGTTTATATGTAAATTTAAGCCGTGCTTACAATAGAAAAGGCCATTTTTATTTCTTCCTGAGTTTATATGTAAAAGTGCCTGATGAAATTTCAGGAAAAATAACACTCAAAATATAGAAGAACTCTGCCTCCTCTCAACTTCTTTCTAAAGACTCTGTGTGCCTCTATGGTTTATGTTCGCATAATCACATAATTAGTTAGGTTGGAAGGGATCTCTTCAGATTATTTAATCTGCTGCTGCCTGCTTAGGCAGAGTCAGCTAGAACAGGTATTCCAGAAATGCATCCAGTCAGAGTTTGAGTATCTTGACAGATGACGGCTGTGCAACCTGTCTGCTAAACCTATTCCAGTCTTTGACCACCTTCACAGTGAAAGAGTATTTTCTTTTGTTCGGCTGTTCAGAATTAGACAACTGTCCCACTGGAAGACAAATAAGATCACAGAATCTCTGAGATTAGAATCTCAAAGGGCTTCTTGAGATGATTTAGTCCAATCCTTCTGCTCAAAACAGCATCACCTAGAAAAGGTTGCTCAGGACCACATCCAGTCAGGTTTTGACAACCTCGAATGATGGAAGCTCTACAATCTGTCCAAACATGCCTGTCCTGCATTTTCACAGTTAAAGAGTTTTTTTCTCATGATTAAATAGTATTTCTTATTGTTTCAGTTTGTGTTCATTGATTCTTATCCTACCACTGGACACTACTGAGAAAATCCTGCCTCTATGTTCTGTATTTCCTCACATTAAGTATTTTTCTATACTGCGAAGTTCTACCCCTGAGTTTATTTTCTCCATGCTAAACATTTGCAACTCTCTCAGTATTTCCTCATATGAAAGATGCTCCAGCCCCTTTATCATTGTAGCACATTGTTAGACTCAGTCTAGTATGTCCATACCTTCTATTATGAAGTCCAAATCTAGACACAACACTTCTGATGGCCTTACCAGACCCAAGTAGAAGGGCATCACCTCCCTCAACATGCCAGAAATTCTCTTCCTAATCCTGCCCAGAGACTTGTTGGCCATCTTTGCTTCAGGAGCATAGGGCTGGCCCATGTTCAACCTGTTGTCCAAAAGGATCCCCAGGACCTTTTCTGTTATATTGTGGCTGTTTGGTGCCAAACCTGTTGGTTGGTGCCAAGCCTCTTGATTGACATAAAAATAAAAAAATAAAACATAATAACTGTGCATATAGTTATTCCTTCCTCAGTGCAGGACTTTGCTTCTCTCTTTGTTGAACATCATTAAGTTCCTTTGTGGTCAGTTCTGTAGTCTATCAAGCTTCCTCTGATTAGCAGCACAACCATCTGGCACATCAGCCATTCCTCCTAGTTTTCTGTTTGCAAATTTGTTGAAGGTGCACTCTCTGTGGTCATCCAGTTCATTAGAGGGTGTTGATGAAACAAAAGGGGCCTTGCAATAACATTTGGCAATTCCCTTAGCAATCATGGATTCATCCTATCAAATTCCATAGACATAAATATGTCCAGTTTATTTAAATGTTTCTTAATGAGATCCTTTTCCACCAAGAGTAAGATATCATGGCTCCAGACTTTCTCACAAGTTTCAGGGGCTTGATATTTCTGAAGGTCAGTCTTATCTATCAAGACAGGGGTGAAAAAGGCCTCAACTATTTCCATGCTGCCAGGTCTCCTAATCCTTTCAGCAGCAGGCCCATGTTTTTCCTAGTCTTCCTTTTGCAGTTTATCCTTCCTGGTAAGTATGAGGTGCAGCCAGAACACCTGACCTCCTCAGCTCCCATTTCAGGAAGTTATCACCACTGCAATGCAGAAATCTGGATTGTATTCTGGTGTGTTGTCCTTCTAGCAGATACCAGAGTGGTTACAATGTCCCAGGAGAACTGGGGCTTGGGAATGTGAAGATCATAGAATCATAGAATGGTTGAGGTTGAAAGGACCTCATAGATTATCCACTTTAGAAGAATGTAAGATTTAAGTAATAACACATTTTCACATTTGTAAGATACATTACCGTTAGAAAATTCATATATATAGTTGTAAAATACTGTCTCAGTCTTTAATGAGCTGAGATTGTTATATTTATAAAGAGTGGACAGCATTTACATTTTACGTTTAACCCTGCCTGGAGCTCAGTCTTAAGCAAACTACTCTACGTATTACTGGGTTGTTATGTTTCTTTTGTGATCAAAATGGAACATTTATGGGATGTATGGGAGGCTGCAAGGACTAGTACTTGTTCAGGCTTTTAGCCAAGTCTTGCACCTTCCTACTAAAGAATTCATCTTCCCTTGAATTACACTAGAATTTTAAGGTATCTTGCTTAAATTGAAGCTGAATGGAGACTAAGCACATATTTAGAAGCATTAAGCTGGTAGGTTTGCCTCTTGTCTCAATATCTGGGCTTCTTGTGTGAATTATGGGTAGCATCATAAATAGAACACAGCTCAAACTTCTCATGCAAACTGGATTTCTAATGACATAAAACAATTGCATATTCCAGTCTAGAGAGGCTCAGGAGCTAAAGCCTTATATTCAGAAATTTGCAGAACAAGCCTGAGTTAATAATGATGCACAGGTAAGTCACCAAAAGAGTGGTTAAATAAGGTATTGTTTTATGTTTAATCCACAAGGCAAGCTATAAGAACGCAATAATTAAAGACAGGGCTACTGACATCCATCATGCTTTTTTTTCAGTAGTGTGATTCAAAACAAATAGCATCTTATCTGTTACATTTCCATTTCACATGAATTCTAACCAGATTGTCTCTCTGCATATTTTACACTGTATTTTTAATAGTGTCAAAATTTCCTTCATAATAACAAAGTATTCTGTCACAATTGTGAAAGGACTTGCTAAAAGAAACTAGTAAGTGAGCCTGCAAAATGCACTTTTCTCTCCTTTCACAAAACAAACAAACAAACAAACAAACAAACAACAGGGAAGCAAAACAGGAATACAAGAAGAATAAAAATGCATTGTCTTTGTATACATGTACATACATGAACACTTTCTCATATAGACTATACCTTTGGACATGTTGTGATTTAGGAATGGTAGTCCCCAATTTAGTGTTCCCAATGAAACTCTCCAAACCACCTGCTGCTCACTCGCTCTCCCTCCTGCCCTGGTGCAGTCACCTGTCACTTGGGAGAAGAGTCCAACACCCACCTCCCTACAAACTCCTTTCAGGTACTTTTAGGGAGTGATGAGGTCCCCCTCGAGTGTTCTTTTCTCCAGGATAAATATCCCCAACTCCTTCCACTGCTCCTAAAAAGACTTAGGCTCCAACCCCTCCACCAGCTTCCCTGACCTTCTCTGGACTCACTGCAGCACCTTCTACTTTTCAGTAAGACTCAATAAAGCTTCTTGTCAAGGTCACCTTCCCAATTTAACTAAAAGGAGACTACTTAGCTAACAGTATTACATTGGATAGCATAATTCAACGTTAAGATAATAAGGAAGGAGGCTCCGACAGGATACAAGCTAGGCACAGGCTATGTAAAGGCAGAAACAGCTGGCTGAGGCATCAAATGAGGAGATAGCTGTGGTGAGCAATGTGAAAAGCACCCAGTTGCTGGCAGACAGACAGAGAACACACAGGGCTAGCAAGGTGAAGGTATCTGAGTAAATACCTTCACCTCACGCTCAGCAGAAACACTATGCTGAGGAGAACCAAAACAGAAATTCATTACTTTTAAATCCCAGGACTGGCCAGTTCACAAGAGCCAGATTGGTATCTTAATTTTTTCTACAACATGTCACAATCTAGCTGCTCACTTGGCACGAATGCAGCTCACAGTAAGCAGCTTTCCTGTTGGCCTCTCAGACAGAACTGCAATATCCTTAGGAGATCAATCACAGTGCTTAGCCCGCACACCTACTGTGTTCAACTTTCCCCCTACTTTAATCTGTCTTAGTTTGTTCTTTCTGCATCACAGAGTTTTAGTTTGGACTTGGACCCTTAAAATGGTTCAGATACACCTCTGCTGCAATGCTTGACCACAAGAATTCACTGCCACTTTACATATTTCTGTATTTGGAAGACAGTCTCAGTGAAAGCTGAATTTAGCCCACAGCACTTGCCCAATCCTTAAAAATCATTTTGGATTACCGCATCAGCAGTGTGTCATTTGGATTACAGCCCTTTTCAGAGCACACAGCCATGGAAAATTCTCCATGCAAACTTGAAAGAAGAGACATAATGCCAATTTTTGTTCTTGTTTAATTTACTGACCTTTTTTCAGCCCTTGGATGTGTATTTCTTAAACAGTGTAGGAATGAGATGAAAGAAATGTTCTGATGTTGCTGTCAGCCAGTTGCATAGTGGGAAAAATGTATCTAATATTAAATTGGACTTAAGATTAGCTGTGCTGAAGAAGTCTCAAGTGAAATGCCTTGTTGCTGCCATCAATCAACTACAACAGTGCTGAAGTTTTTACATTTACTGTGAATCACTTGTAATACTGGAAACTGACTTCATGCAGGATGCTGATTCTCGGTGTCCAGGACCATGTGAAGAACATGGATGGCACAGTGCATTAAAGATGAGGTGGCCATAAAAACCCATGCCCGAAAAACTGTTAATGATCCACATTCTTTCAGTGTTTGGAAGTGCACAAAAGAACCGAGGATTTGCTTTGTGTCCAGATGAGAATTTCATGACAGCAGAGAAGATTTCTAAGATACTACTCATTTATTCAACACTAGGGATGTGCTTGGACTAGCTGAGGGACTCTAGATGAAAAACTGTATGTAATAGCCCAGATTCACCCAAAAGCTCAAGTTGGCAATGACACTGCAATTGGTGACAGGTGAAGACTTACCTGACTCACTCTAGTCTTACAGAACATTACCATGCACGGCCTAAAGCAGTCTTTAGTCACTCCAGGAGTATCAGAACAGAGTACAATGCTTTAATACTTCTCTCACATTCCTGGATGACAGAGGAAGGATGAGTGACATAAATTGCCTTTGCCAGCTCACTGCCCTGGAGAAAATCCATAGCAGCTGCCACCTTACACAGCCAGAGCCACACAGACACTGGCTCAGGAAAGCAGTGGTCCATGCAAAAGGCAGTCACTAAGCAAACTAGAAAAACTGAATATGGAACTACCTTTGCCTAATACTAAACCCCTTTTGGGGGCTTGATATCTACATCAGGTATCTTGTATCACCATCCTTTATACAGGATATTTGTTTCAAGTCCACAATAGATCTTTCTTACTAAGCAAGATGGTAAGTATTGCAGACTTCTATGGTCTGATGAACTTAGTAATGAAAGAACCCATGGGCCATGTTCCCTGATATTACTAGTTCAAAACTGACCCAGCTGGTAATGTTCAATATTATCACATGAAACCTTGAAAAGAGGTGTCTTCAAAGGCCTCATTGTTGCTGTTTAGACCTACAGAAATTCAGACTGCATTTGACAAAACTGACACTCTTGGTGGTGAACTAAGAAAACAAAAATAAAGACAAACTGGCTTGATAAAAAAATTACCTACAAAGCCCTCAAGCTTAATGGTACTGAGCAAGACATGGTGAGGATTTAATATGCAGAAAAGCTTTGCTTATTTTGGCCATTTAGTGTGTGAAAAGCTTAGAGCGCGTAATTGTCAAACTGGCAGGGAAGCTCTTGAAAGTACCAAATCAATTAATGAACAGTGTAAACATCATTTAACTAAAAGATTTTGATAATTGCTATATGGGTAAGCAGCTTTTTTTGCAGATTTTGATACTCTTGAATTGTGCACTCATCAACAGGAAAAATATGGTTGTACCTGTACTTCTTTATATTTTAGATATACTTTAACACTTCCTAAATAGTAGGATCTCTTCCGTCATGTTTTAATGGAATGGCCCTGGCAGGCTGCTTACTCCCTTTTCATCTTCACTGGCTTTTGCTATCTGCCCAGGGAAGCCAGGTCCTGCTAAAAGATTCCAGCCAAGCTTCCAGCTATGGCTGTTTAAAGACCTTATACTGGCTACATGATCATTGTGGTTAAGTTTACACCTATCATTGTAATGATGTGGTGAGTTACTTGTGCTCCTCTCTATACATGCCTACTGGAAGACCATCCTCTCTGGTAGCTAGAATAGATGTTGATTTGTTAAAGTTGTTTTGATGTGCATAAAAGAGTTCAGTGATATTACAGAACAGTTGTTGCAACTGAAAAGCTTACATTTGTGCTAGTCCATTCTTTTTTACTTATGGGCTTGTTGCAGCATAGATTCGACCACTGTAGCGACATGAGGGCGAATACAACTCCCAGCTTATTTCCATGCACAGAACCACCATGAGGTGTGGTGATACATTCTGTAACTTGGGTACTTATGGTACCTGATGACTGCTTACAGCTCCATTAGCTGAAGTTAAGTGGGCATCATAGAACAGAGAAACCTTGTTCAGAAGAGCTAACAAAGCAACTCAGGTTCGTTATAGCAGCATGGAAAATACTAGGTCAAATGAAGAAAAAAAAAGTATTTTGAGTAAGTAAGTTCTTTTCTTTCTGGCATTTCTTCAGAGCTCAACCCATGATGGTTAAACAAATATAAAGGGATCATGGGTTTTCTACAGTAGGGCAAGTTTAGGGTGTATGCATAAAATTCACACAACTAAGAGAGTAACATGAGGGTCGGTCACTTGATTTGATTTTGAAAGCATGATACGTCAAATGCCTCAGAAATAATTGTAATGTACAAGACTAGAAATAGCAAAACTGCCTGACTTTAGGATTCTATGACACAAGGTTTCTAAGAGTCACTGAGCAAAGATTCGATTGTGGCCTAGAGAAAAGGGAAAAAATTTTTTATCCTATACATGTTTAGTATACTTGCAGTGTTTATTTTGTCCCTTTTCTTTGCGAAGTGCTTGAAGATACCTTGAATATGAAAGAACCTTTACAAAATCACATTCTATACACTGTTAATCATAGATAATTCATAGTATGAATAGGATAAATTTGATTTTCATTTTGTTGGTTAATGGCCATCTGAGCAAGTGCAAAATTGTGAAATTGCAGGAAATTTTCCCTTTTGTTTGCAGTACATTGTAAAGCATTTTACAAGCCATGTAACTAATTTTCTATAAACCATTTTGCTTTCAACTTACTTTATGACTGCCTGACAAAGATACGCTTGTAAGGAGAATTTAGCAATTATTCCCATGCTCTGCAATCTGAACATTTCTGAAAATTATTAAGCATTAGCCAGGAAATTTATGGGAACAAGCCTTTTAATATCTTATATTGATGAAGTTATACATCAGTGTGGGATGCCAAAAACATTGTAAATCTGAGATATCACCTACTGTATTTGAAAGGAAATTCCAGATGTCAAATGAACTCAAATAATGCAACTTCCTTGAAGAAACAAGGTGAAGGGTGATTTTTAAAGATGCTGCAAGGAGTGGCTTTCATATACCGCAAAGAAAATAAGTCAGTACTCACAGCTCAGATGTTACTACCTTTGGTGATGATAGGGAGGCAGTTTTGGATTTCCAGTACAGGCTGGCTGCTCCAGTGACAGCAAGGTGATTCTTTACCAATTTTGGCTATAGAGACTTGTTTTAACCCTTTTTGTGATAGTAGAGGAAGTTCTTAGGGTAGTGATGCAGTAGAGATGAATGTAAAGACCCTTTAAGATCCACAGTCCAATGAAAAAATCTCCTTAAAAACTACTTTCAGATCACCCTAGCACAGAGAATCTTTGTTATCAGCTGCAGTAAATAATATACACGGTGTGGTGATATTTATGGAAGGAAAATGCTCTCCCAAAAAACCAAACATCATAACTCTTGCAAATTTTAGAATATGCACTTGGAAACGGTTCTATAAATGTTAACTGGCTGTAGCAGAGGTTACACTGGCCTGGCAGAAAGAACAGCATAGACAGCAAACTGTCCCAGCTCATAAAATATTCCACACATTTCACTTTACTGTGTTTCTCTTTCCACTTTCTACCTCATCTGATTAGTATGCAAAACTCAAGGTAGGCACAGTATCTACGTGTGTTTTTACAGGGTCTTCTTCCATGCAGCCTGAAAATAAACTGGAAATGGGACTTTTACTGAATAATGGCAACATTTCAGAATATGCAAATATGTGCTCTGGTAGGTAAGCATAAGATTTTCTGCTATCAAGATATGTTTTTAAAGCAGTAAATGTCACCGTTGGATGACATGGTATAGTTAAATTCGTACAGAAATCAGCAATTGCCAAACCCTATCTTCCAATAGCCTAAATGTCTACATAGTATTTGAAAAGAAAGGAAATTTATGAACCTGTTGTATTAAAACAGACTCTCCTGCCTCTTAGCATATCTAATTTGGTTTAAAAATTAAAAGTTGCTTTAAAAAAGGCAAACAGAATTCTATGAAAGGAACAAAGTAAAGACAATAACACAAGACAATTGAGAAAATACATACTTTGGAAGCAAATTGTTGGAAATAATGATAGAAAGCCTACTGAAGAGAAATGAAAAACTCATGTCTTAAGATTTTTCAAGTAACAAAACCTTTAAGGCAAAAGTCTCTGGCAGAAATTAGATATATTTTTTTCCTTACATCCTAGATTTGAAAACCAAAGTCCTATTTCTGCTACAAGGCTAAAGAATGCATTGCATATGCCTCTTTCAGACTAGCTGCATCCTGCTAATTCACGCTGCAACAGCAGAATAAAGCATTAGCATAGATACACTTCTGTATGCCTGTTACTAAGAGCAGCCACTTTTCTCCTCCCACAAACTTCTAATAGAACAGTCAAAAAAGAAAATAGTGACTCTTCTGCTCTAAAAATCCATGAAATAATGGCTTCTTTGAAACTAAACGACCCTCCTCCCCATCAGTTTATAAATCAGCTAGCACAGATATGTTATTTTCTTTGCAAGAAGATAGAGAGGAAGTAAGCAGCCTTTCAGTGCCTGCAATCTGACTTAGAGAAATGGAGAGCAGCTGCTGCAACATAAAAGAAACCTAAAAATACTACTTAAATTGTTCGTGATAACAATAATGCATAGAAATTGTTACCTACCCATCAGATTTTTAGAACTGTTAGTAAGTATATCATCACCTCAGCAGTAATTTTCCTAAAGCTACCTACTATGAAAAGCAAAACAGAACCCAAATAATATGAATGAAGTTTTAACCCTTTTTTCCTAAACATTGCAATACAGATCAACTCAGAAAATACAAGCCAAAATAATTGGTGAATAAAAAGTGAAATTAAACTGCCCAAATTATTGTTTGGTTTATATCTGGTGACTTCATCAAAGCTGTAGGGTTGAAGTGAACTCTGTACATTATAGTAAGACGTGATTAATCACCTTTCTGTCCTATGTGAATTAGTATGCTCCCTAGTCCCACAGCAGTTACAAAAAGAAAAGTTCTTTTTCTCTCAGAATAAAAAATACTGTAAATTGCAAATTGTCAGTGACATCTTAGCAGCAACCTAGATATCTGAAGTAGTTTAAAATCACAATGCCAAATGCATTTAACTTTAATGCATTTCATATATATTAAAATGCATTTAACCTTAATGCATTTTATATATGTTAACCTTAATGCATTTAACCTGTGTGGGTGACTGAGCATGGGAACAGATTGCCCAGAGAAGTTGTGGAGTCTCCCTCATTGGCGATATTCAAGAACCATCTGGATGCAATCCTGTGCAACGTGCTCTAGGGTGATCCTGGTTGAGAAGGGAGATTGGACCAGATGTCTCACTGTGATCCTTTCCAACTTTATGCATTCTGTGAACCTCAGGTACAGGAAGACATATAGGCCCAAACACTCCCATCTGGCCACATTATGGATGAACACCACATAAATACATAATTATATAAAAATATGTATGTATGCAGGTACCTTCATTTATATAAATATGCCCTTACAGAGTAGGCCAAATTTATAGCAAATTGCTGATGCTGTGCACAGTCAGTCACCTTATAATGGATGCACTGGACATTCCTAATCTACATTTTCTAAGTTCTTCTCTGAAAACTTCAGCTGATTCACTATCTGCATTACGGCACTATCTGTATTTACATATTGCTGCTGAACCCTATAGATACAGTCTTCTATTTTATGCATGTCAGCAATGTTGATATTTCCTATGCTTGTATATTTTTATTTTGAAAATATGTTAACTGCAAACAAAATAAATGTAATAATGTTGTACTTACTGTGCAGCAAGACAGCTCCATCCCTAATAGTAAATCTATTTGCTTTTATTTAGAAGCTGTGCTACTTATGAGCAGTGGTACATAATATATTGCTCGCTCCTCACAAAAACACTAAATATAATTTAGACAAGTAATTGTTTATTACATGTGCTTCCACTTTCCCCTGAAATTTCTGCGGAGGTGAGTGAGAATGGAAGGAATCTGGACCTTAAAGGTGCTGTAATTTTTTTTCCATGCCCTCAAAATTTCCATAACTTTTACACTTTACAACTCTAGGAAGCTCTCTTCCAAAAATTTTCAATTAGCACTTATTCCTTGAATTACATGCCTTTGAAAATCTCACCTGGAAGTGAGATCTCCCTAAAATTGCTTCAGTAGACTACTTACTCTTTCACTTATGTTTCAATTCAAGAACCGTATCTCTGAAATATCATTCATTAACCTGATGTGAATGAGTCATTTTCATTGCCTCTGTGTTATTTTTATTTCTTGATTCATTAGAATAATTCTTATTTTTATGTTATTGCAGTATTGCAGATTTACTAGCTGCTTTACAAACATGAAGGAAATCCTTGCCTTTATTATAATGAACAACTAAGGAGCTAAAAGAGCTATAGACTGTAACAGAAGTATCACACCACATTCTGTAATTGGTACTTACTAAAGATCATCGCGAAATCCTTCAGAATTCTTGGTATTATTTTTAGGATTTACCCATTACCCATATACCAGGAGAGGTAGAGCTGAGCTAAAGAGGAACTAAATAATCTTCCTGCCCTTCCCTTTTTGCTCTCTCACAGTTTAAACCACCTTATCAAGTATTTAGTGCAGATTCAGTTTCATTGTGAACTTTCTTTCTGTGTCAACTTCAATGAGCCAGTTTCTTATATCAAAGTTGGTATCTACTGGCTCTGCATACACTCTGTAGAGGACATGGCTCTTCAGGAGGAACCAAAGCTCGGTGCTGGTCGCATGTGCTTTAAACCACTTCTCCTCAAAAAAGTATTCATGTCTCATGAGCGACTTATGTGAGTTCTGATAGTATAAAGCAACAGAAGGCAGAAGAGAGCTGACTACTCATTCTGAGTTGGAGGACTGAAAACATAAATCCTGCTGTTAGGAAGACTGTCAGGCATATCTTCCAGCTCCTTTGAGTTCATGAGAAAACAACATAAAGAGCAATTCGGGATAAGCAGAAATTGAGTCTCTATTTGCCCACAACCTCTTGTACAACAATGAAGTACCATTTTGAGTTCCCAACTACCAAGAAAGCACTAGCAGGCCAACACTTTAGCAGAAAAGGAGAACAAGGAAAGGACAAAAAAAGCGATGGGGAATACTCTTCTTCAGTTTGAAGAAGTGATGGTGAAAAAAAATTAAATCCAAACACATAAAGGACACTTGCTTGTCTGACATGGAAACAGCAAAAAATATATCTGTCTAAATAATTTCTTTTCTAACATCAAAATATGCATGTGGAAGCACTCAGTGCTGTCTTTGGACAACTTGTTTTCAGTATTTCCAAACAGCATGAAAACTTGGAAAATGAGATCCTAAAAAAGCAATTCCTCATGGAAGTAAGCATTTTTTTAGTGAGCTTTCTTTTCACTATCACTGTATTTCCTGGAAAACTCACTAAGATAAAAGCCTCCTCCACGGAAAAGTTTTATACACAGCTAGATCTTCTTACCTTCTCTTAGTACTTACTGCAGCTTGATTATTATAACATGTATTCTTTGAAATTCTTTAGGTGGCTGAGCTAAATCTCAGTGCCTTTTCACAGCTCTTGTATTGTTAAACTGTTTAAAACTTAGAGAAGTACTTGATCAGCATTAGAAAAAGTAGAGCACCTCAGTTCTTGGAAAATTTCCCTTTTGAACTAAAAGCTGCCAAATGTGTGCTTAAGACAACTCCACTCAGAATTAGTGAAAATATTTCTCTGAGTCAGACTGGTCATTTCTACAGACTATTGGTTTCTTATTGCAACACCTTGCCTAGCAGAGTACCTCAATCTTCTTAGTTATCATATGTACTACATTTGTCTCAGGAACATGGTGTGCAATAAAGTTCAGACTGGCAATAGCTACCTCCTTGGAAACGTTTTTCCTTCTGCTCTTTATAATTTTTACACTTTGGTGTGCTGGCATGAGACAACAAAAACCTCACTTTGTGGAAGAAGTTTTTATGTCAGGAAACTGGTAATTTAATGACACTCAGAACACAGTTGATATGACTGAAAACATATATGTGTATCTCCTTCACACCAAAAGGTTTAATGATTCAGAAATAGCTAGTCAGGTATGTGATAGAAAACATAAAGAACACACTGATAGTGATAAAGTCAGAAAACCTTGCTTTTATTAAAAAAAAGATTTTCTAAAATTAGTTACTTGGCTATATAAATAAATACCAAACATTTCAATGGAATTTTCACCTTTTGATTAGACCAGTTTTTCCTTGAATTTTCCATGTGTAATTTAATTAGCACACTCTCTAATTCACAATTTACATATAAAAAGCAGAGATTACTTTGAAATAAATCAAATGCTCCATTAAAGAAGTGATCAGATGAATAATTAGAAGAAAAACCCATACTTTTTGCACTTAGACTAAAAATCTACTTTCTAGTAAAACGCCTTCCAATCAAAAAAATTAAACACACAGAAGACAATTACAGGAGTATTTCTCCCTAACTGAAATAGCACTGGAAATGGCTGACAACTTAGGCTCTATTGCCTTTGAGCAGAGGGATAGCAGAGCTAATCAGATTTTGATTGCCAATAATTCAGAGGGCAGGGGGCAGTGATTGCCTATATACTTCCTTTTTCTTACAAAGCATCTGTTTTCCAACTTTATCAGCCAGGCTACCTTTACTGCAGTCAAGCTGTGATACCCTCTTCCCTTCACTAAGGTAAAAACCAGAGGTATAGATCTCTCTAACAAAAATGGTATGGAAAGACAATTCAAACTAATGCGACTTGGAAAAAACATAGTATCATTCCAGAATGAAAAGACATTGACTTTTTGATTCCTTCTCTCTCACAGGTAGTAGAAGGAGAAATTATCTCCCCATTTTCTAAAGAGGTCATGATATTAAGGTTGGATTTGAACTGTAACACCCAGGAATCTTGTTTTGTAAATCTCTTGGAGAGGCTGGAGTCATAGGACACAGGAGACTGAAAACTTCTGGTTATTCTGAAGTGTACCATTCCAAATTTAGTTGAAATGCAATTAAATTTTAGTTGGGCAATTGAATGAGCAACCAAGAATCTTTCAGTTTCATAACCACACACACAAGTGATTTGTAATTGCCATTTTCAGCAAGTTCATAGTTCAACATTACCAGTTTTCTCTTACAAGGTGTTATTTAAATAAATATATTTAAAGCAAAAGACCTAGGACAGAGAGATTGTTTCAAGCCTAACATATGCATTATTAGTCCAAATTTCAGTTTCCTTTGAAAATCATTCACCCCTTTAAAAAAGAAACAAAAAACAAACCACAAAGAATCTTCTAAAATAGTCACATAATTTTCCATTTTTTACTGGTTTTCCAAATAGGATTAAGAAGGTTTTAAAATGTAGATGCCATGTAAAAAGAGACAAGCATAATGTGTAGTGTTCATAACTATGGTCACACTTAGGGCATAAACCCAAGCAGGTCCTACAAAAGGCAAACCAACAGATGCACCAAATGCAGGTACTAGTAAGGTCTTTTTCAGAGGCTGGGAGACTGTGTAGGAGGGTACAAATCAATTTTTTGAGTCCTTTCACCATTTGTGCTGGTTTAAAGGTAAACCTGCTCTTCAACTGCTGAGCGCATTGTTTGCCTAAAAACATAGAACATTAAATCAAGCAGGGAATTAAGAAGAAAGAAAATTAAATAGGCAGGTTAAAAGTTTGCCATCAGCACATACACAGCTGTTTTTAAAAGTTTAATTAATAAAAAATCTATAATTGTGATTTTATTTTGTTATATGCTAAATAAAAATGAAGCAGCTAATTAGTAAACTAAATCTCTTCTGGTCCGTATGACAAGATTTTCTATTGAAGTGAACTTCAAAGGATTTCTTTAAAAATATGAGCATCAAACATTTTTTTGAACAACAAAGGAATATCCTTTGATAGAAAAATGCTGTTGTCCTATATTTGTAATATATAATTCTTATTTGATAATTCTCAATGGGATTATAAGGTATCTCATAAGACTTTAGAAAAGGAGGATGCTGTAATTAAATGATAAAACAAACTAATAACATGTCTGACAATATTGGTGTGAGTTCTGCAAATTTAGATGTTTTCTCATTTGCAAATCATTCAGCTTATTTTAGTTTTCCAAAGAAGACCTATAGCACTTTTAAAAATTGTCACATTAATATATATCAAGTAACATTTCCACTTATAGTCAATCCTGAAAAATGGAAAAATACAGACATTCTAACTATTTTATAAGCAACAGATTTATACAGTTTTGATTATATCATGTATGAAGAAATTTCTCTTTACTGAAAACCATCTCTTTCATTATGGCCACTGAAACACATCCAAAACTGAAGAACTGAGATCATGAGATATACGCCCTCAGTGTATTTTCTTCCTGTAAAGTTCTTTAAAGGGAACTGCTGTCACTGACATTCTACAGTATAGCAAATTAATATGCTCTACTAAATATCAGTGAAGTAGGAACTCTTTAGATGTGTATGTCCAATATTCAGTTTTGACTAACTAGAGTTTTATTTTCAGAAGATGAAATTTTGTGTGTCTACTAACTCAAATGTGGCCCCCAAATACTTCTCATTATGATCATGAGGTTTTAAATCTACATGAAGAGCGGGGCTTACTGAAAACTCATTACCACAATATGCTATTCAGTATTTGCATTGTGAATTCAGCTGGAGTCTTGAACACTTAAATGACCAAGATTTTGAACTATCATCAATGACTATCTTAAAATTACGTGAATCACCTCCTGTTGATGCCTCTTTCTTCTGATTATAAAGTGCCTAAGGTTATCAACTCCTATCAGTACATTTAATTGCCAGACTCATAAGACTGCCAAATAAATTCCATTTCTTCTATGTCTATGTCTGTACAACCACACCTATGCAAAAATGTCTATTCTTGCCCTCATTCCCACACCTAAGGCTTTTAAGCATTTTTAAAATTAATTCCTAGTTAATATTGCTATCCCACCAGTGCAAAGAATAAAATATTTAAAATTTAAACTGTATCTATCACTGCCATACATCCCCTTCTAAGTCAGTTTTATTCCATTATTCACCCTTTCCACACTGTATCTTATTCTCTTAAACAAACAGTAGGATTAACCTTAGTGGTTATCTATTAATGATTAATTCTGAACTGAAACAGTGTGTACAGCTTAAACTGTACATGGATTTACAGTGTGGGGGTTTTTACATGAAAAAGGAACTTCAGTACCAGCATTACTGCTGCCAATTTTCCAAATGATCTGCAAAAGTAACTACACTGGTTCATATATACCAATCGGTGTTGGTCTCATTTCAATGATGATGTCAGTTTATGATGTTTATTGTTAAATACACTTGCATAATCACAATCCACAAAAATGAGTAAGTTTGAGGTGTTCAACATGAGTCTTATACATACACTTATCTATCTCAATATAAGCTCCTTACTGGTTTATGAAAACACAGCACACTTACATCTCCAAGGGTCTTCTTAGAGATCAAGAGTTTCAAAGCAGTCAGGTGGATTTAGACACAGAAGTTGCACTTAAGTAATGAAATAGACTGAAAGCAATTGGAATTCCTGAAGCATAGAATATCATTAATTCTGAGAACTAGGCAGTATTCTAGAAATGTGTTCAATGTTAAGCATAACAAGTAAAATAAATTTCCTACGCCTAGAGTAATTTAAGGATCTCCCTTTTTCCATTCTATTTATAGCTAGGAGAAGTTTCTCCCATACACCTCTAGCTAGTTTCTCCCATACACCTCTAAATCTTCATGTTTGTAAGGAGGAACACTTACCAAGAGCAGGACCCTTTGCCTCATAGGCTTATGGTATTTTTTATGTTTTAATCTGTTTGATATATACGTTTGTTTAAACCTGCCATTTTTAGTGACGGCAAAACCACTGTTCTGTATTCAAAAGATTAGAAATTAAATTCTTCTCCAGTGAAGTCAGTGGCAAAACTTGAGTTTGATTGCACCTCGGTTATATTGTTTCTCTTCTATGCTTCCCCTAACGAGAAAGAGAAAATCCTGAATGAACAGAAAAGAAACAAACCTGTGATAGTCTTGTGCCTTTTTCTCCTCACCTCTTTTCTGAGGTACAGGTAGAAGGTCTCTAAGCATTAGCGTTTGGCTCTACATACCTCTGCAGAACACTGAGAATCTCCCATCAATTTTCTCTCAGAAACCCAGTAAGAGAACAGTGAGTCATCCTCTTTTGAAACTCAGTCAATGAGTAACAACCTGCCTCACAACTCAACTGTAACACTAACAAGCCAAAGTTGGTATTTCTGTATCATACACAGCTTTTTTCCCAAGTATCCTTGGAGACAGATCTTTACTCTAGGCTTGGTTTTAGTTTACTCAACGGCATTCTCAGCTACAATAAACTTGGCTTAGTTTGCTCTATCCCCTAGGTAGTTACACCTATCACCCCTCGAAGGATGCAGACTTACTGCCACTTCAAAGTCTTCTGACATGAGCTGGAAGATTCCAATGCTGTAACATTGCCATACTTTGCCTGACTTCATCCACATCCTTTGCAATAATCTCCATGCAAAGCTTGCTCATTAGCATCCTTGAGAAAGGAATACCTTTTCTCACAGAAACCCTTCTGACTGGGAGCAGTACAGGACGTATCGTGGCTCCACAAAGCATAAAAGAGGCATGAATGCAGCAGAAAAGCAAGACCTCCACCAGAAGAAATAATCCATATTATCTTCCAGAGACAGAATGTGAGAAACTTGCTCAGAGACCTCTTAGAGTTTTTTGTTTTGTTTCTGAACCCTGGCTAAATAAGAAAGAAAGAATTTAAGGATCTGTGAATAGATCTATTGGTAGTTGCTTCTATGCTATGCAGCATTGGGAAATTTTACTTTGGGCAGCAGAAGAAATGGAGCTACTGAGCATAAAAATAGTAAGACTTCTCTTGCAAACAACCATGAATAGTCAGTGGGAGGCAGTTTCTCAGTAAATGAGGAATGGCTTGGAGGATACTGAAGAAATACCCAGATACTGAAGAGATACCCAGGAAGACAGTTCTAAGCCAACAGAATAACAGACTGGATGGAAAAACTTCATGTACATAGAGTATGAAGAAGGGAATTGAGTATACAGTCAGCTTTAACTAATTAGTGTTCCAGTTCCTACTCTGAGTTATCTAGGATCCTATAGAAGGAAGTGATGGCTAGAAATAAAGAAAGAAGCACAGCACATGTACTGCCAACTCTGCTATATTAGCACTGTCTGTAGTAAAACATCTTCTGAAATCAAGCCCACTAGTGCATATATCTGCTTTTCTCAGCCAAACCTTCTGAAAAGTTTATGATAGAGAAGAGGAAATTATTTATATACACTCTAGGTACTGAGCAGTTAATAAAATGTCATCACATATAATATATGGACCAGGCAGAATTAATGGCAAAATAATGTATGTTACTTAAAGTATGATGTCTCAAGCTACTTTAAAAGCATGAGGTGAAGATTCAGTGGAAATGACTGATTATGGAAATGAATTATGAAAGTTCCTGAAAAGCTGCAATTTAAATATGAAACAGCATGTTATGGATCTAAGCCTATTAAAAAAAAATAAAAAAAAAATCTGTCACAACTAGCAAAGAAAGTGTCTGCTTTTCTCCACCACCTATAACCTTCTGTGCCCCAGTTTGATAAATAATTTTTAAATATCTAAAGTAAGTTAAATGCCCACTCTTGCCCATAGGAACTGGTTACTGTGTACATGCTAGTGTTTTGCCAACTGTCCTGAGAAAAGGATGCCCAAGTGACAGCTCTGCACTAAGCTGAGGTGGAAACACCAAGGCTCTTTGTGTAGACAAAAGGCCAAGAAGGGAAAAGAACCCAGCAAAGCTGAATGCTGGTTTTACAGTTGTGATTAATTTTTGCCTCTCTCAAGGAATCAAGGAATCACAGAATAGTTAGGGTTAGAAAGAACCTCTGGAAATCATTTATTCCAACCCCCACTTTCAAGGTAGACTCACCTGGAGCAGGCAACACAGGAAGGTGTCCAGGTAGGTTTGAAATGTCTCCAGAGAGGGAGACTCCATGACTTCACTTGGGCAGCCCATTCCAGTGCTCTGCCACCCTCAATGTAAAGAAGTTCTTCCTCACGCTGAGGTGAAACTTCTTGTGTTTTAGTTTATGGCCCCTCCCTGTTCTGTGGCTGGACATCACTGAGAAGTGGTTCATCTTATAACAGAGTAAGAGAAGTATTTGCTGTATCACACCCTCATCCCTACCAATGCAGAATTACTTTCTAGCCTGTTGTCCAGCTTGGCCTGACAATGGCTGCAGTCATTGGAGGATATTTTCCTGCTACTACACAAACTCTTTCACAGAATATATAACATTCACTGTTGGCCATAAATTCTCTCTTTCATATTTTAATCATAGAATCACAGAATATTAAGGGGTTGGAATGGACCTTAAAGATTATTTAGTCCCAACTTCTCCATCACGGGCAGGGACACCTCCTACTAGACCCGACTGCTCAGACTTACCCATCCGGGCTTTGAACACCATGAGGGTTGGGGCATCCACAAGCTCCCTGGACAACCTGTTTCAGTGTCTAACCACCCTAACAGTGAAATATTTCTTCCTAATATCTAACCTAAATTTACCCTCTTTCAATTTGTACCCATTACTCTTGTAATAGCCACAGTTTCTTGAACCGTTTAATGTACACCTAGCTGTATCCTATCCTAATTTTCTGTTCTCTTACTCGATCTTTTAAAATACTTATCAGGAACAACCAAGCATGTTTGGTTTCTGTGTCTAAGTATTGTACTGTATCCTTTTTTTCTCTGTGTTATGAAAGAATTGATTAAAAACTCTCTACTCGAGGAAAACTCATTCTCTGCTACCATCTGGTACTTTTATTCTGCTAAAGGAATGAAAGCCAAGAAGCAACCACAAAAACTGATGG
The DNA here is from genome assembly GCA_035222235.1 of Margarornis squamiger. Taxonomy (NCBI): domain Eukaryota; kingdom Metazoa; phylum Chordata; class Aves; order Passeriformes; family Furnariidae; genus Margarornis; species Margarornis squamiger. Next base: position 79,972,537 of record JAWWTY010000001.1, read on the forward strand.
CCATATTGAGTCTGCTTAACTGTTAGTTGCCTGCATGGCTCTGGTTTGGACCTCTTCAGTTAGTTCTCCTTAAAACAACAGCCAGGCATGGCTCCCTCCATTCTGCACAATTGTCTAACACCACAAAAGCCTTTTCACCCTAGAACAACCTCACTCTCCCTGGTATCAAACCTGAGAGCACGCGAAGTATGACCAGCATCACACCATTATTGTTCAGATGAGCTGCCAACACTACCCTCAATTTATTTTGGATACTCAGAATGGAAAGAAACACAGGGAAATAATTGTGCCTGAAAGACATATGGATGCCAGAAGGGCCCAGAGGAGATAAAGAGGCAAGTCCTGTATAAAGCAGGAATGATTGATCTGTTCAGGAGAAGGAAGTATGGAAGGCCACAGGCCATGTCCAATGGCCTTTAAGATAGTGAGGGCCTATAAAAGGGAATGCACACTCTCATTGTGACAGTTCAGTTTTCTACATTGCCTAAAAGCTCTGAGACAACAACATTAAAGGATTTTTATTTTTTTTTTTGTAAGGAAGAATTAAAATGACAGAAAAAAAGAAGTGCTCAAAGTTCAAAACATCTTTAATACAACACTAAATGTAGGGCTACAAATCAAAGTACATCTATGTCAATGATGGGCTGTAAACATGTGCTATCAGTTCACATCCATTAAACTTAAAGAAAGTCAGTCGCTTTTGTTCATATGCCATGTTGCTAGCTTTCCTCTTTGCTCCTATCAGGCCTCAAAGATCCTCTTTTCAAAGGTCTGAGGTAAGGGTAGGAAAGGAATGGAACTGCAGGAAGGGAAAGCAAAATTATGAGAGAATCACCTTGAAGATTTGAATCTACTGTACCGCACTGCAGCCTTCAGCTTGTTAAAATGCAGAGGGCAGCTGAAGATACTTCTATTTAACTAACACTTTAAAAATCCCCAAAGCATAAAGGGTATAGACTTTGAAATGACTGTGTAAATAAAACCCATATAACAGCTGCATTTATATCAATGAAATTACTTATGAAAATATGATTCTCAAAACTCTAGGTACCTTCTATTGATTTCAGTAGGATTTAATAAATGCAAAACACTTGTGAAATATCAGTATGCATGCCAGCTGAAGCAGGACTTAATTTTGCTTTAAACACCAAGAATGCAGTAAGAAAAGGCAAAGACATTCTTATAATTTTTTTTTAGTGAGATCTATTCATGAATAATTGAAAACAAAAATTTTAATATGAATATAAAATGGCTACTTAAAAATTACAGCATTTAGTAAGAGCTGTTTGTTTAAATACCTGTTGGCTCACACTCACCCTGCTTCCTCTTAGGCACTTCACTGAGGTGCCCTGAAGACCACACAGTCTGTGCTGCCTCTCCATGACAATGAAGAACTACAGACAGCACAAAAGGCAACTCATCATCCCCAACTTGTGAATTATCTTCAGATTATTATCTCCCCTCACTATTGAGGAATGCAAAGGGTTAGACACCAAAAATAGCAAAAAGATACTGCAAAGTGATTTGTTTTTAAAAGTTTCAAAAATCTAAAAATAACATCTAAAAAGAATGATCTAATAACCTACAGAGCTGTAGCACATGATATTCTTTGCAGTCCTAGTGAAAAGAGACCTTCATTTGTGAACTACTAGAAATATGGAAAACATTGGTGGTAAAACAACCCACACGAAGGAAAAAAAAATCCTGCTAGTTTTATTCTAAGACTCTGCAGTCTTCCACTTTGCTCAGATTGTCATCCAAGTTGCAGTTCCAAAGGAAGTCATGCTGCTCCTGCTGCTGCTTTCAACACTTTGATTGCTCTAATTGTACTAAACACAAAAAAACTACATGACAATTTAAATACCTGTTTTCACTTTGATAGGATTTGAAACACTGGACATATTTAACCCCAGAAATAAAATTTTCTAAAGGAAACTCAGCTGAACTTCAACTTTAGCAGCATTACTGAATAGTTTCTATAATACACTGACGCTCATGTGCCCCAAAATTTTGAAGTACAATTTATGAGTACAGGCTGTACTGAAGTCCATTGTTAAGAAGAATGCTAGAAAAAAGGTCCACTCTGCCTGTTTAGATCAAAGCAAAAAGACTGAGGGGGAAAAAATAATAAAAAGCAAAACACATAACTGAAACAGTCCTTAAAAATTATTAGAACAACTTGCATATTTTTATTGTAGCAGATTTTTAGCTTATTGATTTGACCATGATGTTGTAAGAACTGATTGCCACTGCCTAATGGGTGAACTGTTGTGGTGGGTTGACCCTGCCACCCTGGATGCCAGGTTCCCACCGAGCTGCTCTATCACTCCCCTCCTCAGCTGGAAGGGGTTCAGGGCAGAAAATAAGATGGAAAAAATTTGTTGGTCAAGATAAAAGCAGTTTTGTAAAGTAAAAGTAAAGGCAGAATGTGGAAGCAAAGGAAAACAAAAGTTTGATTCTCTACTTCCCATCAGGTGTAGTCCAGACACTTCCTAGGAAGCAGGGCTTCAGCATGTGTAGCAATTGCTCTAAAAGACAAATGTAGTTAACACTTGTGTGTGTATGTTCTCTCCTTTCTCTTAGCTTTCATATCTGAGCAGATATCATATAGCATGAAATATCCCTTTCGTTATCTGGGGTCAGCTGTGCTGGCTGTGTCCCCTCTCAAGATCTTGCCCATCCTCAGCCTACTGGCAAGGGAGAAATGCTGGAGAGACAGCCTTGATGCTGTGCAAGTGCTGCTCAGCAGTAGCCAAAACACTGGTGTGTTACCAACATCTTTCTAACAAATCACAGCACTACAAGGGCTGCTATGGGGAAGATTTTGACTAACTATGTCAGCTAATGCTTCTGGCTGGATGGCCAAGTGTGGGCAACTGCACCAGGCCTGTGGATTTCTTGACAGAGCAAGAAAAATTTGACCTTGCCCAGACTGCTGTGTAGCCGTGAAGATAAACAGTTTGCAGAGACTGAGAGAACCCATAAGAAGTAGAAGATAAGAAGCCTGAATGAGTTTGCACAGAGACAGTAATTTGTACAAAGACAGTAGTTTGTAACTGTGGCCAATAGGTGATTGTTTGTGTATAATGAACACCAATAATGTTAGTGCACGTACACTTAGGAAATATATAAAAGTAGCTGTGTGAAAAAATAGAGGGAGATAATATAATAAAGAAAGCTTTCACTTTCCTCTATTCGGGATCTTCACCTGCTTTTTATCGTCCGTCCCAACAACAACAACAATGACAGCCAAGCCCAAAGAATGGTGGTGAATCCAGCTGTTTTCTGGTCACAAGCGGTGTTCCCCAGGGCTCAGTACTGAGGCCAGTCCTGTTTAATATCTTTATCAATGCTCTAGACAAGGGGATTGAATGTGCTCTCAGTCAGTTCACAGAGGACATGAAGCTGCATAGGAGTGTTCATCTGCTGCAGGGTAGGAAGGCTCTGCAGAGGGATCTGGATAGGATGGATCGATGGGCAGAAGCCAATGGCATGAGATACAACAAGGCCAAGTGACGGATCCTGCCCTTATCACAACAACCCCCATGTAGCGCTACAGGCTGGAAAGCTGCCTAGTGGAAAAGGACGTGGGGGTGTTGGTTGATGGTCACTAACCATGAGCCAACAGTGTGCCCAGGTGGCCAAGAAGGCCAATGGTATCCTGGCTCGTATCAAAAATAATGTGAACAGCAAGACAGGGCAGTGACCATCCTCCTGTACTTGGCACTGGTGAGGCCACACCTTGAATCTTGTATTCAGTTTTGGGCCCTCCATGACAAGAAAGACACTGAGGTGTTGGAGGATCACCAGAGAAGGGCAAGAGAGATGGGGAAGGGTCTGGAACACAAGTCTTATGAGGAGTGGCTAAGGGTACCAGGATTGTTTAGGCTGGAGAAAAGGAGGCTCAGAGAGGCCTTATCACTCCCTACAACTACTTGAAAGGTGATTGCAGTGAGGTGGGAGTCAGCCTCTTCTCCCAAGTGACAAGATGAGAAGAAATGGTCTCAAGCTGTGTCAGGGGAGGTTTAGATTGGATGTTAGGAAGAACATCTTCATGCAAAGCATTGTCAGATGTTGGAACAGGCTGTCTAAGGGAGTGGTAGAATCGTCATCCCTGAAAGTGTTCAAAAAAAGCTGTGGACGTGGCACTGAGGGACACAGTTTCCAGGTGAACATGGCAGTGTTGGGTTAATGGTTGGACTCAAAGATTTTAGAGGTTTTTTCCAACCTTAACAATTCAATGACTCTATGGTATAAATCCGACATATAAAGAGTTTTGAAAACATACTTCCTCAGAGAAATTCAAAATACTCAATTCTAAATCTCCCAAGGTGAGGCCAAGCACCTGACGAGACTCAGTTTTCTGCTGCAGAAGGCTCTCCTCTAATCAGGACTATTGCCAAGGAAAGCCACTACCCTCTTATAAGCTTAATCATTGTTAAACACCTATCCATTCTGTATTTTTGATGTGATTCCAATATTTTAAGTCTTCAGGAAAATTACATGTTTAAGCTGAGGAAGTTGTGTTCTATTTGTTCAAATGGAAAACCATAAGAACAGTAACATGTTTTCTTTCTTTTTTTTGTTTCATTTCTGCAGTTGCATTGCTACAAGGTCTGGCTAGTAATTTACTTTGATTATAATGAACAAGAACAGATAGTTCAGCAACTAAATGGAAAACTATGGAGAAGAAACTATGAACATAAAACAACTATGTCTCTAACTCGTTAACATGTGTGGTTTGATATAATGGTTATAAAGGAAAAAGCAGGCAGGCAAGAAAGAGAGAAAGGAGGGAGAGAGGGAGGTTGTATGCCTTGAAGACTGGCAATATGCATCCCCTTGAAACTGCTTTTCTTTTAGATGCCTGTATACAACAGCAGAACAATAAAAACATAGACAAAATCACAATAGAAATCTAATAATCATTAAGTTAATTAATATTTCTTAATGCCAGAATGTTACCTATGGGAAGATTTAAAAGTTGTCATACAAATGAGAGCCTTGTCACCAAATACACTAGTGTCTTTTAACAACAATCCTTACTGGTAGTCAAACTCTATTTCCCTTTTTGATGTTTCCTTGGCCCTGGTAGTTCTATTTGTATACAGAAGCACAAACAAAAAGCAACCATCTCCCACGGCTGGTGTTTATAGTCCTCAAATACTCCCATCTGTCCTCTTTTTGTTACTGATTGCATGTTACAACACCCTGTGATCCTGGCTGTCAAGTTTTGTTGTCTCACATTCTTTTTTTTATCGAAAATGAGCACCCATCTCAAAATTACAATAAACAATCTTTGCACTGTTTTGTGGTATTTCTGAGTAATCTCAGGAAAACCAGCAATTGTAATTAATTAAAATGCTGCATTGTTACTTTATGTAACTTGTTCCTATGAGATGTTCTGTAGCCCAAAAAGATAAATGGGTTAAAAAAAAAAAAAGGCTAGTCGATGGGTGATAAATCCATCAATGGATACTAAATATAATGGACTAAATTTAACATCCACTTCAGAAAGTCCTCAAATGAATTACTGCTGGAGTGCAAGACAGAGAATGAGGGCATAAATGGGTATCTAGAAACTCAGAGAAGGATGAACTATCTATGCCTATTTCTGATACTGGCCAATTATTAAGACATAGCAAACGCATTGTTTATCTGCAAGTTTTATGAGCACTGCAGGGTTTCCAATCATCTATAATGTTGATGCATATCAATCTACAGAAAGCAATCCAAAGGAAAGCAATGTGTTAAAGTATTATTTTATTGGGATAGCATCCCAAATAGGCTGTAATCTTATTAAAAATTAAATATTGACCAAAATACTGTCCAAAAAGGGCAAAATCTCAAAGTTTAGATAAACACAGACATCTTTATTCATCTCACTGTGCATTATTGTTTCAATTCTATCAAAGTAAAATGAAAGTAGACTCCCTAAAAAAATCATGCATTTAAAGCTTTTGCAACATATTAAAGGCATTCTTTATGCATTAAGTCTCTAGTGAGAGATACAGTAGTTATTTTCAAAGAGTTTGAGTGAGTTTTGTTCCTTAAGAACATGGTCCATAAATCTAGGAAAGAGTTAATCAGGTTGGAGAATATATATCCTGCCTTCAGGGCACATTCAATTAATATGCATTCTTCTGACCTTCCTTAACTAAGTATATTGTCATTCAATATCCTGTGAAGGATGGAGTTCTTAGAAAAAGGCAGTCAAGACTCTCCATTGCCCTGTATAATTTTAATTAAAATCTGCAGTAAGTTTGATTTTATTAATTCCTCTCTGGGGTCTGTAAATATTACTGCTCCAAATATGAAAGAGAACATTATTAAAAGTTCTGTTTCAACAGTTGCATGAGTCTGGGCCTGTCCTTTGGTGAAACTCCACTTATTTAGTGCACTGAGTTATTTAGAATTTACTTCCTCAACAAACTATATTGTGCATTGGCAAAGGAAATATCCTAGTGACTAAGGGAATGAAGAGGGACCCTGGAGATCTGGGTTCGATTTATTGGCTAAGCACAAATTTCCTGTAGACCTTGAAAAAACTGCTTAATAGGTTTCTTGCTGTAGTTCACATTCCTTACTGTGGAAAAATGTATCCCTGTGAGATTTGGCTACTGTGGTGTTTAAACCTACTAACTACTTGAGAGGCACTCCAATAAGATAGGGCCTGTGCTATTTAAGTTGGCAAATAGATACATACAGTTGTCTAAAATGGAGAGTGATGGAGGAAAGAATAATGTGATAACTGTGGTGTGTAACATAAAACCCTCTCTAATACCTGTTTTGGAAGACACAGCATCATAGAATATTTTGAGTTTGAAGTCCAGCTACTTCCAGCTACAACCATTTTACATGGGCTAGTGGGATCTGTTGGGTTTTACTAGTTTGACCTTTGTACAACCATGCTTACTCCCACAGAACAGGTTGGGGTTTCACACTGGCTGGCCTTGCTAGTCTAGGTAGAACATTGCAATGGCACATGGAGCAATGCAGGTCTGGTGTCATGCCTGAACAAACAATAACTCAGAGAGAGATACCATATACAGGCTCTGTGCAGAGCCTTTGTAACTCACTTTGTCTCACACAAATGTTTTGCATCCAACTGCTCAATGAGGTGAAACAAATAAGGAGGTTAACTATGTCTTCACACTTCTGTCACAGCTGATCTGCAAAGAGGATTACATAGGAGTTTCAGAATCCCACCTAGTGAGTAGTGTGCCTTGGTATGTCTAAACTGCCAGGTGGGTGAGTAACACTGGGCTTGCCAAGGTACCCTCTCTTGTCTCTCCCAAGAGCCCACCTGCCTATCCTCTGGGCATATGGCATATGGGCAGAGCAGAACTAGCATGCATGCACAGATCTGGGATCTGCAAGGGACTCTTGCATACAGCAGCACAGTAGTTAAAAGTAAATAAGACTAAACATTGACAAGTGGGCAAGAAAGATCGGCACTGATAATGATATTTTGGAAGAACTTTAACTCGGTCACCTAAGTAAGTTTTCCTTAATTTTTCAGAATTGGTTGGAAGTGGCAACATGAAAAATTAATATCATTATAGTTTCTATTATGTCTTGCAAATCCATCCTAATGTAGGGCAAATAAGCTTTTATTTTGGTATAATGCTTTTATATTTATTGCATTTTTCTTTTGAGTGTTCTCAAAGGTGCTTTGTGGTCTTTTGTTACTTGTTCTCACTGTTCCCTATGATTGGCATTGATTTAAAATATTGATTTTCTTCTCTGAAAAATAATCTCTGTGTTTTCCATTTCAACATGAACCATTTGTCATGAATGCATGCTGAGGCTCCCACATTGCCACATTATTTTGCTGTTGTTGATATTACTTGAACACACTGTAGTGTGCTAGAACTTCCTGCCTACTGTGATTTATTCCTACAAGCCCAGTAGGAAGCTCTCAATTCACAAATAAAGAAAAACTGAGCACCAGGATTCAGAAAAAACCTTTAGAAAACTCTTTGAGCATATATTTACCATTTTAAAGGCACATTGTGTTTTTTATTTTTCTTTTCCTATTAAGTTTAGAGGTTGCTGATGTTTTTATCACTCCTTTCTCTTAGTCTTTCTATCTGCAAAGACTTGTAAAGTACACATACTCATTTAAAGCTGAACTGGAAAGATTCAACTCGTGTCTTCCATAAAATTGTGGTTGGTTATTACTAACACCAAGCAATGACATCTTCATTTTTCTCAGTGCATAGTTTTGTAATGAATAGAGAAAGTATGGAACTGTGACTTCTGTGGGAAACAACGAGCCAGTAGCAATTTCCTGTTCATGCTAACAATTTGTGCAAAAATGAAATGCACAGCTGGAGATACAATGATATTTAGAAAAAGCTTGGGAACACTGTGTGTGATGTGTGTTGTATCTGCATGAATGGAAGTGGTCACTTACAAACTGTGTGTGCCCTTGTACTCTGATAGTAAAATCTTCACCAGGTTAAAAACTCTATATTCACTTTTAATCATATGTGCTCCACCTAGGGAAGAAACAGAAGGTCACAAAGCTATGATCTGAGCAAGCAAGTGACATTATTATGACTACAGCACTTTTGAACATATGATTAATGTCAGAAATTTAAGCATATCTTCTTCTATCAAAAAAATTAGTTCTTCATGCTATGTATTTCAATTTGTTAAAGAATTTTCTATAATTACAGAACTTAGAGAAACTTGAAAGTGAGACAAAAGATGAAAAGCAGTATGGAGAAGGGTGGAGGACACATGGCCAGAGAAGAAGGGATTGAGTGTTTTTACAGCTTCATAATGGATACATGGAATAAGAGAGAGAAATGATACCAAATAGTACTTAGGGATTTTCACTGCAGGAGTAACAGAAGAGAGCATAAGTGGGTTTTCTCTTCTCCTCTTTCATGGGAAGTAATTATTGGTGAACAAGGAAAGTGTGGTAGTCTATTTATATACTAATCTCCCCTTTAGTGTAACTTTGGAATCAAAAGCAGAAGGTGTGCTTACTCAGTCCTATTCTCTTCTTACCTAGAGTGGCTTTCATTAATTTATATACATATATATTTCTTCCAATTAACTGAGATGCTCTCTTACAGTGAAAAGAAAAATCCTTTCTTTCAGTTGGTTAAAATTAAGTTTTGATTTAAATAAGTTTATTATTTGAGCATATTACATGAGTTTATTCAGAACAAGATTAATTGATCCCAAATCCTAACTTCTGAGGCTGCATTCTGAGGCTGCAATTAAAATAAAAAAAACACTCTTTTTTTTTTTTTTTTAATTTTTCCTATGGCCTATTCTCATTTAGAAAGCCTAGAAATTGCATCAGTTAACAGAAGCTTGGATAGTTCAGTGGTGCACTTGGTGCTGAAACAGTACTGAAAAACAACCATATTAGTTTTACTGAGGAGACTCGGGAGCAGAGTGTGCAAAGCGCAATGTAAAAGCAAACTGTTAGCTTTGGTGAGGTAAAAACAGAGAAAAAAAATGAGAAGGAACGGAAGGCTCTACAGAGAAACATGTTGGCAACAAAAGAATATGCACAATATAGTCTAGCCCCATCCAATCTTGCTATCCTCACTTGTATATGGAAAGATAGTAATGCTGGCCATTACAAAAAGAGACCATGAAGAGACTCCCATTAATTTCTACTTGTATATAGCACATAGGAAGAAATTGTGAAGGTGAATGTAGTAAAGTGGTAGAAACTCCAACGTCTGGCCAACTCTGACAGCTTTAACCACAATAGCTGTTGCAATTGAAGAGGCAGTGAATTTCCTCCTGGGATATCTCAGTTCCCTGTCTCATCTGATAATGTAAACTGGCGTCCACTTCAGTTTATGTTATTAAAGGAAGTTATGAATTCAGACAGTGGAAATGATTGCAGTTCATTTAACTGAAGGAAAGAGAGGACATGGCAAATAAAGTCTAAATGTGAGTGGTGAGAATCACTATCTTTTCCTGTTATGAATATAAAAGATACTCTCATAAAACCGGAGAACTAAACATATTTTGCCCATATACATTTTTTGCATACTTTAACTCACTATTTTTTACTGAAAGGGGCCTGAAAAATAGTAAGCTTCCCAACTCTCTTGGAAGCCCTCTGTTAAACCTGTGCCAGTTTGTCAGTACTTATATCATACTGGGGGACCCAAAACCAGACAAGGTATCTGATTTCAGGCTTACCAGTGCTGAGCAACAGGAGATAATTCCTTCCACACAGTGGCCCAGGATCCTATTGACCTCCTCCACAGCCAGAGAAGGCTGCTGGCTGCTCTTCAGCATGCTGTCTACAAAGACTCCCAGAGCCTTTTCGGCAAAGCCCAGCCCCAGCTTGTGCCGCCACAGTGAGTTCCTCCTGAAGTGCAGCCTGCCCTCAGTGAACTTAACCTAATGTCCCTGCTGGTCCTTTTCCCAAGCCTGTCTGCTTCTCCCTGAATACCAGCTCTGCCCTTAACTGTTTACTTTGCAATCTGGCAGCACCAACAAACATGCTGCATGTGCCCTCATAGACATTAATCTACCATTTTAAGATGCAAATTTGTGAAGCATTCTTAAGTTTTAAACAGCTTTGAGGCTTAAATTTTAAACACCTTTGAGGCTTGTCATTTGATACATGCAAAGCAACTAGAAGTCAGGCAATGTTTTCCTATCCCATTTCAAGTAGACTCAACCAAGTACATCCAGGGAATCTTCTCATTCTCTTGAAGAGTGTGGGTTTGCATTACTACCAAGCTGGGAGGAGAAAGAATTAGACTGTCAGAACCTGCCCTTCAATATTTCAGACTCACTGCCACAAAAAAATGGAAACATGAAATATTTTGGACAGAGACAGGCTACTGCATGGGTAGGAGTCTGAACACAGTTCTGCACTGACATGAACACTAGGAAAAAAAAGTTATGCATTATTTTTTCCTGTAAAATTATTACACTAATATACACACATGCTATCTCTAGAAAGGTAGCACTATTTCCTCATAGAATCAAAGAATCACAGAACTGTTAGGGTTGGAAGGGACTTCCGAAGATCCTCTAGTCCAAACCCGCCTGCCAAGGCAGGTCACCTAGAACAGGTGACACAGCAACTCGTCCAGGTGGGTTTTGAATGTCTCCAGAGAGGGAGAGTTCCCTGGGCAGCCTGTAAAAAAATGTGGTTTGCAAGTTACCTGTGTTGTTTGTGACTTTAGTTCTCAACCACAAATGTCACATAACTTGTATTAGTGGTTCTGTGGAGCTAAATTTTGAATTGGTTATAATGGCTTCTAAGAGGGAAGGGGATGAGCCTGCTGGGGATGCAACATATACTTTAAACATCTACTTTAAAAATTTTACTGTCAGAATCAGATGTAGGGCAGAACCTTGGGGCCATATCCTGCATTTGTCCAATGTATCCATTGAGACTCTGCAACATCAACATGTTTAAGAAAGGTTTGATATTTTGTTAAACAAAATCCCCCCCAAAAAACAAAAACAAAAACAAACTCAAAAAAATCTCTGTTGAATTCAGCGTTGTTTCCTCATCTTCAGTTTTCCATGTACTGCACCGCTGCCCACTGTGTCAGTATTTTTTTAGCTCACTTTTGTAGCTCATCAGGATACATATTCCAAAACAGCTGGAGAATTAAAGGACACAGGCATTATATGAGTTCTTTCACTCACCCAAACATGCTCAAAATGTGTACTTACTGCCAGAGTTAGGTTTCAAAACTAATATCCTGTCAAAATAAGTGGCAGTTTACAACTCTCATAGTCATCTCTTTAGCATTGCAGATACTCTTTGCATATGTCTCCTGGAAGAAGATAAGAAGAGGTCTCAAATTTGTTTTGATTCAATTTTTTAATCAGCAATTTTTTTCTCAAAAAAAATCAGAGTCAGTCCCTAAGATCCAAACACACTGAAGTATTTATTTGCAGGAACTCCTAACAAAGAGAAATGGAGCATGTCCATGGCATAGCTAATCGCCTTATACACAGAACTTAAGACCAGCAGTGGCATTTGCAAGTTCTCATTTACAATTTCTCCTAGAAATGGTACATTCTCATTTCCTCTCATTAAGCAAGAAATGCCTGTTATCTAGTAGGTAATTGCACCAATATTTTTATGTGAAAATCAGTTGTGTAACTTCAGGCAAGCAATTACTCAGGCTAGTTACTGCAGTGGGAAAGGGAAAGGTGATGGTAGAGTCAGCCAAAGCCTCTACATATGGCTGTAGGTAGTGTACTTCAGAGGTAGAAGGCTCCCTACATAACATCTTTTGTCTCTGTCAACCCACTGGGGACATATTTACATTGTGAGTTTGTCTTGCTGAATTTTCCCAAATCTTAGTCCCTCAATGAGCCACACCACCTCCCTAAGTGTTGGCTTCTTCTGGTAGGGAGCCCAGAAGAATAGAGGAAGCTATGTTGAAAGAACATATTAGATACAGTCTACATCCATTCTGCCTGTCTGAAGTGTGTGAATCCATTCACCAAAGCCAGTCCTCTAATACTGTCCCCAACAGCCCTATATCTCCCCCATGCATCATACAACCCATACGCACAGGGTTCAAGTCTTCATGCTACCAAAATCACTACCCCACCAGCACTTTGAACTAAAAAGAGCAATGAGCTCCTGAGACAGGGAGGCTGAATGTACTGTACAGTATGGGCCTCAGGCAAACACCACGCGGCATGACTAGTGGCCATCCATGCTGCTGGGTATGAGACCAAGAACAGCATGACTATAGCCATGCTCTACTGCCAAAAGCACATGCAGACTGCACTGCTGACCTGCTAATTCCCTCTGAGAGAAGGAGACAGGCACATCGTGATATCTTTTCAGGAAGGCTAAAACCTGGAAATCCGAATCTGTGAGGAAGCATTGTAAAAGGCAACAAACTCACAATTCTCTGATTACAAACCCACAGTTTCAGTTCAGAAAAATGGACAACACCAAGTGCTAATGGGAAGAGCAGCAAGTGGAAATACAGCTCAAAGTCCTTTTGGTTCTGTAGTTCAGCATATAAATCAGGAAAACATCACAGGCAAAACAGATCACATCACTCCAATGCTCAGCAATCTGACATAGTTCACAGCACACAGATTCATTCACTTGGTCTCTGTTCTTCCTCAGGGTCATAAGTGTGGATCCAGGGAACAACGGAACACTTTTCTCTTGGTATTGGTTTTACTATTTCTATTTTTGTGGAAGATTTTGTACAGTTTATATAATCAAATTAAAGCAGACTTTGTTTCTTGAAACAGGACTTCCAGAGGTCATCTTCTCCAAACCCTCTGCTCAAGCAGGGACACTGTTATAGTTTCAAAACTCGGTTAGAATTCCTTCCAAAAGCTTGGAAGCCAATGCCTTAGTGTCGATAAAGAGGTTTAACAAAGGACACAATGGATATGCATGTCCTGATGTTAACAGCTCTAGCTAGAGCCTTTGTTCTGATCTCTCTCCGGGCCAGAGGGGGAGGGAAAGACTGGCTCAGGTGGGGGAAGGGGTCAGCGTTTCTGTGCTTTCTGCACAGGTCAGGAGTTCACCGGCTCAGCGCGAAGGAGAGAGAACAGGGACACACACCAGGTCCGGCATCGCTGTGGGACCAGAATTGTGTCCTTTGCTCACTGGCTTCGCCGATCACCCTTGGACACTGCAGAGGCTGCTGTGAAAGAGAGAACATGCCTGTCTTCTACACTGCAGAGGCTGCATTTCTGCTGCTTTTGTCACTGACCCCGCAGGAGCTGACCCTGCAACTGCTCCTGCCATTCCCTTGAGAGAGAGAGAGAGGCCAGCCGGCTGGGCATGACATCGCCTCCTGCTGTCCGTAAATGTAACTGCATCCCCTGAGAGAGAGAGACAGAGCGCGAGAGCACGCGCGGCCAGCAGTTGAGGTGCAACGGCGCCACCTGCTCTCTGTAGACATAATTGCATTTTTTCCCCTTTTTTGGGGGGTAGCCAAAAGACATTTTAACTGTTTGCCTTGTCGTTTGGGTGTGAAGGGGTTTATTACGAATTGCTGTTGTTTGGTTCTTTCTGGATATAGATATATACTCATCTGTGTATTGTGGTTAAGAACTGTTATCCTTTCATATATATATATATATATATATTTTCCCTAATTAAAGTTCTGTTTTCTAAATTTAAAGGATAGGGATTATTTCTTGGCCAACATAGATATCTTAGTTCTCCCCTCGAACTAAGACAGACACTGAGAATCAGTTTCCCAGGACTGTCCCAAAAGCTATGGAATAGTGCCAAAGATGGAGACTCCACATCTATACTGGGCAACCTGTGCTGGCACTCAGTCACCCTCACAGTAAAAAGCTGTTTCTTGGTGTACAGGGGGAATTTCATTTTGCTTAAGTTTGAGCCCATTGCTTCTGCTCCTTACAGTTAAAGAGGATGCTAATACTTGTGAAATGAACCAAGGAGATAGAAATTAGTTTATGTATCCCAGTGTCTAACTAAAGAGCATAGCACAGGACAGTCCCTGGCAAAATCTCTGGGTCACGTCAGGGTAGACCTGCAGTATGGACCACAGGAATTGCAGAGATGTCCTCAGTGCCATCAGCAACTTGTGGAAGCAAGGCTTGGCACTGGACAAGTCTTTAATCTCAAACACATAAAATACTACCTCCAGTCAACTTGACAAACATTTTTCTACCAGAATTTAGCCTTCAAACCCACAATTCACAGTAGAACAAATCTTTAAAACTGGGCAGTAGCTAGGGCCTGCTGCTTCTGTTTAAATCTTTACTGAACTGTTGTTCTTTAAATTGTTGCTACAGGTACTTAGTTTCTCTCCACAGCATTATCAGTTGTTATTACTATTTCTTCTTGCTTGAACCCTTTATGTCACAGGGATGCAGCAGCTCTGGTGATGCCGCAGAGACATCGAACCTCCTCAAAACCATGGGCAAAAGGACCTTTGCATCCTTTTAGCCTGGAGAGCTGTGGGCTGGGGCCTGCATGTGCTCCTGGCACAATCAATAGTGATCCAGTGGCTAGAACACTGGTGGTGGCCCATGTCACTGCAGGGTAGGTGGGAGGGCTGGCCTAGGAGTCTTCTGGCCATCAGTGAGAAATGGGACGGCAAACCTTGGAAGAAGGCTGGGAGAGCCCCAGGTACAGGCACAGGAGAGGTCTGAGGTGATGAAAAGTGACTGCTTCAGTTATTGATCCTCACTTCTTATTTCTGCACCACTCTTTGTCTCCACAGCCCTTTAAAGTACTACAGGCAAATGGAAGTTCCCCACAGCCAGTGACAAAGGGATGTCTGCCTCATGCACCTTCTCCCTACTATATCATGGGCCTACAGGCAGCTGGAAGGTCAGCACAAAGGGATGTCCACATCCCTCTTCATCTCCCCACCCCATTATTTTTCTACAGGCAGCTGGAAGTCCATCACTGTCATGGGCAAAGGCAGCACTATTACACCAATCATATCTACCCTACTATCTCCCACTTCTGTATCCAATCATGTTCCTACAGGTAGCTGGAACCTACTCTTCGCATCTCCACACCACCTGTGACCTCTACATTCCACACCTCTGCACCCTGTCATTGTCCTACAGGTAGTTAGAAGCTCCCCACAGCCACAGACGAAAGCAACCTCTCACTACACTCCATTTCTGTACCCTTTCATAGTCATATTGGCAGTTGAGGAATCCCCACAGCTGTGAGCAGAGTAACCTTTTCACCACCCACCTGAGTACACAGAGTTCCTCAAAATAAAGGTTCTGATTAATTGTCTGGATCTTTCAAATTTCTATTTTGTTGTTTGTTTGTTTGTTTTAACCTTTTTGGGTGGTTCCTTGTTATCCTTGTTTCCTTTTATTTATGCATCTTTAAACAGGTGTGACTGTGTACATATGTGATATGCAGACATATATAAATATACAGATCTAAAATTTACCTATTAATAAATCTGAGAGCTGCACAGGGGAATCTGGGTAGTTGGAAGCCACCAGAGCTAAGTATTTCAGAGGTCCTTAGATGCTGGCTGCACAGGCCAGCAGACAAGTCACCTCTTTCATATTGGCCCAATACAAAACAAGAAACAAAAAAAAAATTACATAACTGATTTTTATAGTAATTTCCACATCTTAATTAATAAACTGTATTGAAATTTATTGTAGTCACGCTTTATAGCTCACTGCTGAAGGAGGCAGTTCTCACATTCCCAGACTGCTTCCACTAAGGTTCTAGCCTCTTTCTTGTGTCAGAAAAAACATTTATGCAACTGCAGTGAGTCTAATCAATAACAAATCCACTCCTTTCTCCCTGCCAACCTTGTTTCTATTCCCTGAACAACTGCACAAATATTGTGCCAGCTCAGGCAGGTAGTGAGGGGGAAGTATAGCAATGAAGAAGGATAAGACTCCCTTCTTTCTGCAATTCTCTCATTATCATCTGATGCAGAATAAAAACCATCTATTTTCCAGAACACTTTAAAATCATTAGACCACCCTAATATGTGTAGACTAGCAGTTAAAAAACCACAAAAAGTCATACATGACACAGAATATTTGCATTTATGAATGCAGAAGTATCTAATGTATGGAAGTTCCAACCTATACAGATCAAGTCTTAATGGTCAAGTCTTAATGGTCAAGTCTTATTTCTGATACCTAAAAGTTAGAGTGTGTAAGCAGGAACAGCAGTCCCCTTTACTGCCTCCATGATGACACCACCAACATCAATATAGTTTATTTGTCAATAGAGACAGTAATGCCATGAAGGATAAATTTCCTAATGGAAATTAGAACATGGACTTCATATAGTTTATGGACTATTGGACTAATGGACTCCTAATGGACTTCTTACAGTTCAGTGTCCTAGAACAGGCATGAAAGCACTGTTTCAGAGCTTCGCCTATGACAAAGGAATGAAGAATGAGAAGAAAACTGCTAGTTGAGTTGCAGTTATAAAAAGTTGCAATACCCACTGCTGCATGAGCTTTATGTCCACCAGAACACAATTTACTGTGTGTTCACATGATTCCTAAAAGGGGCAAAAATGCAATATTATAGACAAAGGCAGACCAGGTAACTCAGATGGTATTTTTTCTCACTTTTTTCACTGTGAATTCAGCTGCATTTTACCCATATACTTGAGACCGCTATTTGAGAACACTACAAATGGTGTTCCTGTTGCTGCCTAAATCAATAATTAAATTTGGGAAGAGAAATTATCCATTAAGACATATGGTATAATCAACTATATGGCAGTGGTTTGGCAAAGCAGAGTTATTTAAGTATGAACAGCTTGTGTAGGGGATTGAAGTGGCTTGCCAGATTAGAGTTCAGCAATGTACATGCTGCCAACAAGTATGCATATTTTAGTTTACACCTTAAACCAAACATAACCAAAACTGCCAGAAAATATCATGCTATCAGATTGCTGTAGTAAATTTGACTTTCTACTCTTCAGCTAGTTTGTTTTATCCAGAAATGACATTATTTAACTTGCAAATATAAATTTGAGCTGCTGTACAGTGTTCTGTACTAAAAATGGATTTATAAAAAAATTAGTTATCTTAGTCTCAATTTATTTAAATGAGGATAGAATTTTACAAACTCACTTATACCCAAGTCAGAATATTAAATCTGGAAGTTTTGAACACTGTATGGCTTACTACCTACATCCATCTTCCCCCTTCTTCCGTGAGCCTATTTTCAAGAGAAATTAGGTACTTCTGTGTTTATTATGATTAGTCATGCTTTTTGACATGTGTCATTGTATTTTGCATTTAATAAAAAAGTATTTTTGTTGTGAATACCTTAGGAATGGAATCCATTTGTATATAAATTCTGAGAGATAAAGAAGATAAATTATTTCATATTTCAAAATCTTAAATCTTATGAGCACACAAAACTGAGCTTTTGCAAGGCACAGATTTTTCTAATCTTCTCCCTTTGTGTGTGGTAGATCTTTTTTTGTTGATCTGTGACTTTCAAGAACAAGTCTACACTGCAGAAAGCAATGGAATTTAAAAACAATTATGACTAAAACAATTGTAGCTACTGCTCACCCCAGGCTCCTTACTGTAACACTGGAGTGGTGCTGGTTATACACACAGATTTATTAAAAAGCAATGTCATACCTGTAGACATGCAGGAGCTCTGCCCTGGGGTTTATTCACATCAACAGCCACAAGCTGCCAACCTCCAGCAGCATCTTCATGAAACATCTTGAAAGGGAAGATTGTTGTCAGAAATGTTTTATGTGCTAATAAATACAAGTGAAATCTAATACATTCCCCTTAAGGACCAGCATATGTTTTGATGATAGTTAGTTTAAAATAAGAGAGAAATGGTTCTCAGTGCTACAGAAAAAAATAAAAAGTAACATGCTTTTTCCAACACTAATAGAGTCTGAATTTTTCTCAGATAACATCAAACACAATTTGTCTCTATTAGTCCTAATGTAGAAACTGATCCAATTAATCTCTGGTCAGTATTATTAAATGGTGGTACCTGTTCAGAATAAATTCCTTACTAAGGTAAGCTTATCCCGAAGAAACACAAAAACATTGTGACCACAAAAATAAGTTTCATGGTGTATTTAGCAATAACAGACAACTTCATCTTCTTTACTGGTAAAATCATTTTACTCCAAGGACCACTTTATTTTTGTTGCATTGATGCATATCAGGAGTAGCTGTACAGTCTTTCTGTATTGTTTCCCAGAGCATATAATTCTTGTAAGTAGCTGAATATTTTCAAGCTCTAATGATGGCAGTGGAAAAGGTTCTCTTGACCACAGTGGTATTCCACATTTTACCAAAAACTTCTGGAAGCGTAAGTGTAGGTATTCTGGTTTTTTGTTGTGGTTTTTTTTTTTTTTCCTCAGAAATTAGGACACAAAAAGATGCAGATTGCTGGACAGAAGGAACAGTGAGAGACCATGTCTCAAAATGATTAACACTGTCCTTGAAAATGTCCTTGAAAGAAAATGAATGGCTCTAGCATTTTTAATTTCCACCTCCATATACTATATAATAAATTGTGGCAAAGTCCTCACCTCACTCCCACCTCTTCCTTGACACCCCGCACTCAAACAAGTCACCTCAAGAACACAGCCACAGGAGAGTGGCTGAAGCTTAAAAGTCATCCTGAGAGAAGTGCTTGCTAGACTGGGACAGTGTCACACAAATATGGTGGCAATGCTTCTGAGTCCTTATTTAGCACCTGTGTACCAGAAAGAGTTGCCAGCTAAGATCAGCTCCCAGTTACTCCTCTTTGTACCATGCTTTAATGTGCAGTGCTAAAGTGCTTAACAAGAACCTCCTTTTATCCTTTTCCAGAGACCCTTTCCTTGGCTTTGACCCTACAACACTCTTTTTTTAATTCTATAGTAATAAGTTTGAGGAACAGCTCAATTATTTATGAAGTGGGCAAATGAAGGAAGATACTGTTGCATTTTCTCAAGGGTATTTCATGCACAGAACAAGCAAGGGTTTTAACTTTTGTCCGGTGCTTTGAACAAGAAATCCTACAAGAAATTTTCTGCCCTTCTTAATACAGAAAAAGATAAATTGTTTTTGCAGTTTGGTGAGCTGGGCTCACTTGTCCCATTGCATCAGTTACTCAAGGAACAAAACCATTTGCTTGTCTGCAGCCAGAACACTGTTTTCTGTGGTATGGTTTATATGCAACATGTTCATATTCTTTGCCATGATGACATTAGTTTGGATATTCAAAAATCCTTAATATTGCTTCTTGTGTTTCCCTACATTGATTTCTCTGTTCCATCTTCTAGTTCAGAGTATGTTGATTGAGCCTGTATGGCTCAGAAATTTGTCCTGTCAGAGATGAAACAATCATTAAGTTCCCCAGGTTAAGTATGTGTCCTGTAGAAAGGTTCTTTTTTTTAGATTTTAAATTGATATCACAAAGTATGCTTTGAAAAAGACATACATAGAGTAGAAATTATTGCCACAAAGTCTATTTGAGGAAAAAAATGTAGCAGCAGGCAGAAAAAGACTAGATTTACATATGGATTACAGGAATATCCAAAAGAATATAAGAAAATATTTAATAAATAATTTTGAAAACTTAAATCCTCCAGTTTAAGAAGATAAATAATGTCTAGCTACATGGTTAGAAAAAATTCCCCCATGGATATATTTCTCATATCTGTCTTCCTAACAGCTTTTTGCAGGTGCAGGCACTGGCACTGGTTCCTCTTAGAGACAGCAAACTGCATTAGCCTGGAAAAGCCTGGTCATTTGTACATTCAGGACACATAATCTGATTGTTAAAATAATGAGTGAGAGAATTCAAATCTATCCCATTAGCTCTCATTTTTCATACTGGGTCTTTGCCACTATGCAGCACACATGTAGTACCCTTCCTATCATGGCTTCTTCTCACTTGTTATCTCTATTCAGGATCTCACTTTCTGTGACAACCCCAACTATTAGCACGGCTCTTTCATTGCCCCAACACCTCACTTCTCCTCTGTCTCAACACACCCTTCTCAGTTCCAGGACCAACTTCCCCAAACACTTCAGGAACCCTCTGACCTTTCTTCTTCCAGCTACAACTTCGCAATTTCAGCTCTTATTCCTTAGCACAGAAAGTGATATTCAATAGCAACCTTAATTTCAAACTCACCATCACATGATAAAAAAGTATTATCCGCCTTTATTAAAAGAAAACACGAGCACAGCAATAACATACCTAGCAATGTAGGGAACCATATTACAATTTTCTCTGTTACTCTTTTTTAAAAAAGACTAGTTAGATAATGCAACCTAGAATTTAATTTTATATGAAAACTCAGGTATCAACTTGAGAATATAGGTAGTAACATGCAAAATCAAATATATCATATATAACAAGAATTTTTTGTTTATTATTAATTCATAAACTAAACCAAATCAAATCCCCAGAGAATCTCAGCATCTCAAAAGTGCTTCACCTGGGTGGTAGCAGTTGAAGTAGTACTGCTCCTGGACCCCCACATCTGCTGGAACTGCACTCTAATTTCTGCAAACGTTTCAATGATGACTGCAATGAAAACATTCTGAAAAAAAAAGAACAAGAAAGAATGGCTGACAGAAAGCTCAGCAAGCAGAAAACAGAAGAAATTAATTCTGGTATGATCTACACTTCGGACCACTTTAAAAAGACATATTTTTTAGTACCTTAACAAGCCAGGCCAGAAAGAAAATTAAGGTGATGAAATAGAAATATGAACGCCATCGGGGAAAACTATCGATTGCTCGGTACATGAGGAACACCCAGCCTTCCTGAGAAGCAGCTTCATAAACAGTAAATATGCTTGTGCCTGTCAAAGAAAAAAAATGAAAAGTTTGCCATTAAACCTCCCTGAAAGTTTTCAGTATTAGCAAACAATAAACTTTTAACTATTCGATTTTTTTTTTTAAATTTTTTTTTTCCTAAAGGGTGTCAGCTCTCCTCCTTCAAAGAGAAGTTTTTCAGGTGCATTTCCACATTTCTTCCTTTTGCCATTGAATATGAATTGGTTTTATAACAGACCAGACTGACTCCCTTCTCTCCCTAGACACACATGCATAATCCCTTAGATGAGTTCACTGGCAGTATGCAAATGTCTCCAAAGGCAGAATTTGTTCCATCATGTGACTTCAGTAGCTTCCCTGAGAAAAGGCAGATTTAATTAAAACTCTCCGGGTCAACATTCAGTAGGTGAAAGAAATCACTATTAATATCAGCAACACTAAGTAAGCAGCAATATACCAAGAAGGTGCCTGATGCTAGCAAGCAGAGTTAAGCATCTACAGCAAGCTACTGAATAGTTTTGAAATTCAGGCAGGTAGCTGCATTTACATGTGTTGCCTTAAAAAAGCATTTTTTAGTTGAACTTCCTATATCACTCTGTAGAGGGGGAGAGAAGATGAAAGGAAAGCTATGAGAGGCTTATGTGTGAAGAAACCACTTTTGAATAAAAACTATAAAGTTACTAATTTTAAACTTCAGGTCCAAACTCAACCTGATGTCTGAGTGATACCACTTGGGCCAGCTTGCCCTTTTTCCTTATCTTTGCAATGAAGGCTTCAAGATACAGACTGGTTAGGGCTTGAAAGGCATTCTTTGTTCAGAGAAGAAACACAATTAAACTGTGAAATTAAACTGAAATCTCACAAACTGCTGTGAAATCACAGAATTGTCCTACAGCCACCCTCTCGCTCTGCTTCAGTAGTGCTTTACTTCATGAAATGTCTTGGATAAAAGAGAGGGAGCATGAGGAGCACTGCCCTTAGCAAAACATAGCAGCTGCTAGCAACATAAAGATAGAAAGCTGGCTATCTGATTCTCTTCCCAGAGAAAGGAGTGGTTCTGGTCAGAAATTTCAGAGTCCAGGAGTTTCCAAAAAAACCCACACCAGCCTATAAGGAGTTCTGTGCTGTTATTCTCCCACTGAATTTGCAGCACTTACATCCTACTCTGCTAATACAAATGGGATGAACATGGAATCGGTTTTGCCTCAGGGTGTCCCTTTTGCAGATAAATCTTCACTGATAACAGGAGACAGGGATGAATGGAATTTTTTCTGTATAAACTCATTCCTTTGGTAGGTGGGTGTTGAATGGTTAAGGTGGGCATGGTTGGTGGGCAAAACTGTTAATCCTTTCTGTTAATTTTTCTATTTATTTGATTCCTTCCTATTTACTGCAGATGGTTCTCAGGACAAGGAAGAGAAATAAAAATAAAAGGAAAGGAAAAGCATTCAAGCATAGATAGCAAACCCCTTTCTAGTTCTTCAGAATAGAGAGTGGTCTCTATCAATACTGAAATACTCATCAGTGATTACTTCATGGGTATGTTCCATTTCAAAAATTCAGAAAGCAATGGTCCCATTGTCTAATAATATACTGTTGCTGAACTGATTAAATTATTGAACAAAACAGTGCTGTTGAGGACAGGCAGAGATTAAGGAAAAAAAAGGAATCTATTAAAAGTTGCTGGCTAGGAAACTGTCATTAGTCATTACCAATGAGAAAGTCACAGTGAAGATTAGTAAAATAGAGGGGATGTCATGCAAAGTATTTATAACACATCACTGGGCCATCTGCCACAGTAAAGCAATACTGTGAGTGGACAAAAGTTCACAACTAGACCAATTAAAATAGTATGTGTTTGCCTGTGACACTAAAGTAAAAACATATAAAGCATATAAGGGGTAGAGGTGGTCTTAGGGCTATTAGAAAGCAATCACTAAAGAATATACAATCTTGCTTAACATATGTGACTAGAAAATGATAAAGCTTTCATTACTGATGCCAGGAACCATGCTGTTAACTAGCTCTGTAAATACTCTTTCAACTGGATACAGAATAAAGGCATGACAGTCAGGGATTCAACACTATGAAGTATTTTCCTTTCAAAAAGAAGAGTAATTCTTAGTTAACATCTGCCTTACTGCATGTTTTTGCTCTACTAAAAGTTACAATTAAAGACAATTGGCAACCAAATCTGTTTTTTCTGATTATTTCTTTAATATCTGACTACATCTTCCTAAAGCCAGTGCATAAGTTATTAAAAGACTCTCACAGCAACATGCTCTGTTTGTCTTACCATGTTCAAAGCCATATGGAAGCAGAAAAAGTATGAAAATTTTAAGTGATGGTAGGATACAACCCAAAAAAAACAAACATGGGGATGCTGCCATGTATGAAACCTAACATATGCCCCTCAGATCAAATGGAAAATTTCTCCTTTTCCACAGATGTCAGTATTCTATCAGTGATATTGTGTCATCTTCTACTAGTTCAAAGAGCTTAAGTAATGACAGCATAGTGCTAGGCGTCCCATGGTTAGGGCAGATGAGAGCATAGATCCCTCTGCAGTTTGTACAATAGCAGGGACATGAGTGTCAGGGGGCACGAGGGCTTGAAAACCTGCAGCGCCTGGCTATTCAATACACAACAGGCCCTGTTTCTTCAAAACATAGTTACCTTTTGAACAATAAGATCATGATTCATGCAATATAACTACAGACATCAGAGAGACATTTCAGTCATGAAAAAGCATAAAGAGGGTTAAACACATGGTTGTTATGACACTTCTCATCAGTTTAAGCATGTTGGCATGGAAAACTTGCTGAATTTAAGAATAGGATTTCAACATCTGCATCTAAAGTATTGTAGATATTAAATCTTAGCAAAAAAAAGTATCTAGCAAATATTTATGATAGTTTTCCTATTTGTTTCAGTAGATGGCTAAACTGTGGTGGCATGAAAGATTAATTCATGGGGATCTTTTTGATGACAAAAAAGGTAAAATAAAGTACCATGCTTTGAAATATTTGTGTTTCAGTGCTTTGTTTGAACTTGTCTAATAAATTCCACATTTTGATGTTACAATAAAACAATTCCTTTAACCACGCTGAGAGGTAATCATAAAAGCAAAGGAAAACACTTCTCAATAGAGATTAAAATGAAATAAACTGATATCATAATCTGTATCAATCTCAAAAGACTGTTTTTATTCAAGCAATAAACACTTCTACCTTTGGAGATGTTTTACAGCTATACATGGTCATTATCAAAAAGAAAAGAAAAACAAGTTCATAAAATGAAAGATTTAGTGAAGTACTGGAAAAGTGATTGAATCTTGATCAATTTATGTGACATTTTCACTTGCTTCATACTGTATAAAAGACAGCATTCAGAGACAAACCGTGCCCCTATAATTATTGCATGTTTAGGTATATGGGCACTCAGCACCAAAATCAGATGGCTTATGTCTGTTTCAATACATATTTCTTTCAGATCTAGAAGATGGGAGCATTAGCCTGAAGGGGTATGGAGGAAGTAACTGCTTTAACACCTAAATCATTATAATAAAAGAAAATTCTACCAGTTTCCATGCTCAATCAGGAAACAAAGTAACCTGGCTCTTCCATGCTATACAAATGAATAGAGTACCAGGATTAAAAAAAAAGAATTAAAAGAGCCAGTGGACATAGGTAATGATTCTCCACAGGAGAGTGAAAAAACCTATCCTGACAAAACCCTGTCTTTTAAATAACTAATGAATAGAAGGTATTTGTTTTTAAAAAAGGACTCATATTTGACAGAATAGTATTACTATGAAGGGATGCTATTTTACATACTGTCTTTTATATTTATGCATATTTTATAAACATACATGATTTTCTGCTTGATCCTATGACTCTGTGACACCACCATGCTCTGTGATATCATCTCTTTCTATAATCAATTCATTCTGCAAGTGGACATAAATGAAAAAGGGAGCGCACTGAGTAATGCTGTAGTTTTATAACAGCAGAATTAATGGAGCAGATCTAAAAGGTCACATGGAAAATTCACTGAATCTGGAAACAGAACCCTTTCCTCCTAACTTTATATTGCGTTCTGACTTCTTGATTCAAAATGCCGTCTTATCTGAGAAAGAAAATGTATGATGCTGAGGAGTTGTTTCTTATTAATTAATAACTTCGTGCTATGTGATTTGTAGCCATTCCAAGTGAGAAGTGAAACCTTCAAACTAAGTTTAGCTATGCATTAACTTCAGCATTTTCTGTACATGTAGTTTATTTTTATTGACTAACTTGATGTCAGAATTTTCTCAATTTTCTTGTAACTCCTGTAAAGCTGCCAAGAAAGAAAATTTACAGGAGGGCCACTTAAGATAAAATAAAAAAAAGGTTTGTGTTTCGTTTTTGTTTTCTTTTCTTTTCTAATCAGGAATTATTCAGGCAAGTAGAAATGCAAGCATTGTTCTTAAAAGTTTAAAGCAGTACCTACTGTCACCATGAAATGCCTCAGATGCCAGGCAGTGGCAAGCTCCTTTGCCTTACTTCACAGCAGCCGCTAGATGGGGGTCGTGCACCTCGAGCACATCTGGAACATCAGGCAGCGGCGGAGCGACCATCCCGAAGAGCGCAGGCTGTGACAACCTCCCGGTGCGCCGGCAAAAGGACTGATTTTCCTATTTACCGGCAAAACTAAGCCGCCTTCTGGCAGGTGCTGCTGTCTAATTTCGCTCTGTTGTGCTGCATACTGAAATGCAGTCTTCCTTAACAAGGTTCTGTGAGTGATCTGTCCATAAAGCAATGACCTCTCGCTTAGCTGCAGAAATGTTATCATGCCTGTTTCTATCCCTGCTCACTTTCACTCCTAAATTCACAAACCTGAATGTTTCTGCAGGACATGGTTTTTTCAAGTGACTAGTCAGCTTTTAATTTACATCTTATCTTTCAGTATCAAGGTATTTGTAAAACACTGCAAGCAGTCAGGGTTTTCCAGCTGTCTTACACTATTGGTTTGGCGAAACTAGAAGGGAATAAAAATTGCCAGAAATGCAAGGACAAAGCTGTTGACACTTCTGGGAAGCAGCTGGCAGACAGGATTGAAATCAACAAAGAGATCAAATCCAGAGTGGCTTCATGGGTTTCTTACTTGCCTCTGAGTGAGCGATCTATTTTACTCTCTCAAACCAATTCCTGACAGCCAGTTTGCCAGCCAGCAGAAATGAGAAGGAAAAGAAGAAAGCCAAAACATTTCACTTCTCAGTTCTTCTGTTGAAACTTCAAACCCCAGTGCCATCTTTCCATGACTGAGCTGTGGAAAAGACTGATTTACAACATCAGAAAACACTGCCATTATGAACATAGTCTTTTAACCCTTGTCAAGTGTAGTGATTTCAAATATACAGTAGCAACGTGTCACTGAATCTTCATTTTGAAAATCTGTTTCCCTATGAGAAGATGAAGCTGTTACATATGAGAAAAGACTATAAACAGATTGTATGCATAAAAGCATCGATAAGGAGAAAAAGAAGTATTGTAAAGATAAGTGTTAGGATCAATGCAATTTGAACTACAGACTTAGTCAAAGTCAGTCAAACAGCAAGTCAGTCAACTTCCAGAAAAAAAAATAAAAATTTGGACTTGGCCACACTGTTTGCAAGTATTTTAGAAAAGTAGTCAATATTTAGCAAAGTCAGCTTACTGATATGAATGCAGCAGTGTTGGCATATGTATTGACTGCACATGGCAGTCCATGCTTAATTGTACCATTAATGTGTTATGTGATAGTGCTTGAGCTCCCTGATGTAATATTTTATGCTTTGAAAAGAGAAATCTGCTTTACATTTTTGAATAAGTGCAAAATGTAAACAGAGAGGAACATTTTTCAAAGTGACTTTATGTGTACTTGTTTATGGATATTTAGCCAGATTTGCTAGTCTTTAATACTGTTTTGATTAAACTGCTCCTTAGCTATATGTTCACAAATAACTTAGCAAATAGAGATCCAAAATGTGAGCAGAGCTCATAAGCTGGCCTTATGTGCAGAAATAGTCTGCTTTTTCCTTTTGGCAATTACATAGCTAGTAGGGCTAATATACTGTCTCTCTTGTAATCACTTTTGTGTGTGTGGCAACTTTACAAAATTTACTGACAGTTGATGAGAATACAGGAAATGCTGAACTGTGAATTGTTCACACCTTGCACATGGCTACCTGGAAGCTCTGCATCATAGTCCACATTCCTAGCTCTCCTTCTTCCTAGAGAACATTTTTCAGGATACAACTTTTCTCAGATCTCTGGGCTCTCATCCTCAACAGAATGAGCAGAGCTTCAGGCTGAAGCCTGGAAATAGGGCACTGCCATAGCTGTTCTTTTTCTTATCAGACTGTAATAATACTCTTTTTTAAGATCTAGAAACGAAGAATACAGAAATCCCTAGACTCTCGTTTAAAGGGCAACAAATACTGTGAAGATGGGCCTACTAACCACCTCAGCCTTTCCAATGAAATGCCTCTGACTTAAAGTACAGTCATAATAGAATAAATGACTTTTACAGTAAATGTTATGACAAAACTATGTAATATAATGGAACAAACTCTATAATTTATTAACTTACTCCTTGGAAAATGAACCATCTTTTTATAGGACTGTTACTTCTTCTTTTAAAATACATTATGTATATAGATGCCTTTAAAACTATACAGTAAAAGTGACAGTCTAGAAATCAAAATTTAGAAATTCCCCAAACCTGTTACATTTAAAATTTAATGAACATTTTAAGGGTAATCATATTAAAAAGACAAATTAAAGGCAGGTTCTTAATACAGGTATTACGTATTCAGATTGTCATCCAGCCATATATTAAATGCTGGGAATGACTATTAAAAACAAGGTAGTGATGGATCTCTTTTTTAGGGAAAAAACAAAGTATGCAAATCTTCCTGGACGTGAGGCACATAAATACAGCATTGACTTTTATACATTGTTAATCAAAACTATTCACTTGTTGTGTGAGCTTTACCAAGTCACAGAGCAATCTAATTCATTTTAAGTACAGTCATGAAACAGCAAAGCTAGCACACTAATTTGCCTAATTAATAAAAAATGTATTTGCTTTGTAAGATGAAAGAAGTATGAAAGAATGAAAGCACAGAACATATTCACATAGTAATATTTCTGTATCAAAATGATCATAATGATACTTGATCTGCTTTTGGCTGGGACAGAGTTAATTTTCTTGCTGGTACAGTGCTGTGGTTTGGATTTAGGATGAGAATAATGTTGATAACACACTGATGTTTTAGGTGCTGTTGTGCACTGCTTACCCTAGGTCAAGACCTTGCATGCATCTCACTCCACCCCATCAGCAAACAGCCTTGGGATACACAAGAAGTTGGGAGGGGACACAGCCAGGACACCTGATCCCATCAGACCAAAGGGATATCCCACACCATATGGCATTATGTTCAGCATATAAATTAGGGGGAAAGCGGGTTAGGGGCCACTGCTTGGGAACGGGTTGGGCATTGGTCAGCTGGTGATTTTTCATTTGCATCACTTGTTTTTTTCTTGCGTTTTCTATCTCTCTGTTATTTTCCTTTGTATTACAAGTTTTCATTATTATTATTACTTTATTTTATTTCAACTATTAAACTGTTCTTAACTCAACCCAGGAATTTTCTTACTTTTACCCTTCTAATTCTGCCCCCCCTCCCACAGGGCATAGGGAATGAGAGAGCCGCTCTGTGGTGCTTAGTTGCCAGTTGTGTCTCCAACATGACAATACTTTATCCAAAAGTAGAGTTAAATAAGTAGTGCGACTAAGCTTTACCATGAGAGATAATTTCATCAAGTCTTGACTTTGGTCAGCTAGGAGCAACTGTCTCAAAAGCATGAAACTGCATGGAGGCATTAAAAATGTACTACAGGAAAAGATGTCGAAGCTGAACATAACAAAACCTGGGGAACCTGGAGAACCTGGAGATACACAAAGAACCTCAAACTGTATGCATATTTGGGAAACTGCCCAACACAAACAGAGCATTTCCAGAGTGGTATTTCTTTGAAAAATCTGAGAAGTTCAAGACAAAAAGCCTTAAGGAAAAAGCAGACTAGCATAGTCCATAAAGAAAAGAATATGATGTCCAGAAAGTGCTAAAAACGACCTTGCAAGTGATTTTTAGATCTACGGAAGTGAATTTTATTTGACTTCTACAGCAAGGTATTTCCACCTTTCCAGGTTGCAGTGCAGTCTCTTCATCCTGAAGTTTCAAATAGTCCAAACAATCAGCAATTAAGAAAACTCTAGAGCATAAATATGTAACAAAAGGAAGAACTTCCTCACCCTCAGCACAGGTTTAAGAGACAGAGGAGGACTCAAGAGAGCTTGAAATTCATGCTACAAAACCCAGGCTGGTGACTGTGTGTGGGCAATGATTGGCCGGTCTGACGAGTAACAACATGCTAGGTAGTCTAGTAGACTCTAGGTATTGAAGGAGGAAATTCCACAGTATAAAATTTCAATTACAAAGGCTATGTTTATTTATTCTTTTTACTATAGGGTAGGAGAAACAACCCTTTAAAGTGAACCTAGACAACCAAAGCTGCTGCTTGGCCCTAAAGCTCTATTTCAGTTTTATTTGGTTCCTCTGGGCATCACTTGTGAATTGCAGACACTTCTCCGAGGACATGCTCTCTTAAAATGAAGAGATCAGCCCTTGATTTCTTGAATGGATAAAATTTTCAAAAGCAGTTGCAGGAGATTTTACCATAATCAGTGGAAAAATGCTGTTCTCTTAAATAAGATGCTTTTAAAACTTCTCCCCAAAGAATCCTAATTTGATTTGCTCCAGCTATAGTACATACCTGAATAAGATTTTATTATTTTACATATAAAGCTTCACCAAAGGACAACAGTAGAAAATCCCAACTAACAAGACCTGCTGGGTGTTCAATGAACAGAAATAAGACAGTAACAGAGCTTAGATCAATGCAGTTCTGTCAGAAAAAGACCAGACAGTAAAGCTGTTGAAGGAGACATCATAAAAACAGATACATGCTAGAAATGTCATTAGCCTCCACAAATCTGAATAACAGAAGCAAACATACAGTGTCAAATGCATCTTAAGAGACTAGTCAAACTGAAGAGACAATATCTTCTCTTCCTGAATGGAAGAAAGGAGCTCTATGACTGTTACATGAAAACCCAAATGACACTCATTCAATGATTTGTTTAGGTATTAATGAAATAAGGACTCCCTGGTACCTTTTACATGTCACTAGAAGTACAATAATTTACGTGCTTTGTTGATGTGAGGGAGAGGTTTGCCCACTAGCCTCATAGTGCAGTTAGAGAGAGTGCAGAGACACAGAGAAGTGGTTTAGTGGATAGCTCACTGAACCCCACAGAACCTTTGTTAGATAAGCATATTGCTAATTCTGTGTCAGAGGTGTCTGTATTAAGTTAAAGACTCTGAGACTTTTCTCAAACAGCAACACAATCAATGCCTAAGATGAGACAATCTTAAAGATTTCTGATTTTAAAAGGTCTTGGTGAAAAAGGAGAAAAAACCTGATTTTTTTTTTTAAAATAAAAGCCATACATATGTCAGCAAAAATACACTTCTTTCCTTCAGAAAACAAAATATTGAATTGAAACAAAACCAAATTCTTGTAACATCTGACTTCTTTTATTCCTAAGTGTCTTAAAGAAAGTGTTTGCATGACCAGAGACCTACTGGTTATCAAAAGAATTCTTGGAAAACTAGCATTAATAGACTAAGCAGCTGGCAGGTTTATTAGGAGATGAAAATCAAAACCTTTGGCAAAAAAAGCTGTATGAACTGCCAGGTATTTCTTGGTGGAGAGAGTGTCCAGAGTTTTAATATACTCTGTTTAAACTTTGTTTTCAGTATTACCTCCTTCTGCAGAAATCCTTTCTGATCTTTATGCACTACTGAATTTAGTTCCACACACTCATAACAGAAATTTCCTGGATTTCTTGCTGTCAAATCAATTATTTTTTTTTCCCTCAGACAGGCCTTTTTATTTTTTTCTCAACATCAAGTTTACCTGCAAGGATGTTTATTCTTTGTGTAGGTGTGTGTCAACGTTGTGCTTTGACTCAAAGCTGCATTAATTTCTTATAGATCTATGATATTTAACATATTTTTTCTTCAAAGTTTTTTGCTAAAGTGGAAAATGTGGCATTTTGTACTGAGAGACATGAACATGTCCTTTGAAAAAAAAGAACTCTGTATGAAAAAAGAGGTTTTGGCATTGCTCAGTGAAGCAGTTTCACAAGAAATACAGATCAGACCTACTCCTAGCAATATTTTACCAAAAGATGAGCTAAACAGACCTCATTTTCCACATGATAATAATTTTTAGTGGGTAAAATGAAATCAGAGCTTTTAGATCTGAAGGTGCAAACAAGTGCTGTCTATAAATTCAGGGTTGATTTTCTGCATGCCATTTACTTCACAGTAACTATCTTTTCATCTACTCTTCAGTTTAAAAAAAAGCAACAACTTTGGAAGTCAACCCACTCCCTTCACTGAAGCCAAGGGCACCCCTAAAAGCATACATATGGACAGTTACTACTGGACGTTATAAACCCATGTTGTTATCCTCAGTAATGTGTCTGCAAGTCCTACCATGGCTTGGGTAGAAAGTTTGTGGTTGTTACATTATGTTCCCATATTTTTTAGAACCAGAAAGAAATCCTGAGCCTAACTTGGAAGCTCTGCCAGCACATTTCTGTAATATTTTAGAGGAGAAAATTATGATGACAATTTTTAAATCACACTGCCCAAAGTCAGGCGTGTGAGCTGTTGTTCACATAGCTGGATATAGTTGGATTCTTTGAGGTGCTGAAGGAAACAAGTTCAAGATTTTTAACCCTGGCCTAAATGGTACTGCTTGAAGCCAAAGAGGAATTTATCATTCCTTCAGTAGAAACAGAATTAGATTTATGGTTTTGAGAGTCTATCAAATAAATCCCCCCAAAACATAAAAGATGTTGGGAAAAGAGCAAATTTGATCAATGTGATATTTTCAAAACACTTATTAAATTGCCTGCCACAAATAAAATAAAAATAAAATAAAGCTAGAGATTGATACTATAATATGTAGCACACATGAAGAAAGCACAACTGTTTCCAGGCTCATTCATTCCACATTATCTGGGAGATGGACTTCCTAAATGAAGACAAATGCAACAGAGAATCACAAAGAAATGTCTGCTCCCTAAACCGACCATCAGGCAGATCTGTGGTGGTCTGGCATTGCAAGTCTTTCTTGTAAGAAATTTGTAAAAGTATCAACTAGATGCTTTCAGTAGGATCCATGTGATTAGGTCAGAAATAACTGCAATAGAGGAGAAACAGCCACTAGCAGGCAATAGGAAGCACTGGAACAACTGAGAGGACTGTAAAATTTGTCTCCTTGGAGGTCTTTAAGAACACATCAACTGAGTATCTATAAGGAATGATGTAGGCAGAGGTGACTCAATCCTGCAGTGGCCTGGCAATGAGCTTGACCTTCAAACAGATATCTTTTTGAAGTTTGTACTAATTTTCTCCAATTTTACAGCATTAAAGAATTCTCTAAAGCCAGTGCAGCATCTTATTATTGCGTTATTAAAAAAAATATATTAACTTGGATAAAGTAATCTGTGCTTGTTTAGGCTGCATACAGACACTACCTCTTCCAAATGCTGCACATAGACACTACAAAGAAATGGAGTTCAAAGTGCAAAAAACACCTTGCATTAGGATTTTGCCTGGAAAACTGTTGGAGTGGTGGTGCAGAGCCAAGTTCCAATGCTTATGAACCACCGCAATCATATTCTTCAGAAAAATACTCCTTTTTCTTTTTCATTGATAAAGGAAGCATTGATGAGTCATACGTTGTGGATCTAAATTCTGTAAAGTAAGAGATGTAAACACTATGAATAAATAAATTGTCACTCAGGACATGCTTAGACGATAAATTAACTCTGTCTGTAAGGCTCTGTCTGTACGACTACTATGTTAAAAGCATTACAGCCACATGACAAGAAGTACTGATTTGCTATAAGCTCCTTAAAAAATACCTTTATTAGAGGGCTTCACTTTGTACTGAAAGGTCACACACGGCAACTTGCAGTGTCCATCTGCACCCCAATTTGTGGCACAGCAGGTATTATCTGCTCTTCTACTTCCAGCATAAAGTTGGCCCAAAGGCATTAAGTTGGTATCATTGCAGCATTTTGTGCCTCCCTCAGTGACTCTCACAGTAACACATTCACATACCCTGCCTCATCCTGAGCAATCGCTACGAGTGGGGTCTTATCACATGTCAAACCACAGCCTGAGTCTACTCCAAAGTAGCACTTCTGCAGGAATTTATGTAGTGAAATACTGTAGCTCCTGTTCCCTGACATTATCATCCTATGGATGTGCCTGTACCAACTGTAGCTCCCTCCAATCCATGCACACCTCCAGTACTATTCCAAATAGGCTCACATCCTCAACATCTTCCACAGACTGACATTACCTCATTCTGTACATACCTTTGATACTGGATTATAAATCACATCCCTCATGGGATGTGACAGCAGCAGAGATGTGGCACGATGCTCACAAGAACTTTGATCCAAAAAATCTAATATTTTTTAGTTATGTTTTAGGGCCACTCATGAAGTCCAGTGAAGATCAAAAGCAGCTATCATCATATGGATACACAACCATTCAGCTGTCGAAGGGACCAGGCTTTAGCAGTGTAAACATTTGTCAGCCTACATCACATTGTTTGTAGACCAAAGACCAACGCCAAGCAGATTTTATTTGTGCAAATCCTGCCCCTGACATAGTTCCATAGTTAACATTTCCACAGTATATTGCTCAGCAGCACTGGAAGATACATAGCCATATATCTAAGTGTGAATACAATCAATGGTAGTAGGAAGCTCCCAAGTTCAGGCGGCCAAAAATTAGAAAACACAGAGTGTAAAATATCACTAAGGACTTGTCTCTGACCATAAAGAAAGACAAAGGGCAATACTGATGTTAAAACAAATAGATATGAATATGGCTTAATTTAGGCATTTTCTAATAATCAGAAAAATAAAGTTCTGAAAGAGTTTTTAATCTTGCTTTTCCTCTAAGTTGGGACTTCATACTTTTATGAACAATGGATATGACATAGTTCTTTATGGTCACAAAAAGAAGTGGACAGGAGCATCACCAAGCTTCTTTCTAGCTGAAACACATGGTTTCATCTGTAAATGTGATGATATACGCCACAAACAAATGCCTTCTAAGTCCAATTATTTTAAATAACACAGACTGAATCCTCAAGCACCAAAGAGTACAAAAATAAAACTCCATTTTCATTGGCTTCCCGACAGGGAAGATTTCTAAGAATGGTTCTAATGAAGTTATGCAGGAAGGATTAACACTGTGGTCTGGTCAGGAAGAACTCAGCAATGAGGCTGATTTAATAAAGTACTGCACAACAGCTGGGGAAGTAATTCTTTGGTACAGAGACTGGTTTTGCTACAAAATATCTGTTTACTCTGAACAGCATTGAAGTTCTCCAGTGAAAACTCTTCCTAGGTTGCACTTTTCACCTTGTGCCTGAGGACACTGTGGACACAGCTGCAATGTGTTTGTGGTAAGTGAATTGCATATAAAACGAACAATATCTCCATACTTTGGCCAAAAATGTTCAATACAACACCCCTAACCATTTGAGCACTCTAAAAACTGCTGTAAGCATAGTTGGTCAAATCTATTTATAATTCTAATCTTTAACTGAAATGAAGAACTGCTTAAGGACCCGAAGGAACTAAGCATGCATTTAGAAGGGAAAAAGAAAAAAAAAAGGAAGAGAAGTCATAGCTCTTGAAGATATCAAGAGTCCACATATCCATGAAAGCATGTGTGTTATGGATTTCATAGCATTACTAAGGAAGGAGTGAAATTAGAAAGCTAGTGGAGAAAGAGATGCTGTTGGAAACTATCTTGTCTGGTATAACATAAAGCATCATATCTGATAAATTTGGAGAAGTATTTGAGAAGAGAATAAAAAGCAGACAGGTGTGAAGTAACCAAAAAAGTCTATTTCTAAGTTTTAGACACTTGTGATACTATTGCAGAAAGCAGGTTAACCCCAGATGAGTAAGCACACAGTAGAAGCAGCATTCTTCACTGGATAGAATGACCAGGCTGCAAAGACTAAACTAATTGTTAAATGACCATACAGATATCTATTAAAGCAATCCTACAAGCTTCCCACAAAAACTATTCAAAAACAGTATTCTCCTGATACTCCAAACTTTCTTCAGAATTTCTTAGTGAACCAATGACTGCAGTCAATATCCTTAGCTATTTCCAGGGTATTTATGTCTTTCTATGTGAATGTTAGTGAAATAAATATTCATGACTATGTTATAATAATGGTAGAATGCTGAATTTTAGATGGTTTTTGAAGTATGTGATTTCCACTCAATGCTACCACCCCCCCATGAATCATCATTATTGCTCCATGGTTCTGTATCAGATAATGAGGACAAAAAGAAAACATCCAGGTAATGACAGAATTATGACTGTACATGAAAAAACGAAAATAGAGAAAAAAAACAAAAGCATGTCTGGAGTTTGTTTTAGAGAAGAGGATTAAACAGTAATGCAACTGAAGCTTATTGTTTGAGAGATGGTGATAGAGATTTAATTAATTGCCACAACCTCAGAATTCTAAGTAAAATGTCTAAAAACATCATATGCAAAACAAATGCAAGAAAAATGTTCCATTGTAGAATACAGCAATGGCTAATAGAGAAGTATATGTAAGGAGTACACATACCAGTATTAAAACCATGCATGAGCTGCCACAGGCAGGTAATTAGAAGAAAATAATACCACATTTTATCAGAGGAGACATTCAGAAGTCCTGTTGTGACTAATCAATCTTATTTGAATTTGTCAGCCCCTGGGTAACTTCTGTCAAGATGAATCAGCTAAATGTAGAGTCAGCTCCTCAAGAAACAGAACAGATTTCTGAAGTTTGTATCTCATAGATGTTACCACAGATCATCTATGCTCTGTAAATGGTCAAATGTCCCTGCCCTACCGGTGGCTGACAAGGTCTTCTGACAGTAGATTTGTTAACTGTTTTCACTTCTTTCAAATTTTATGCGAGAAGTAATTTTAATTCTTTCAGTATCATTGATTTAAAAAGTGTACAGCTTAGCTGAAAACAGGGACTCAAAGATTTCCAATCTCATTGTGTTTAAGTGCCAGAATTTGGAGCTTAGTTACTACAATCTTCTTCACAGTGGAAAGAAAAAGGTGATAGCTTTGTGTGGTTAACTCCCTTTCAGATGTGGACTGAGATTCTTAACTTGAGTTTGATACAATGAAGAAATGAGCAAAGTAGTGAACATTATGATACTCTCTATTGCAAAATGACAGTAGCACGGATTTATTGGAAAAGTAAAGGATAAACTTCTAAAACCGTTTTTTGGATGGGAGTAGGAAATTCTGACTGTAGTATGGGAGAAGGTATTTTAGGAAATATTGCAATTATTTGCATATTGAAACAACTCAGAGAACAAAATGCCCCTGTGGCAAAGAGATCAAGATGCATTTCCCAACAGTGTCCTAAGTATAGAAAAACACAGAAGTGGTAACTATTTGTTAGATGTCTTAAAGATTTAATCAAAAGATTTATTCATATCACCTGCTAGACACTGCAAGATCTAGCTCTCAGTTTGATCAAAACCAAAATTTATGATCAGAGTAAAGTATACATAAAGTATTTAATGTTCTTAAGTATGACTTCAGTCTTTCAAGTCATTCCTAGTCTTTCTCAGTTGCTATGAGAAAGGCAGTAACTGGAAATGAATGGTCTTACATTTTCTTAAAGAAGTACTTCAGTAGTTCACAGGGGTTTCAAAATATTATACTATTCTTTTAGCTTTTAACCTAGATTTTTTCCAATACCACTCAGTGCATACTAGATATTGTATAAGAATTTTTTCACATGGCAGTGTCATGACACTGACGATGGAGTAGAATACAGTAACTAACCAAAGTCACAAAGAACAAGGAAAACATACTTAGGAAAAGAAACATTCAATATTTAAATACTGGAGCAACAGAGTGCACAATTTAATGAAGGAGGAGCATGGCATTACACATTTTCTGCAGGGTATTGCAAGGGTAGCAGCACGTATGAAGCCAGTTACCACAGATGAGCTGATGTGCTGGAGAGTCAGTCACACCTAAGCTGCTGCTCTGTGTGTGCTCCCCCCTCTAGAGTGACCATCTGTGAACTAGATATTCTGGAATAGCATTATTCCCCCTTATTGCCCAGCAGAAGTGAGAAAGCCAAGCTGCAAGCTGGCCCAGTGTTATCAAATCAAAGGTCTTAAATCAAAGATAATTTGGTAAGCTGCTCTAATTACAGTAACAGAGGGCATGTTGCATGAGTATTGCACATTGTATTTCTAGGGGGTGATTTAAGCTTGTTTCCACCAACTTTATGAAAACGCTATTTAGGATAAAATAATCAAATCTCAGGAGGCCATGTGCCCCATGCATTACAGAGGTGTTGAAGGTCAAAGCCTGTAAACTGATCACATCCTAAAGCTCTTGTCTGAAAGTGAAAATCTTCCACTGTGAAAACAATTACCTCTATTACTCAGTAACTGCAGCTTTCATTATGCAGAGCTATATTGTCTTAATGGCACTGAATGATAATTAAACCGAAAGGATCTAATTTTCTTGGTATGGAATGACAGGTTTCTAATTGTCTAACTTCACGCTCTGTCTATTGGCTAGGAGTTTCCTGCTCCACAGTATGGCTGAAATTAGTCACACCTTTTGTTTCTGGACTGTTCACACACCTGTCACACCTTTAACTCCTCTTTCTACTTTTTCACATTGTTGTCCATGCCTTGTCAGACTCTGAGTTGCTGAGTAGCTATCCACACAAATAGCTATTGTCTTTGACATAAGCCTTTCTTCAACTGTCATGCAGAGTGAAAACTGGTAGGCTGGGAGGCTGGTTTTGCTTGAAGCAGCTCTTTCTATTTGTTTTCTTAGTAAATCCTCACTAAGAAAATGGTCTTAAGGTACATTTATTTCCCTTTGACCATGGCATGCCTAGCATGCATGTGTCCCTTGACTGCTTTTCTTAGGCTCTCAGAGTTATCTGATCCTTTGGTTAGCATTATCCATTAGAGAAAAAAAAAAAAAAGTCACTTTAGATAACAGACCGTGGTGTTTTAACTCACGCTGTCCATAGGAAAAAGTACAAAAGCAAATTTCCTCCTTTGTCTTCACAGAACATGTATCATCTCAAACTCACACTGGGATGCCTTGCTATGCTGGAGAAGTAAGCATGAGAAGGTCACCTGTGGAAATAGTATTTACGCTGCATGTAACACACCCAGCAGCAGTGGGCACTGACAGGCTGCAGGCCCTCTGGGGGATGGAGCGCAAAGGCTGCCCTTGGCTAGCGGTGCCCTCTGGGAGCTTCGGTCCTGTACAGCCAGCTCAGTGTCTCCAGTACCACATTCCCAGCAACCTCCATTCCAGGCTTCCTCAAATCCTTATGCTGGAGAAAATACGTCCTCTTGAGATGGA
Source organism: Margarornis squamiger (assembly GCA_035222235.1). Taxonomy (NCBI): domain Eukaryota; kingdom Metazoa; phylum Chordata; class Aves; order Passeriformes; family Furnariidae; genus Margarornis; species Margarornis squamiger. The sequence continues at coordinate 80,011,414 of JAWWTY010000001.1, forward strand.
CAGCAGTAGGAAGCATGGGGGTGGGGATATTTAAGTGGTTCACTATGTGAGCTCTAGAGCATTGGGTTTTTTTTTGTTTTGGGTTTTTTTGGGGGCTGTTTGTTTTGTTTTGGTTGGGGTTTTTTGTTGGGTTTTGTTTGGGTTGTTGTTTTTGGTTTGTTTCTTTGTTTGTTTGTTTTAAATTATTACACTTGTGATCTCCTGGGAATCTCAAGGGAAAACTTACATCGAATTTAAGACTATGGTACTTCAGATAAATTAAGAAACATGAAGTTTTATGTCAACACGAAATTGATAGGTCTGAGGTGATACAGTTTACAGTTCAAAAAAATATAACTAGATGCAATTAAAGCCTACATTTGAAGTGCCTCAGCTTTCATTTTCTTATACCCTTCTAGTAAGACTGCATTTCTGCCACACTTTGCTCTTTCACCTTTTCAGCTTATGATCAGTGACAGTTTATGGGTCTTTTACCTAACATTAGCAAGTATAACTTAATACTTTTTAACGTCGCCATCCCTATCATGCAAGTACTAATCAGAAGCTATATTAGAAGGAAAGCTTCAAAATACTTCGTTTCAAAATGAAATCTAAACAAAATCTATTGTGCAAAGAACTCTTCCTGCATTCCCAGGCAGAGATGTGAATGAAAGAGAGATAGAAGGAAGGGCACAGCATAGACATTGGACTGGTGACTAAATTCTGTGCAGCGTTCTATAACAACAGAAGTGATACATCAAACTATAGGTAATAGCAGAAGATGTCCACCAGGAAAGGTCCACAATAACAAACAAAACAGAGAACAAAAGAAAAAGTAAAACTTTCTGGAAAGTTGTTTTATTCCATTATATATTTAGCTGGCAAAACTGACACAGAATGTCCTGAAATGGGAGGGGAAAGTATGTTCCACTGAAGCCTCTCAGCAGCAGTGAAGTTTTCTTTGACTGTCAGTACAACTGTACTAATCTATTCACATTAGTTTCACCTGATTGCCTGGTTTAATGCAAGACTCAATTACTTTGGGATTAACACAGCAATAAATTAAAAGTCTGGAAGGCTGCTTAAATTACCCTAAGTTTCCAAAACACTGCAACTTCCCACACACCATTTGTCAGTAAAAGAGATAATTCAACGGACATCATTTGTGCAATTTTTATGTGTCTCTAAACCACTGCTTAAAAGTAAAAAGTCTTAATTAACTAGGCAACTAGACTGGCCTCACTGAGAAAAGTGAAGCCTACAGAAATAACAAATAGCTAAGGAAGTTTTTTTATTTGTTTGTTTATTTTTAATTCAGGCCACTTACTCAGTTTTCTAAAATCACAAGTATTGTCTTATTATCCTTTGTGAAAAGCCTGTGGTTGTTGGTATCTCTGTGCTACCCTTCTAACACAGAAATACAAAGAGCTCAGGGTGACTATCAGTAACAGCCAATATTTACATCTCAGTTATACCCTTGTACCCACATAGTACAAGCAGTTTAAGCAGTCGATGTGTGTTGTTGAGTGGCAGAACACCGGTGCCTCAGCCCTGGGGAAGGGAGACTGGACCTGGCTTCTGGTCCACATATCAGGGTTCTTTCTCCATCAAAAATCAAGCAGGAATAAAGAATTAGCAATTAAATATGTCTCTGGTATAAGGCTATGACACAGCCACAGTATACAGAACCAATACCTCAGACATGCAGGCCCACCAGCTGAGACATAACCTTTAGTTAAAGCCACTGGCATTTCACTGAAAATTCAGGGCCATACAGAACGTCTTTAAGAAACAGTTGTTTCTAATCTGCCAAGAACTTTTCACAAAAGACTCCCTACTAATAGATTTTCCAATAAAACTTAATCTACATCACCCTCACAAAGACACAACAGATTTGACTCCCTTCAGCAAGAGCAAGAATTCAGAGTTTAAGGGACTGAAATTTTTCAAGAAACATGCTCCCTGCTAAAGCCTGATCATTTTGGCATTATGTTCCCTGCAAATGAAGAAATTACCTGTGTTCTCCTTACTACAACACGTCTACATGCAAACTTATTAATGCAGACTTGCTAGAGCAGCTCCATTTTTAAACGATCATGCTTGTTTAGATGGAATTGTCATACTAAAGAACAAAACTAAAGAACACACCTGAAGAAATGGCAAACTATACCTCTTCAGGTGGAAGGCTCATCAAGACTTCAGGTTTGAAAGGTATGTTCAGTCCTTCTAGAGCAATAATAATTTTACCATGTGCCACAAAATTTTTGCTAAACAGAGCTAATTGCCACCCACCTTAAAAACACTATCAGTACCAAATTGTTTGGTAACTAATGTATCTCATCTCTATCAGGAAGAAATAGCGAATCATGTGCATTTGTCTGCTTTTTATAAACCTTTCTGCGTAACTTTTAAGTAAGAAAAACTGTATTTTTGAAGTATTATGTACAGGAATATTCACTTACATATATGGAGGGTTATAAACCTTGCCCTGTTAGCTTTAATGAACAAGTGATAGCAAAAGATAAACAGTATACATATTTTTGGTCCCTCAGTGTCTGCTCAGGAGAAAACTCCATACTGACTATATGAGCACTTCCAAAACCAGTCTGCTGCTAGCCAGGCATACTGGGAAATGACTTAAAACTTGCTAGTGTGATTAGAAGGTTTATGAACCCTCAGATAAACTTCAATCTAAATGGAGAAAATAGCTATAATGAGGACAGGACTGTCTCCAAATAAAGAAATAATTTTGCAGAGGCAACAACCCAGTATGAGTGTCTTTGAGCCTCCCTAATGCAGCAAAACAGAGGCATCTCTATTTGGAGCTGAGCTAAAGTTCACATAGCAATAAACTGTAAGCATTCATTTAAGGGGGACAAGTGACAAGAATAAGGTGGGACATCCTTGCCAAGATGTAGAAACAGTGGACCACCACCACACCACCCCACAACACCAAAGCTGTGGAAACTGCAGAACTGGTGACCCACTTGGGAAATTATGTGTCTAATTTTAAAGCTTCTGCTAATCTTTCTTATTCGAAAGGCACAGAAATAGGATCAAAGCACAAAGTCTACTTTGCAAAACATGGAGAGAGGTCAAGAGAAAAATTTCCTGCCATCTGCAAAGTGTTGATTTACCAGACTCTGCTTTCCCATGCAATGCGAGACATGCATGTGCCATGAACACTGCCATGGCAGGTAATATTTGTACCATTTTAATAAATCAAGTTTGCCTAGTCTTCATTTCTGTTTCTGCTCATGAGCAGCAGTCCTTTCTTGGTGCACCAATTTGAGAATGAAATCATATTTTTTTTTTTTCAGACAATCCTGATCATTCTCTAGTAGTAAAACAAATTTTCTATACATTGCATTGCTAAATTTCTCTGTTCTGTCAGTTCAAGATAATATCAATTGTATTTTCTATGTCAAGGTTAAGATATCAACTAAACTATTTAGTATGTCAGCATTGGGGAAGACTGGACCACAATGCCTGAAACTGTTTCAATTATTCCGTTACTAAATTAATAATAATATTAATTGCACATGAAGGATAAAGCACTCGATAGAGATGCCTTCTTGAGGAAAGGAGAAAGTGGTAACTCAGCCACATAGGTGACACAAAATCATGAGGGCCACATGTGAACATGGCATCAAAAAAGTCATGTGTGGGAGAACGTGATAGCTATAAGATGTGGAAAAGAAACTTTCAAAAGTGGACTTAGGAGGACAGAGAGGCCAAGGACTGAGCAGAGACTGTGGAGCTTCGGACATTCATGGCAGAGGCTTGAAGAAAGGACTGAACTTTAATTGCTTACGGACATTTCTTGATCCTGCATACGATTGGTCGTAAAGGGATCAACTCGCGAGTATAAGATCGTTCGTAGAAAGCGGAACCTCCCCTGTTTATGGTTTTCCCCATGGTTATCTCCCTATGTGCGCCCCTCAGGTTGATCCCCAACATGGTGGATCCCCTGTTGTTTTATCCCTGGTTCTCCTCCATGTTGTCTTCTTCCCCCTCACAGTTTTTCCGCCTTTGCCCTGGACCCCGTTTCTACATTGCTTCATTTTCCCACCTTTGGCGAGTTGCCAAACTGGCTGTTCGGTTGCCCTGTTACACACTCTGCCCCATCCCCTATTCAAGTTCCAGAACCTTCCCTCAGGACACTATAAAAGCCCAAGCTCCAGGTGAATAAATGCCTTTTGTGCCTTCACCCTCAGCCCATGTGGAGTGGTGCTATGTACGGAAGGTCATTGGTCATGACTTGGCAAACAATAAAAATATAGAATTTCTGAGAAAAAAGTCATCAAGGATAAGCTACCTTTATTGCATTGGATCATGACAAGAGTACCCAAAATGTTGCTTCTATTTGAGGTATCAATAAAATTTCAGTGAGCAGAAAATTTGATCTAAAAGTCATTATCCTGTATCCTGTACAAGATTTAGTACTAACAAAAACACAAACAAGCATAATGTAAGATGGACAGAGTTTCTAATACTTTCAGACTCACTTGATGGAAAAATTACACATTCTGCTGAAGAGCATAATGGAAAAGGATATTTGTGGGTAAAATCCTTATAGAAAGATGGTTGCTATTCCTTTCTGAAGCTAAGCCTCTATGCAAACTGGCATTTGGAATCTCAAAGGAAAGAGTGGCTAAACACTGAGTGGAATCAAAGGTGAGTATCAAGAGAAATGAATATTATGTCAAAAAATGCCCTCTTGTATTCTGTGAGAACTGAATATATTGTAGATCTGCATTTTCTCACTGCAGGGAAGAAGAAAAGGTTTAGAATCATGTTTGTGAAATAGGAAAATGTAAAACCAGGAATAAAGTCAACACCTCCTCCTCCTTCCCGCTGGGTCACTGTGTCATAGAAGGATATTGGGTTATTCAAGCAGAATCTGCCTTCAATGTTCATGTTTTCCTAAATATATATGTCCACATTTGACTTCGAACCAATAAATTTCATTAGTAATTTTTCTGCCAAATATAATGAAATCCCAAAATAAAAACAAACTCACACAGCCTTCTGTTAGTAAACGCTCTCTGATGAGAAACTAGTCATGGCCTTGTGAGCAGGTCCTTAAGAAGCTGGAACCAGTGACAACAGTATTGTGCCTTAAGTATAAACGGAGATTTTTTAGTTGACTCCCTTTCAATTTTCACTGTGTTCACATCCTTCTTAACTAGAATTATTTCCCAAGACGAACAACACAATGAGGACTGCAAACTGTTCTCATATATACAGGGCATACAGACTATTTTCTTCACTCCTCTGCTCACCAAAACACTCTGTAACCTTCTGAGGTGCCTATGTAAAGGTGACTATCATGCCTAAGTTTATTTAGGTACCTTCAGTGGGTGTAACTGGTGGGCTTTTGGTAGTAGGGGGCACTCCAGAGCAGGGGCACCTGTTAGGGACTGAAGCCCATGGATAAGTCCATTCTGGAGCAAAGGAGATGATTAATAAGGAAGGAGCAGCAGAAGTAGAGTAAGAAAAAGTGGCGGCAAAAAAACACAAAACATTATACATCTACTCCAGATTCCTGCACCACTCCCTACCTCACATGCCACAAGAGAACAGGAGTGGGGACTAGGACACAGGGAGGAGAGGTGTGTGGACTGAAGCTGAGACAGGCAAAAGAGGAAAGGTGTTTTCCCTAAGTGTCTCTTTAACTATATGTCTTCCTTGGTTCTTAATACCTAAATGAGTGATTATACTATGTTAATTGGCAGTAAAACAAATAAGTGAAATTTCCTGAGTGGAGACTCTTTTACCCACAACAGTGCCTCAGTTGGTGTCAGGGCCCTATTGCTCTCCATCTGCTAGGCCTAGGAGAAACCTCCAGTGAGGAAAAAATCTATCACTATTTTTGAAATAAGGGTTTTGAGTGGTTTCTCAATCAGTGGACTAATGGGGCATGCTTTAAGTCATTTTAGCTCACATTTAGAAAATATGTGTTTTATTACTATGCAGTCTGAATGGCTTCTCTAATTACATTTTGACACCACACATTAACATCACCATCACTTGTCATGTTACCGCATGATAACTCCACAGGCTGCAGCCATGGATGAAGGCCTCCTTATTAGACACTTTACATGAAAGTGCCTGAATCAAAGAGCCGTATAAGTGGAATAAGATTAGACCTGTTTTTGAAAGAATTTAATACTATGATGTAATTGTTAGGATAAACAGAGCACGTATGAAGCATACATATCATCTACAGAATAAAAGAGTCTGACAAAAAATTTTGATGAAATTGTTATTGAATCAACGCTTCTTTCATAAAAGCTGAACTTCCCAGCCTTTAACAGGTACAATTAAATGGAGGCTCTGACTAAACAATTACATACCATTAATGCTTTCTATTATCCCAAATACCAAATGACTGAGAGCCAAGGGATTCAGACTATGGTGGTGATGCTGATCTGCATTTCTGGCATCTATGTTTGTGCAAAACGACACTGGCTTTACTCAAGTGGAGATGATTGTGTGAAAGGGCAGTGGAGGGAGAAAGGATGCATGTTGGGATGCTGATAAAAACTGTTCCAATTTTTTTCACTATCAGTTCCTACTTTGAAAAAAATAACCTGCAAATAAAATTTTATTCTGTTCACCAACTCATAATTCACTATTCTTCATGGACCTTGAAGTCTCAGAGCTGGCAAAGTAGGCAGTTGCTTAGGACAACTAATCAGTCATAATTCAACTGCCTCTCTTGCCTATGTCAGGGACCTAAAAAGACCAAGTGTCTGCTAATACTGACACCAGCAGCCAAGCAGCCTATATCAGGTGGGTGGGGAGTGACAGAGTAAGAAAAAGGTCAGCTTCTGCCACCAGTGAGAGGCACTTTACTCATCTAGTGGCAGTAGGAACGGCAAGTTGGATTTTCAAGTGTTTTATGTTGGTATGCCTTGTTAACATTCAGCCTCTTAAATGATAAAGGTGGTCTTATCCATTCTGGTGTGAGGTCATACATGAAGAAAAATTGTTAATAACAGAAGACAATGACAAAACCCAGGTCTTTCTAGAACTCCCTCTAATAACCAGTCTCATGTTGCTTGCTTTCCTCCAATGCCTGCAGCAGAAATTCTTGCTGCTGCAGACTCAGAGGGAGGGAGATGGAAGGAACCATGCTTTGCCTTGGTCCCTGCATAGTGATTAGCAGGGCATCCTTCCAGAATGCAGGTCTCTCACTTTGACCACTGCACTACTATATAAAACCATCAGTCACTTCTACTTTAGCTTTAAGACTACCATTTACCTTTTATTTGTCTCCAAGATACAGTATGTGTGTGTTTATCTCCTATATGTAAAACAGCCATTAATATGTGAGGTTTTGCCAAATACTTTTTGCAGGTACAAGAAATAATTAGTATCATTTCATGGGGTTCTGGCCCTACCAATTGACAGATGGCCTAAAGTTTCTCTTGCTGACTTTGTAGAACAGTTTTTAACTTTTACATTTCTTTATTCAGGACTCCCTTTTCCTTTTGAGAATATTTGAGGCAATAAGTAGCATGGTAAATCATAAAAAAACCTTCCCTAGGATTATGTGATGAGTGAAATCAGTAATGCAGCTGTAAGTGTACATCTGTAGATGATTACAGATGATTGCACCCATGAGGCATGTGGAATGATTACTACATGATGTTACAAAAACCTGAATGCACAAGGATCTGTACTGCGTGGAAAGTACAGGTAAGGATGACAACTGTACAGACTACAACAACAGCTGGAGATTCTGGCACATTCGTGTCTATGAGGCACCCCTTCCAACAGCACCCACATAGACAGGTCTGCCAACACCCTTAGTGTGCCCCTGATAACAATTACTGCCATGTTAAATAGTGACCAAAGGTGCACATGCAGATAAACAGTGAGATGCAAGGCAGAAGTACTTGTCACAGTCCTCCAGTTGCGAAGTCTTGCATTTCTTATTTAATTCGACAATTATACTTATGCTTTTTTGGTGTATCAGATGCCAGTACTTAATCAAATGCAATCACATGACTAATAATTTGTACCATTACTGGTGTCTGTTCACAAAACCAAGGTCATTTTTCTCAATATTTAGCTCAACTTTTTTTACACACTTCATAATACTGTCATGCTATTGGCTAAACCCTACACAATTAAACACAGCTATGAACAATACAGAGAAGAAAATAAAATCGGAAAGAAGAAACAGGCCAGCTGTGAATGTACCTGATGCTCTCAGTGGGAGACAAGGCTGAAGGCTGTTGTAATATGAAGAAAACCTTTTTATAGAAGCCTGAATTGAAACCAGCTAAAAAGACTGAGAAAGAGAAGAGCTTGACAGTACCGTACAGGTATAGTCAATAGTAAGGAGCTTTGCCACCCACATCCACACAGCCAGCCAAGCCTTTCATTCATATGCTTTCTCTTACTCCTACTCAGCCCCACAGGTAGTGTTCGAAAAATCTTTCAGGCATCCTGATGGATAAAAGAACTAATTTAATATTAAGGCTCACACTGTGTAAGAACAACACCTACTTAAGAAGTCAAGTTCTGTGTCAAACTGTTGGAAAGAGTACCTGGGTTTCCATCGAGTTCATGAACAACTTATTAGGAGAAAGCAGTAACTTCCTGTAGCCTTCCATCAGCTGGACCCTGAAATAGCTGAAGTCAGCTCACCTAGAGGGGCTTTCTAATCTTTCCTTACTGTTCCTTCCTCCCATTTCAGAACTTCATGGAGAAAGGGATTTGAGGTACTGGTACCTTAGTTAATTGGTTCCTGTTTCCTTAATTCTTCAGTTTCACAAACAGTTATGAAATACACCTTTGTGACTTTTGCTTATAACTTTTCCAGAGGTACTGCCAGACAGAACTGTCTCAGCTTTTAGTAATTTCATTTTCTTTAGAGATTATGCTGATAAAACATCAGGTATAAGTCTCACTAATATGTATTAAAGAGTACAGGCACTGGAGAAATGGAAAACAAACCTTACTGTATCATTGCTGTACAAATGCAGAATGAAGGCAGGTTTTGTAAAGAGAGAGGCAACACTTGATGATCTACATCTTGATTTTAAAAGGCTTCTAACATTGTCTCGCCATGACAATGTACAGGAATATGGCTAGGTGATGCTGCTCTGTGATGGGTGCAAAACCATTTGTTAGGTGTACTTAGGAATAGCTATTAATAAAACTTTTCAGATAGAAAGACTTATCAAACAAGGTTCCAGAGTCTGATCTTGATCTGGTTCTATTTATTTTTTCACTCTTGAGCAGGTTGATAGAAAAGTAAGACAAAAGACATTGAAAGTATTCAGGAAGAAAGAATTAAAATTCCAGAAGAACTTGTAAATCGAAGAAATAGTCTGGAAAAACAAAAGAAAGTATGCTATTCAACAGAGACAAATGTAAGGGTTTACATTTAAAAAGAAATAAGTAAACAAATAAAGGATGAGAAACGGTGATGGCAGCTCTTTCAATAGGACACAAGGGCTGTAATAAATCAGAAAAACATGAATCACCCACAGCATGCTGTTCTGAAAATGGAAAACATCTCACTGGGATGTAGAAACTGTAAAAGAGCTTAAAAACACATAAAGCAATGGCTCTACTGGGGTATTCTGACAGTACTGCACTTCAACAAAGTGGTGAATCAGCCAGAGAAGGTCTAGAGAAGGACAGTAAGAACAATTTAGGGTATAAAATATAAGTCCTATTGCAAAAGACTGAAGCATCTGGAGCTTTATGGAGGCAAAATGAAAGATACGGAAAAGCTTTTTTTTTAGGGTTTTGCTATGCCAATATTGAAAAAGGTGAGAAATTATGATCTTAAATTTCATAAAGGAGAAAGACTCAGGTTATACTTTAGGTAAATCTTCCTAAGAGTACAGACAATGAATCAGTACAGTAGGTTGGTTGCTTGGAAAGATTTTTGAAGTCTGCTTCTCATCAGAAGGGGATGGCCTAGATTATCTCATCAAGATGACTTCAAGCCCCATTTATCAGTAGACTCTATGTTCTTCCTTATATAATACATACATGTTTGCATGGAAGCATACCTAAAACAGATAAAAGAACATCTCAAAACTTAAAATAGAATACTTGGGAAAGAAATAAATTTTATTTTTTTTAAATAAGTACCAAAACTTGCACTATCATCTTTTCAATTTTCATCCCTTTAAAGTCAAATCCATTTATAAAAGTTGCAGAAGGGTATGGCCAAAATCAAGGTATTTTCCAAATATGAAACTACCTAACTGGCACAGCCCTCACAGTATTAAAAACTTTACTATCTTTTATCTGACTAGGACAACTTGGTGTTCACGCAGTAATAAAACTGCAAAAAATCCATCCTTTTTTCTTTAAAGAGAAGAAAAATAACATAAATTATCAAATTCAAATATTCATAGCTTGTACTTGTATGCTGCAAACTAAGTATTACTAATTACACAGTAGCTGCTAAACTGCTATGCTCTTGTGATTTTTGTAATGGTAGATTTCAGGATCCAACAGGACAGGCTGCATCATAACATCTGCAAGTAAAATATCAATGAATGCATACAATAAAATAAATACATAGAAAAGATTTACTTCACTACTTACCTATTAACTACATAAAAAGGTGCATCACAGAATGGATATTTATAAAATATTGATAAACTTGCTGGATGTGGTCCTGTTTGTAACAATCCTAATTTGAGGAAGCTTATTTAACATTTTGCAGTGTCTTACCCAGTATTTTAAAGTTTAGTAATCAGCTTTCAATTGATATTCAATTTAACTTCTGGCTACTGTACTGAGAGGTGTTATATCCTGATTACCTTTTTCTAGACAAAAAACAATTTATCACTGACAAGTCTCCTAAGTCTATTAGCAATCTCTGACCTTTAAAATGCAACACTCAGAAAGACATATTGATAAGGTATAGGACTGTGACTCAGGAGACCAGAGTTTCAGTCCTGTTTTTTTAACCAGTCTTGTAGGTGTGGACAAACTATTTCACCTGTATTTACCAACATGCCCACATCATTAAAAATAAACTGGCCTTCTTTATTAAGCACTCTGGGCCTCATTCAAGTCACCTACCCATTTAAGCTTGTCTAAGGCTTTGCAACTGCTTTTCATGGGTGACCAGGTAGGCAGCTAGAATAACACCCCTCAATGCCACAAATGATTTCACATAAAAAGGGTAATTTCAATCTGAGGCCTAATTCTTCTGGGAATGCATCTATCTCATGCACCTCTGCCAATACAGAACTTGCATGCAGATGGCTTTAGGTTCTAGTGTGAACTCAGACCATGTTCATCCAGGCATGGCAATAAATCTGGAGATTGAGAGATCAGACAGGGTTATTCTCTGATATCTACTGAAGAAAAAGTTTATGTAAAATTTGGTACCATCAGTAGTGCTATTCAGCTAGCAGTACTGATGCAACTGGTATGCTTCTGACTCCCAGAGGAAACAGAACAGTGCTTGGTTGAAATCAGGTTTTAATCCCATTCTTACAAGAAAAAAGAAAGGACACAAATGGCAGACTGTTCAGAAATCATTTGGTATCGCAGAGTACTTGTTGCAGCAGGATTCTGAGATTATTTCTTGCAACTCTCTGGCTCATTGTGTATATTCAGCAACCTGGGAACCAACTGAAGTAATTTCAGCTGTAAAGGCTTTCAACACACACACACACAAAAAAAAAAAAAAAAAAAAATTTTGGATTGCAGTCATTCAGTCATTAAACCTTTTGATTACCTTCAGATTTAGCTGGGGCTAGGGTAACAGTCTGGAGCTCAAGTCAGGAGAAATGAAGAGAAAAAAGGCTTATCAAAGAGATGCATCAGAAAGAATTCAGCCTGCAGGTATGCTCTGTCATTTGAAGGGACTTCCCTACCTGCCCTGAAACGAAAATTTACAGCTGCAGACTCCTGTTGGACCTTTGTCTGTTAGATAAATGTGAGATAATCACAATGTTCTGACACAGTAGCTGTGTATTTTCCATTTGGATGTGGATCTTGCCACAGCTGCCCATGCTCTTGCCACCTTTCCTGATTTTTTGTTCTACAAACACAAATATCCTTTTCTCTCTCCTCTTCTTAGTAACAATATGATTATCAAAGTAATTCTGGCTGGGTTATTTTTTTTTTCATGGGAATTACTACTAAAATTAGTCAAACAGAAGGAATTATATAGTCTAAAATGAATCATAAATAAAACACAGAAATTAGTCATCACATTTGCATACTGGTGATAAGCAGCAGTGAACTCCTTATGAAGACATTGTTTTAAAGTTATTTAAATCCTGGGATCCCAGGCAATGTAAAAATATATCGTAACTGCAAAGCAAATAGCAAGCTTCTCTTTCTGGCATGTGCTCTACTTGAGCAGAATACTGATTGCACTTGATGTCTTTTCAGCATAGGCATGAACTATCTGTTCTATTCATTTTAAAAACATTTTTAAATGGATACTGAAATGGATTTTACCAGTAGGACAGACCTATCTCATTAAAGCCACTGTAGCCCAGCTCTTGCCTGCTTAGTCCCAGATCTTCAAGGTCCATGCATTTAAATCCTGGTGGGCACTGGTAACCTTCTTCTAGCTCTCTGGAACAGTGGGTATCTGGGATAGCTAAATTATTCCAGGTTACATTTCTGTGAAAAATACAAAATTAAGGTGTTACATAAACTCAGCCCATAGCAAAACTAAATATTTGAAAGCGAGAGGACTATAGTGAAAAGTACATCAGCTGTTATTTTTACTATCTGATGTTCTTTGGTATATGCTGTTTTCATTAATTAAGCACCTTTATTGAAAAGGGCAAGCTAACACTCTCCTAAAACTTCAGCCTTATGTAATGATAGTACAAATACTAGCAGTAGAAATTTCATAGTAATGCCCAGAGACCCCATAGAAAAACAGACTCTCCAAGAAATGAAGGAGTTGATATTGAGCTGCTCCAACTGCTCTTTAACGCAATTTGGACACTTAATGTTTTAGGCTCCTTTGCAGATCCTGAGAGTGTGCTCAACTGCAGTCAATACTATGACTTTCACTTCCAAAGTGCTGTCTTTGACGCTCCTTAGAAGGATCATTGTGGACAACTTGTCAGTGACCTGAGTATGTATTCAGCCTGTAATTTGGTCAGGCCAGGATTCCACCATGGATGAAGGGTCACAGGAAAGAAGTCAAGCCATTACATGTGTAGTACAATTAGTAACTAGGCATGGCTGTGACTGAAACAGATCTGATTCACTTTTAGACCAGTCCAGTAAAGATTTGGTAGAAGAGGTGAAAACATTTTAACTGTTTTGAATTGGTTCAAAACTGATTCATCTTGGTGACTGTAACATTGAAAAACAGAAAGATCATGAGAAAAGGGCCAGTGCCCCAACACAGTGTGTTGATCATTTTTTTGTTGTTGTCAGAGGCTGAGCATCACTTGTCTTCCCAGCTCCTCTGGCAGCTGTGGCTGAGCTGCTGGAAGCTCTGTCATGCTGGACCATAATGGGAATTCAGGCAGGTCTGACACTAAGGGACATAGAAGTTGAAGGGAGAGGAAGGACAAATTTGTTGCTCCCTGTTCTGTTGAATATGTGCCTGTGGCATGTACACATAAATATGGCTTATCTAAGTACTCCCAAACTTTGAGAAGGAGAAGCTCAAGCAGTTGACTCCCACTAATAATTTACAGCACCCAGTTAATAATCACAATACATAGTACTTTGCCCAAACTAAACACTGGTTGCCCTAAGTAGTAGTTTAGATAAGAGGTAGCCTTAGCAAACTGCCCCCCTGCATACTGCGCAGGTCCCTGTTACTGCCTGCAAAGCAACAGAGTGCAGAAGTGGTAAATCTATGTACCTTGGGGCAAATATAATGAAAGACAATATATCAGCAGTAGTAAAATGCTACTGTATCTATATGCTGAATTTAGAGTTAAAAGAAACTCTTGGGTCACGTAGTCAGACTTCATTTTGTTTCCCTTCTATGAAATCTTACAGCTTGTGTCTGACTCCAGTGTGTCTCCTAGATGTGTATCTATTCTTTACTAGTTTGCAGAAGAAAAATCATAAGAAAAGAAACTTTTTGTTTAGAGCAAAAACTGTTTCACTGTTAAAAAATGTTCCTAATTCATCATCTTAATTTGTCTGGCTTTAACTGCTAGCTTCCTTAAAGCACATTTTGGTTTGTTGGATCAAGATAACCAAATGATTCTGATAACTTGTTAGAGTGCCTTGAACTTATTGTTACTGATGTTTCTATCCTTATTCTTGATTTTATACATGTTTCTTCCTCATTGATTCTGGTAGATCATGATGATCTTTACACTGGCAAGTATTTTTTTGACATGTTAGCTAATCATTTTTCAGCTCATTTAGCTTGTGCTTTATGTATATTATACAGTGCAAACTTTTTAATCAGTTGTATTATTGAATGAATTGCTTTACAAAGTCTAAGCTAGGAATTTTATTAGAAAAATCTGTAACCTTATAAAAATCATATTATTATCATGAGAATTATTTTCTCTAAACCCCTTATTCCTTCCATTTATTACATTAATGTTCGTTACTCTTTATCAGTTAGGTTTTTATCAGCTCAGTCTTTCATCTTGGTTGATTATCAGGCTAACCAGTTGTGCTGCTTGTTCTTTAAAAATCAATGGAACCTTAGCTTTCTTCCGGAATTTCCCTGCTATTTCAAGATTTATTAAAAATTAATGGAAGAGATGCCCTCAGTTATTTGGGCCTGTTGATTTGAATGTAATTATCTCTAGCAGATGCTGTCTGATATTCTCCTCAGTTACTAATTCTTGATTAGTGAAATCTGTGTTTGCCAAGCTAAAATGTAAAATATGGAATTTTGCCAAAGCTTAAGCTTTGTGTTTATATTGTTTGTAAAGCCCTGAGTCCTTTAAGCATGGCCTATCTTATTTTTTAATGTGATAAAAATAATGAATTGATATCATAGACAATCTGCTACCAGAAAGGGTTGAAGGCTTTATAGTTATAAATACAGATATAATTATGAGAAACATTAAATATGGATGAAGTTTTCACACTTCCAGTTTAAAAGATAAAACAGATTTTGTTGTTGGATTAAAAACTGTAAGTACAGTATATGATGACTTTAGACTTGAATAAAAGTAAAACATAACATTTAAGAATTACCCTTAGAATGCTAAGATTATAAAATATCAGAGGAAGAAATGTGCCTAAACAAATCTGTAATCCTTAAACCAGAAGGGTACCCTGTGATTTTGGAGGACAGCTACTGGAGTCTCTAGAACCTATATTGACTCTGGCAGCAGCACTGTCCTGAGGTGCAGTTTCTTTCTGCACAAACTAGAAGATCTATCAGTAGGACTCAGTTGCAGTATGAGTCCCTTTCACTGAAGTTAATGATTATATATGTGTCTGAATTCAATGACAGGAGAGTTTGCTGACACTGAGTACATTCTGAAAAAATTATGCCCAGTTATAACGATAAACTACTACCGCAAATTCTAGAAATATCAGTATCACTGATTTACATGTTGATATGGTCCTTGTTAAGCTGAGGTCATAATGTGGTAATAATTATGAAAATGGTAAATAGAAAACTTCATGGTAGAAACAAAGATGTTTTAATTGTTATAGCACAATATTATTATTCTAACCATTATGCAGGAGCAGCTATTGCTATTGTTAGGTCTGTAAAAAGAGCACTAGTGTAAGGAAATAGTCTGGGAACCATCTGTTAATAGCAGTTGTATGTTCAGAGTTTCCCACTGGAGAAAATGAACTTGACTGGATGAGCACAGTAAGAATTAAGATATGGCTTTGGGAATAAGAGACACATTTAAAAGGACAAATCAAAGGAAATTTGCCTAGGTGCTTAGACTGTTTCCATGGTCACTAAGCAACAAATAAACCTTTCTCCCTTTTCTATTTTCAAAAGGACTCAGATAAATGTAAGCACTTTTCCATCTAGACTTCCTATCTTTTAGGTTTCCAGAGTCTTTGAAAACAAGTATAACTTGGAATACAAAAGAACTATTTTAATACTTTTGACTACCTAATGATATCAGCACCTGTATAGTAGTTGTCATGATCTGACCTTGTAAGAGCATATACTCTAAATAGAAATGTTATTTAAAACTTCCCTTCTGCACAATGTTGCAGGTATAATATAACAAGAACCTTAATCTCAGATTTTCTGATTATTATTAGTGTAAAATTACAGCCATTAATTATGATTATGCCATGACTATTTTTTTCTTTTCAATTCTGTAAATTATCTTCTTTAAGGAAGGTCTTAGGCTAATGACTTAGATGGTCATAGAAAGTGCAATTTCTTTTTTTTTTTTTTTTTTCTTAACTTGAAGGGCCTGATGCAGTTACCCATGTGTTGGCATTTGGTGTTACTGATGTATTCAAGACACTCCAGCAGGGCACAGTGCTGTCAGAGACCTGTGACCTCCTAGGTGTTAAGAGGGCTATCATGAGGCATCCTGAAGACACTAGCAATCTGTGTGAGGAAAATAAAATTGAGTTACAAGTCTTGAGTATTGCAGGGACTCAGTTGTGGGAGAGAGCTTTAAAACTAGAATGCAAAGTGTTGATGATTAAACAGCTTATTCTGCAATTGGTGTGAAAATCTGGTATTTTGTATGATTAAATGTATTAGTAAGGAATTTGCAAAAAAGAAGTTAGCATTTGCTACCCTAGCAATTAGCATTTGCTCTATCAGATCTGTGACCTGAGAGGTTCCACTACTATTAATCTGTCAGTCTATACATAACTTGCATTTATATTTTCTAGAACGGTGCAGTGAAGTTGTTTCACAGTAGTAGATCATCCTGGTTTTCAGAATAAAGATAAATGAATTAGATATTATTCACCTATATATGTAAGAGAGCAGTATATTAATACTCAGGAGATAACTTCTCTAAAGGCAATGTAGAACCAGAGTATTACTTCATCAGAAAACATTTATGGAGAGATTTTAGCCCAGAATCCATTTAATTTGAGCTTCAGGAACAACTTCTCTGCATTGTGGAGCCCTCTGGGTTTATTATAAGTTTATTGCTAGATTCTCACTAGCTTGATGCTTTCTCCTTATATTCTGGCAATATGGCAAAGCAGAAACATCTTTTAGAAATATGTAAATGGAAATTTTTTATCAAAATTCCATGTTCAGAGTTAGAGACCTGGCAGAACAGGAAACTATTCATTCTTGATATCTTAAAGAGAAATCTGTCTCTTATCTGTCATCTGATCCAAACTTGTTTCTGTATTAGTACTTTCTATCCAGAAGTGTCCATTTGTGTTTAGGTTCTATCACTTTCTGAATTCATTACTTGACATTAAACCACAGTTATTGAGACTAACCTATGAAATCTTCAGAACTGCATAATCTTTCTGTGTTCTCAAAGGTTTTTGTTATCCCTCATTATATGCTTGGTGTGATTTTGATGAAGCAGGGTTCACAAGGTGCCCCAGGTCACTAATGAAAATGGATAGCACAGAACACAGTGCCAATTCCTCTGACATCCCAGGTAAAGCATTGCTCCCTGTTTTGAAGGTGTACTTGCCACTTTGCCACTTACTTGCTTCCTGATCTACCAGCCATTTTTTAATGTCTGCTATGGTGGTTTTACCAATGCAATAGCTCTTCAGTCAGCAGCTGTGCAATGCCTGGTTTTGGTGCAGAGACAGACACAGGGTTCTTTTCAACTATACAGAAAATCCTTCAGCTCCAGCTAAGTCATTTTTGCTTGTTGACTTCTTTACCTAATGGATCATTTGGAATGATTTTTATTACCTTATCAGTAAATATCCTTCTTGGTTTTTTCTTTAATTTTCTGGAAACTACATGAGTATCTTGGTAATTCTGAATGGCTTTCTGGTGACACCATAGAAAAATTAATAGAATATGAAAATAAAAAAAAGTCATTTTTTTCTCCGTTTTTGTTTTCAGCGGAGAAATCAGGCTAACAGAAAACAGAAAGCTAGAAGCTATGTTGGGTAATTTGTCTCTAAAGTTGTCAAAACCTCTCTTTGAAGAACTCCCCTAGTGGGGAGAAGGTACTAAAAGAGAGATTGTGCTCACGTGAGAACATTGTCATTGAAAGACAAGTTTTGCAACAAGTGCTGTGG
>JAWWTY010000001.1:80034698-80049441 GCA_035222235.1 Margarornis squamiger
AGAAGGTACTAAAAGAGAGATTGTGCTCACGTGAGAACATTGTCATTGAAAGACAAGTTTTGCAACAAGTGCTGTGGTAAACAGCCATTTTACTGCCAAGACACACCAATTCAGGTTCTTCTTGTAGTGTACATATGTATGTATGTAGTCAGAATGTTCCTTGGGCAGTTAAAAACATGCCAGAGGAACAGTCCTATGTTTTTTGCAATACACTTGTTACTGAAGGATGCCTATCAAGTGATGTGGAGCCAATTATCTCCTGCATCCTTTGCACTCCTGTGAAGAACTAATTTCTCTGCTTGTCTGTTGGGTTGATGCTGCACTCCATACACTTGGGTACTCTGCATAGAAACATTCAATTGGTCTATTGGGATGAATTATTTCTTCTTCATAACTTTATCAAAGCACCCTACTGAGAAAGATAGTTAAGCACATTGCCTAATTGAACTTTTGAGATGTTTAAAATTAGTTATGTGCTGAATCAGTACTTAATTGATGTTGAATGAAGGAATAAAACAATTTAAATCATCTTATATTGAAAACATCTGGTGATATTCTATCCACTTCTAAATATATAGCATTTTCCAGTCCATGTGTGCTAGTTTATGCTTATTTACTGTCTTGAGGCAGAACACAAGTTGGCTAAAGTGACAAAAAAGGCCTAAATATACAGGTACTACAAGCAGAGATTCTTCCTTTTTAGCCTAAATCATAGTAAATGCACAGAAACAGCTTTTGTTTTCTTCAGAAGGAGATTAAATAAAAATATAAACTAGGTTTAAATGAAGCACTTAAATGCTTTGCATTGAGGTGATTTAGCCAGCAATACTTTTAAAAATATGCCCTCACACTGGTGGCCTCTTGGGATTTGAGGATTTTTCTAATGCAAACCCTAATGTGAAACTCATTAGCTACCAGTAGCTGGGGATCTGAATCTGCTTGAACCGATAAATTAATTCTAATTTCTAAAAATATTTGTAAAATATTGTCTTATGACAATCCAATATATTATAATGGCTTTTAGATGGCCATATCATAAATCTAACATACTTAAGGCATACAACCATGCATGAATTAACATATTCTACTATAAGGGAACTCGGGTGCCCAGATTAATTTTTAAATCCTTGAGTGATGTGCTCAGCATATTTACAAAAAGTGGAATGAGTACGGATATGCCTGTCTATCTTTTTAGTTATGCACATTGCTAAACTTCAGGGTGTTCTTTAAAACTTCATCTGGAATTGTACATCTCTGTGTGTGCACTCATGCAGATATGTATGTCCCTCTGGTATCACAAAGAAATGACTAGAAGATAGGTGCCACTATAGTTACTTCTGTGCATTTATAATTGCCTAGGAAAAATTTTGTAGAAAGCTTTGGTTTCACACTGACAGCTTTCGACTAACATATTGCTATCCCATGCAGTTCATAAAAGCAATAAAAATAAAGTAATTAAAGCTTCTGTTCACCCAGTTTAGTTGTCAAATGCATCTGTGAGTTAGATTAAAAGAAGATGACTTTCAGAAGAAAAATAAGATGCTAATTATACTAAAGCACAGACTGAAAAGTTTCACCTTTTCTGTGGACAAGCAAGATTAATTAAAATGATGTATTTTAAGACATTGGTTGAAACCTTGTGAGAATGGGGTGAATAGTACAAGATTTTCTTTGTAACTTTCAGCAATCTATTTTTTGTGTTTTTATGTCAAAAGTCTGTGCTGTAACCAGAAAGTCAGAATCAACCTGAACATCAATGGGAAATGCTATTGACTGGGTTTTTTCTTAGACCAGAACTCACTGTGATTAGCTTTTCAAGTCTGATTTGAAATTGCCCTAGGACTGAACCAAAAATCAGGATTTCATTTGCTGGATGAGAGAATACAAGCAAGGAGAATAACAGGTGTTTCTTAGCTGTGTGCCCATTCAGCACAGCTGGAGCTATGTCTTATTTCAGCCTTTCTTCTCTTTGGCTTACCCAGTGGACCAATGAGGCAGTAATGCTGAGTAAAGTTGGATTTGATTTTGACTGTAGCATTTTTTCATTTCATATGTGACCTAAGTTAGGGTCTACAAAATGTGCCTTTGATGTTCCACCTATTGCTCCTCACTACACAGTAATTCTGAATGGGTTCAAATTAAATCATTGAGCTTATCTCACACTTTGGGATGCAAAAATTCAAAGATCCAGGACCTCTTAGCTGAATCCCTAGAATAGAACAATAAAAGGCTACAGGTCTGATGTCCTTACTTACCCCACCTCATTTTAGGTAATGAAGACAAGAGAGAGAAAAACACCTTCAGAGTTCAGAGGTTGGTGGGCTCAGCCTGGAGGACTTTTCTCTCTCTGATAACCAGGGAGAAAATTCAAGACATTTAGGTTTCAAAAACGGGTTCGCTAACATCAAAATCAGATGATACTCTTACCCATGGCAGATCTCTTATGTTATGTAAAGCCAATGCTGTCATTGCCCAAATGAAAATAGGATAGTTGCAGCTAATTAATGGTTTTGACAAGCTATTGATTTGATCACTAGTTACTGGCAAGAGAAGAAATTAAATTCGAATCACTCAGTCACTATCCTTCAAAATAACAAAGTTGTTGGAGTTAATCACAGAAAAATGAGTAAAAGAAGAAGTCTTTCCTATGGACAGCCTTCTCCATCAGTTGTCTGGCTTACTCTTGCAATATAAAGAACAGAACGTTTCCAGCTTCCTTTATATTTAAGAAAGCAAAGAGTATCCAATCTCCCATCTGGCAGATTCTGTGGAGATCACTCTTGGAATTCTGTTTTTCTAGCAATGTTTGTCTTTCCTTCAATATACTGGAGGATATTCTAACTTCTGGGGGCATCCTGACCCCCTGCAGGTTTCCTCCATACTCACCAATAATTCTGTACAGCAACTACAAGGCAAAAATCTTGTGACTAAAGTTAAAACTTTCCTTACAGGAAAGAGGAGATCAGGTTATGTTCTTCAAATTCTTGTACGTATAGTAAGCCAAGTTCACAATAATCTATAAAATCCACTGCAGATTACTCAAAAGGACCTATTCTCAAAAAAAACCCCCAATCTCACAAAGGTTGACAAGCTGAGCAGAAGTTCAATACATTTGATGTCTGCAGTGGGACAGAGAATTGTACAGCCCAAATGGCTCCAAACCTTAATACGAAGTAATTAGGTTCTCATCACTCTATTCTAGACCACTATTAAAAGGCCACCTTTTTGTTTAAAGTGTATTTGGATAAACAAAAACACTGTAAAGTTTGTGCTAAATTAATCAGCAGTGTAATTACTTTGAATAGCTATCTGTATAAAAATTCTAATAAAAATAGGATTTCTGCTCAGAAATAATGTGCCCTCTGAAACTGATGAGAGTACCGCTTCTGAAGACTGCTTCCATTGGCCATGAACATGGCCCACCATCTCAGCACTCTCTTCCACCCTTCTGACGGGTTCCCATTTAAATTCTATTACTTTCCTTTTTGACTGATGCTGTATTTTAATTGGTTTTGGTTGGGGTTTAACCAACATCAGGCCTGGAAAAGCAGAATTTTTTCCATTTCTCTCCTCTCTGAGGAGTTTATACTAGAGGCATATTTATACCAGTAAGACATATTGTGAATAAATCCCAAACACAGTATCAAAGCGGTGCTGATTGTTGAACTAAAATCAATAAATTAATGTGTTCTGCTAAAGAAGTCCTGTTACACTGATTTTTCAGGCTTGGTCTTTGATTTCTTCCCTTTCTCTGAAACCTAATTACTCATTCTTATTTTCCCATGGCTGATGTAAGACAGTATCTCAAATTCCTTTTGTTCTTTTTAATCGTATTTATTTCCTCTATTAGATATCGTGGTGTGCTTTCAGCTCCAGTCTTTGAAGCTGTTTTCTGACATTTTTAGGGCCTATCCATTGACAGATGGAAAGATGACCAAGAACCTCTTAGATCTTTCTATTACGCAGTAATTATTTTTTTATCTCTTTTCTTGGGCATCTCCTACTTAAAGCAAGAAACCTTGCAAAGAAGCATTTTAAATTGACTGCCATGGTGACAAGGCAGACAGGTTTACAGAAATATTCACCCTATCCCTCATGGAAAATTTTAAAAAAAAAAAAAAAAAGGATCTAAAGAATGACTTTGGGAAAAGAAATAGGCAAGTACTACAAATTTATGGCAGTTAGCCACATTACCTTTTCTCTTTTGATGAGGCCTCCTTCCCCTTAGCTCCAGTGCAGACTGAGATTTATAAAAGAAAAATTTACTGTTGTGGAAAAAATATATAGACTAGCCATGTGGTTTGGAAGCATTCTCGTGTAGCCAAACATTTCTTGAGAATAAAAATAAAGAAAACACTCAGTAGCGTGTAAGGATATATAAAATATTCTAACAACCACAGCAATGGTTTGGAAAGATTTTTTCTCCCCTGTATATACTGGAGGTGACCAAGAGTAAATTACAGTACAATAGCTGGGAACACAACTATTTGCACCTTATTTTGTTCAATTAATATTTTGAAATTAATCTCAGATATAACAAAAAAACCTGTCAAACTTCTTATAATGTATGGATTTATCAAGATAATTGCATTATATGTAGATTACATTCCAACCATACTCTGTGTGTCTTTCAAGCAACTAAAGAAGATCCATTCTAAGGAAATTCATGTAATATATCACTTATTGACAGAAAAAAGACATATTGGCTGGAGAAATCATCAGGAAAAAGCTGTTACTGCACAGTTGAAAAACGATGTCATAATCATGAGGGAATAATGAGTGATAAAGTTGCCTAGGAAGAAGACAGTGTTCCCTATAGGGAAGACAACTGTAAGAATGAAGGAAAAAAGGACTTATCACCAAAAAGCAAGAATAAACTTTACAGACTGGAAGGAAGTCAGATTCTGCCGGTTTCTCAGACAGAATGAAAACAGACTCCAGTTAGCTCACTTTAGTATTTCTGTTTGTCAATCAGAAAATAACTGAGGAGGTGGAGAGACTGGAGGTCAGGCAGTGTGGGCATCGAGAGGGATGGAAAGATAAAAGAACTTGCAGCAGTCAAAGAAGCAATGTGTGTCTGATGAGGATGCCATGCCCTTTCAAATAAAGAATAGCAAGATTTTAAGATGCCATTTTCAAAAGACACTTGTTTCCCTCACAATAATAATTCATAAGGCAGTAGATTTAAAAAGAGTGATTTCAAAAATGTCAGAAATTGATGTAGCCTTGACCACAAAAATAAGATTTTACCCATGCTGCTAGGCATAGAATTCTGCATAATACAAGGCAAATCACTAAAATTAAAGCTCTCACAGGTGGCCGCTAATTGGATTCTTTTCATTTTCTAATCTTTACTTGGGAACCTGGGATCTGGTTTGCTGAAGATTTACAGCTGTGGCTCATTAAAGTCTCTGAAGTTATTTAAGGACAAGTACAGCCAACTTTGGCCACTCTCCACTGCCTGGAATAGAGTCAACTGAGACAGACGTACTGACCAACTCACTCAACCTCTGAGATGAATGTTTAATCCTGGTTATGAAGTTGAGAAACAACCTCAAAGACAAAAGTAAAATTTGGCTAGTCAATTTTCATGCTTTTGTGGTCTGTTACATCCCAGCTAATAAACTCTTCCGGATTCAGAAGTGACATGTCCCCTTCTTTCTAATTATATTTGGGACCAATATCTGTTTTATATTGCACAAAAACTGTTATTTCCTTCTCTGTATTAATTTTCCTAGCTCTGGTAGGAATTATAAATTCTGTGGCTAGCTCTGAGAAGGTCAGCTCTGACCTGCATTTAGAAGACAACCTTAACTCCACCCTGACCTTCCGCACTGCATTTCTCAAAAGTTAAACAAGGAACAGATAGGTGTACATGTTCATAATGTTAAACATTACAGACAAGAAGAGGTAGTGTTCTCAGAGTAGGAATGAGCAGTATGACAAAACTAAAATATAAATCCACATGTCAAGTAATGAAGAAAAAAGTATATTGTTCTCTGTGTGAGCACCATTCATCTTTCTTTTTTTATTATTTTTTTTATAATGCCATATTCAGGGAGAAGTCCAACACATGCAGAAAAAGAGCCAAAATTTTATGGACAACCTTAAAGCTATAAACTTAAATTTCCATATTGCAAACATTATTACATCCCATTTCATCTTTTTCATCTGATTTCAAGGAAAAGCTGTATTCAGTGACACATGATGCCCAACCTTTGCTGTGTTGTCTATGCCACTTATTGCTTTTGCAAACAACGTTCTGTAAATTGTAGAATTACAGATCTTCTTATTAACCACAAACAAATTTTCCACAAAGAGCTTTCTTTCCTGTGTCTATGGGAAACTGTGAAAAATCTGTCCTATAAAGATTTCCTCTTAAAAAAAGAGAAGAAGTAAGAATGAAAGAACTTGTGTGCAGTCTGGGTGAAGATCAGCTCCATATTTTACTATATTATTGATTAAAAAAGTAAGAAAATATCCTAAAGCATTTTTGCCTTTAACAAAATATCATATAATGTCTAGCGTATTCTTAAATAATTTTGCAACCTCTTCTGTATCTGTTGCTTTTAATGCCCTCATTTTATATTTGATACTTTTTAGGCCCTAGTTTAGAAAAATCTTTAATGCAGAATTTTGCAATCATCATGCTTTTTATTCAGCTCAGTAGCAGATTAAGTGATGTTTTGATTTCTTACAATGTTTACTCTATTTATTTTATGTTCCAACAAATTCAATACAGGAATAAAAGGATCCAAAATTGAATAAAACAGAGACCACAGCTAACATTTTCCTATCCAAAGAAAAAGGGCCAAAACAAAGAAATGGATGCAATAGACTCTCACAATGTAATGGTGCTCAAGGACACAGTCAAGTCTTCAATTCAACAGGACATGTAAGCATAGTACCTGTGATTTTATGAGCCATCCCAGTGACAAGAGGCTATATTGTACTTCAAGGTACTTGCGGTTAAGTATATGTGATATATACTCAATTAGCAGTGTAAAATATTTATCATAACTATTTTGCAGAGGCTGGGCAAAGAGGGTCTTTAAATCTGAGCATCAGGTCCCAGTGAACGCTTAATCCAGAGGGGCCTGAGATACTGGAACAGGTTGCCCAGAGAGGTGATAGAGGTCCCATTCCTGGAAACATTCAAGGTCAGGTTGGATAGGGCTCTGAGCAAACTGATCTAGTTGAAGATGTCCCTGCTTATTGCGGAGGGTCTAGACTAGATAACCCTTAAAGGTCCCTTCCAACCCAAACTATTCTGTGATTCTATCATTCCAGCAGTTGTTCTGCCAAATACTTTAGGTCTGGTCCCATACCAACACATTCCAGGAAAAGACAGAAGAACACAAAAGCTGATGAATCATCAGTGATCCAAATCAGCCACAAGTGGCAATGCTCCTCTTAGAGTCACTCTGCCCTCCTGCTCTCTCACCTCCCCTCCCCACCCCACTCCACATACACAGTTACTCCCTAACTCAGACTGCAGCCACCAAATGACAAACACCTCTCTGTTGCAGTTGAAATTTGTATTTTTCATAATTTCTAACATTTTTGTTTCCCCAGTTTACCTTAGTGTATTTTGGTGGCCTGCTTTTAATCAATTCAGTCTGTTTTACATCCACTGATGCTTACTTCAACTATACACATGCAATGAAAGAACAGGCCCACATCATGCCTGCACAGGCTAACTCACCCTGGCTGTGTGTCGTCGGTCACACAATGGTATGTGAAAGTTCCAAACATCTGCACTCCCAGGATCCCATACAGGAGAAGAAAGAACAGCAGGAAAATTGAAACACTCCAGATTTGCTCTCCGGAACGCCTGGCAAAAATATAAACAGGACTCTGAATGCACAGGCAATGTGAAGCCTCCTCTGAAAATCTCTAGAACAGAAAATAAGCTCATACAAAAAAAGTAGTATTTCATCCTGCAGAAAATTCTCCTTAAAACTGCACTTTCACTCTGTGGACAAATAGAAAAGAGAACCATGTTTTTTTCTAAACCCCTAAATTAGGGTAATTAAACCAGCTGTAAAGGGTGGAACAAAAATGCCCAAATAAAATGCATAAAATCTAACTTTTGTAAAATAGTATGTAATGACTTATACAGGCAAGTTATGGTGATGAAGTAAAGTTGATCCCAAATAAAGACCAAAAAACTCTTTCACATCACCATTACATGGTTTTTGCTATTACATGCTGTACCAAGCATTTTTATGTGTGTTTGCTTGCAAATAGGTATCTCTGTATACAGACATCATATACACAATACATGTACACTCATAACTGTAATGGGTAGGGCATATGCTCACCTACTTTTATTTAAAAATATTACCCTACTAAGGGTATTCACCTTGACTATTAAATGGCCCTATTAATGGAACAGAATTTACTGCCATTGGTTGAAAATTGTTGGCTACAGTTATTAGCAAAGTGCTTTAAAATTTATTTAAATATTTGAAAGCTTTGATCATTTCCCAAAAAACTTGATGCCTTCTTAAATATAGAAAATAGCAAGATTTTTTTGGCCAGAACCCAGGAGGAACATGCCCACTGAGATGAATGGTCATTGGTTTACTGCATAGTCATTCTTCTAAGTCAAAACTGAAATGTTCTCTGTTATTCTTCAGATAACAGCCTTACTTACTTCAAGATGTTTGTTATCCTAGTTCTTGGCAGCTCAAAACGAAAATATATCCGGAATGCTCGAATCATAATGAGTGGTCGTGGAATCCGTAACATGCCCCAAGGTGACATTTGGTCAACTATTTCAGCAATTTCAAACACCTGCAAAGAAAAGAATATTTTGTCTTGATGACTGTCCTATGCCTGTGTTTATTTACAGAACTTTTACAAGTATGAATACTACCCATATTTTTTATTTTCATTTTCAATCTTCTCTTGGTTTATAATATGGTTCATTTTAACTACATTTTTTAAAAAGAAAAGTCTATGTAAATAGTTTAATACATTTCTAAGTTATCCTAATGAAATACCAAAAGTATATTCTGCCCATGCTTCAGTCTCAAACAACTCAAGAAGTCTGTGCAAGCTTGTGTTAGCTGCCTATTTCTGTGCTAGTCCTATCCCATAAGTTTTCCATAACTTCATTAGAAGTGATTAATATATATCTCCAAATACGAAAATCAGTACCTGTTAATGCTGCACAGCACTAGTTTTTACTATGATATAAAAGTACATATGCACAGATTACCTTATGAGTTGCAACATGCATAAAATTCTCCATTTAGTTCCAAGTGCATGACAAAACTGTACATCTTTTTCTCCTAGACTCCACTTATGCCACAAATTTCAGCCAAGGCACAGAACAGGGAACCGTTTCCTCAATACACTGACAGATTATGCACTCCATAAAGACTATTTAGCTGAATGACTGGGTGAAAACATCTTGTTTTATTCCCTGTCTATCACACTCTGAGAGTAACTGCTTGATTTAATATTTATTCAAAATATTATGAAAATAGAGGAGGGACCTGGCAAGGCATAAACTGGGTAATCTACAGTGCTTATCTGTAATGATCAACCTTTATTCTACATGTGTACAAGATGGGCCAAAGTCTCCTCTATGTAAAAAGCGGAAAATAACATTATGTCTTAAATTTGTCAGAAATATATGCGTGCCTAACAGCAATCACTACAGCACTTTTACAATCATTACACTATTGCAGGCCCAATGTCAGAGTCTTCAACCCATTCTTACCTCAAAAATTGGCTATGGTTAAGGACTGATTGATTTGCAGGACACACTTTGACCTATACTGTCACTATACTACACACTATATATGTAACTACACACTATATACGTAACTATATACATATAACTATATTGTAACACTGTACTTTTTTGTAATGTCCAAGTTCACTTCTTTATAGAAATTTATCAAACTGTTCCCAAATGTACTTTTTTTTCCCATTGTGCTCTAACTTGAATTTTGGAAAATGTTTTCCTAGGTGTGAGAGATATTACATGAAACCACTCCACTCACCATATCAATACACCTACAGCACGGCAAACATTTACCATTGGAATCATTCTCCCTTATGTGCCCAAGTTTTCACCATGGTATCCTGCTACACTCAGTGAAAGGAAATGAACACAACCGTCATACGAAGTAACAGAAAATGGGTTTCTGAAGATCCTTCTTTCTCCTTTTGACTGTGCAGAGGGTTTATGGGAGCAAGCTTCAGATTAAATAAGAAAAATTAATGAAGATGAATTCTACTACTAATGTAGATATGCTGCAATGCGCAATTATGGAGCTATTGAATTCAGCACAGTTTTTTAAAACAATTTGACCCAAGTACAACTCTACTTCCACAACTTGCAATTATTTGGTTGTGCCATATATTTTTCAAAATTGAGGAACTATTCATCGAAAAAAAGAAGTGAAATGATTACCTGTAAAACCAGTGATACCCAAAGACAAAAGACCATGAATCCATCAAACACACACCAACGATCCTTTACATAGGAGCTATCACCCTACATGAAAGAAAAGCTAAAAGGTTAATTGTTGTTTTACTTCAGGATTTACAAATACCATAAACAAGAGTCCTTGTGCAGTTTTAAAATGCTACTTTTGAAAGACTCCCAATGTCTAGAATCTGGATTAGAATATGCTTGAAACATATATATATATATACATTTTCTGGGTGAACAAATGCCAGCTTTGTTCTTATACGGTACTTCTCCTCAGTTTGTGTCAAAAAGAACTTACAAAGAAACCTCCTATTTAGACTTCGATGAAAATAAAAAAACAAACACACAACCACACACAAGAAATGAACACTGGACTTACTTTTCCATTGTATTGCCCGTTTCAAAATATTTGCATGGGAACATAAGTGTAAAATGGTAGCAATCTTGTATTGTGCTGTTCAATTACTTCAATACTGTTCAACAGTTTCACTTAAATCAATATCATATTACATTTGTTTTCTCATAAGCTATCAATCATTTTTCATGCTCTAGAGAAGTCCTGCTATTTCAAAAACACTTAAGAGCAACCACTGAAAATATATTTTGGTGACAGTCCAATCCAGAGATCACTCCTGAAAGGCAGCATGAAGAATTCTGCATCCAAGCTCAGTTTCCTCTGTATTACACTATTCTCAACCTCTGTTCCAGTTTGTATGCTTTGATATCCTCGTGATTCACACCATTCCCTTCACGCAACACAGGCCCCCACTGCAAGCTATAAAAACACTTCTTTGCTGGGCTGCTAATGCCTGATATTTCAAACACTGAACTGAAAAACACCTATATTTATTAGGCAGATTACAGCTGAGTATTAGTTCTGTGTATCACATGGAGCATAGAGGAAGTTGAGGGCCAAATGCATAGAGACCTAAGGAAAGTGGATATGTCAGTTTCAAGTTAAAACATATGCAGACACAATGACAGTGCATCTCAGGGCACAAAATCACCCTTCCAAATGAGGTTTCTCACAACAGATTTACTACAGCC
This sequence comes from Margarornis squamiger, assembly GCA_035222235.1. NCBI lineage: Eukaryota > Metazoa > Chordata > Aves > Passeriformes > Furnariidae > Margarornis > Margarornis squamiger. The sequence continues at coordinate 80,046,199 of JAWWTY010000001.1, forward strand.
TTCCCTGTATTATACACTCTCTGGTTCCTTTTCTGTTTAGTGGCCTTACAGGTACAAACTATAACGTTTGACATCCACATTTCACAGGTATGACTGGCAAAAAAATTGCTGTCATGTCTCAAGAATCTTGAAGACGTTACTGGACTTTGGTCTTGTATGTGATTCCTGATTTAGACACATTTTTCCTTATCTCAGTGATAGTTATTTCAGTATTTGTTTTTAAATATCTCAGCATTTTCATTGATTCTGTAGACACAGAAAAGATGTTTTGTTTTAATCTAATATTTTCAATGACATACACTATCCTCAAAATGATTTATCATTCCTTGCAGTAGGTGACAGCACGATACATTGTGTAAATAGAGACAAACTATGTTTGTTTTTGTTTGGTTGTTTTTTTAAATTTATTTCAGTTGCAAAAATTCTGTGGGGCAGAAGTGAACAGAGTTAGGATATCAGGAAAATACAATAAGTGATTTTTGAATCAGAAACAAGGGACAGAGAACTTCAATACTGTTTTCAAACAAGAATTTTCTAACACATAAGGAGGTTAAAGTTCTCAATTCAAGAATTAGGTGGAGGAAGACTGCAAATCAGGGAAGCAACAGAACAGGAACTTTTGCATCATATTTTGAACCTGTCCTTCCTGAAGAAAGCAGACAGTTCCCCAATTAAACTCTGAGCTGATCAGTAACTGTTCACTCAGGGCTGAGAGAACTCAGATGTTTAGTGGTTATGTTCAGTAACTGTGAAGCAGATTCGTGTTATTCCTCTGCAGAAATCAGCTAGTCACACCCTAAACTTCTTACTCCTCTCTACCCTCCTGTTCCCTCTCAGTGAATAAATCTCCAATGAGATTTTTATCAACATGCAACTTGGGTCCTTCAATTGTGACTCTGAACAAAAATGCTGATTGGTCTTTCTCTTGCTGAAAAACTATTTGAAACTTACTTGTCTTCTCTTAAGCACCCTTTGTCTAAACCAAAAAGTCTTCCATGAGTTGTGCCATACAGATCTGAGCATGAACTTGTGCAGGAGGAATTCTTGTATTCACCCTCTTCTGAATAACCCACCAAGTTCTCACTGAAAGCCAAATCTTTTTTTAGAAACTGCTTTTTCTCTCCACAATAGGTGGAGTATGATTGAAACAGCTTTGCTGTTTTCTCCTTACAAAGGAAGATGTCATGGCTCTTTCCAATCTTCTCACCTGTTGAGCTGCTGCACTACCTCACTTCCCTCATTGTCACACAAGGCCAGCTTCCACTGCTACATCCTCCCAGTAAGGGAGGCTTTCAGTGGATTGCACACAGAAACTTAGGGCACATGAATTACATCTGTAGAAACAACTCATTTTGGGGAAGGACCTGGTCCTTTCCACTTTGCATGTAGGGAGGCTTTGGCTAAATCCTTTTAATGTTTGTCATTTGTCTGGCAGTGAATGTGGTGGGGAGTCCCTAATGCATTTTACTGTGTATTGGCATATTAGATGTTAGTTGCTGTTGGAAGCATTTTTAAGGCAGGACCACATTCTGTTTAATGCAAAAATCAGAATATATGTGCTACTTTCATGAAAAATCTAATTCTGGCTAAATACAGGCTGTATATTAATAGCAATGAACAGTGAGTTTCATTCACATTTGAAAAAAAACCTTGGACTGAAATACCACAGACATGGTCAATTGCAGCTTGTTCTTAGACTTGGAAAGGAATACAGATAAATGGCATTTAAATACCTCTGGTGACATCTTACCTAAATAGCTTACATATTGCAATGTTTCATCATGCCTGCTGAAATTGGAGAAGTATTGATGAAGTTTCATGTAGTATTTTTTGAGAATGCACTATTCCAGAAGATGACTGATTAGTACTGTAGACTAGAAGCCTCGTGCAGTGACTAATCAAAATCTCTTAAAGTCACTAAAGTTGCTGACCTCCTATTGCCTACAGTGGACAGTGCATGCTTAATGTGCATAGCAAGTCCTGAAACCGTCTCCAGTACCATAATTTATAGTCTATCTAGACAACAAAATCATTTGCTTCTGACAAAGCACTGGATGCCAGTCCACGTAGACAGGGGCCATGAATATGGGCTCGGGACAGCTTTTGGAAGGCTTTGGCACAGTAAATCACAGTAAACCCTTTCTTAATGCCTCTCCCAGATAAACTAAGGGGCATGGCTCAAACTCAGTGGACTCTAGCTAACTAAATAGCAGTTGTTAAAACCAAAATATCTTAAGATACACAAAACCCCCTGAAATCCAAAGCACCAATAGTCCTTAGCTGTTAGATGGATCAATCTTTTTTTGTTAATTAAAGGCCTATTCACTATTTTGCAACACCCTTCCTGGTATCCTCAAACAGTTTCTTGTAATCATCCCATCCTTTTCCTCAGTATTTATTTAGAATAGGCCAGCATCACACACTGTTTGGCTAGTACACAACCATGGAAATGGCTCTCTTGGTAAACAGCACATGGATTGGATCAAAAGTCTGCCCTTCCCTTAGAGATACTAATCTGATGTAATCTGAAATTTGACATCCCAAAAGAACAGACAACTTGACATAATGAGCTGTAATTAATATATTCTATGCTCTCTAAGAACTTAATATTCAATGTCAATGTTTCCATAACTATGGCACAATACCACAAGTTCAGAAAAAGTTCTTAGTATTTATCTAATAAAAAATAGGACCAACAATGAAATCTCTCTTCTCCCTACATTCTTCTTATGTCATACCACTTTTTTGCCTAATCTTAGCACCATTACATTGACTGAGTACAATGTAATGTACTAATTTTTTCATTTTTTTTATTTTCACGTGCAATACTAATACTTTAATAACACATTCAAGATGCCAGAAGATGCATTTTCTCAATTTTAGCAAGCACATTGAAGATAAATTAACTATTCCCAGTATTAGGTACCCTAAAAAGTCATTACACAAGTTCACAGAAGAAAAAAAACCCAGACCTAACTCACTGAAAATGTGAGCCAGTACAAAATACAGAGAACCACAGACAGAACTAATAATATTTTGGGCAGTCACTTCATAACAGCCATTACAGTTTAGGTTTTACCAGAAGAGAAGACTAGACAGACTGCAATTCTTTAATAAAAGTTTATTCAATTATCAACCTTGCTGAAAACAAAATATTCTATGAAATTGTTATAGTTTCAAAACCCAGTTAGAATTCCTTCCAAAGAAGTTTGGAGGCAATGTTTTAGCACCACTAAAGACGGT
>JAWWTY010000001.1:80049541-80076038 GCA_035222235.1 Margarornis squamiger
TTTTCTAAATTTAAGGAGAGGGATTATTTTATTTCTTGGCCAACATTTATATCTTAGTTTTCTCTCAAACTAAGACAGAAATCAAAATCTGAATTGCGTAAAGTGATCTGCAAATTTTCTCAAGCAATGTCAGTATCTCAGTGGTAAATTGGATAGTTTAGCTAGAGGATAGCATAGTCATCTCCTGGATAATTTCTGCCCTACTTATCTCTTTACATCTTAGGAACACCTTGGGATGAACAGCAAATCCCTGCAAGTGAACAGCCTCCCCTGCTTGCCTTCAGGAATTTCTGTTTCTCTTTCATCCCTGACTGCAACCTGTTCTCTGAACCCTTCCCTCCTGCCACTTTCCAGCTGACTCTGTCTTAAAGCTAAATAAAAGAAGTAATATGATATTTGCTCTGAACAATCAGATTTACCACCATCTGCTCTGGAAAGGAGTCTGGTCTGTTGTTAGAACCTTAGTCTCACATTTTTCTTCACACTTTCTGACAAACAGGATAGCTGAAAGATGGTACAAACACAAAGAGACCAGCAAGGTCAGCGACAATGAACTACTCTGCCGTTCCGTCATGGTCACTGGATCCTGCATGTGGTGGTGGTGGTAAACAAAGCACACCAACACCTCTAAAAAGTCCTTCAGATCACCCTGTGGGCTACTTTGTGTAACACTACAAATAAGCACTAAGGGGTTGACATTTATGGACATTTTAGAAGCAGCAAAAATGCACAGGAGGAAATGGAAGGAATAGAGGGAATCAGAATTTGGGGAGTGTGTTTATTTCCTCCAGTCACGATATGTGATTATAACGCAAAAAGAGCAATCTGGAAGTGAGAGCACAGCTGAGTTAGTAAAACAAGATTTGCCCTCTACCCCTCACTCCCTTATTCCACACAAAGCCTGATAGACGCAGAGATGTGAGTGGGACAGACAATTAAATCAGAGCTCAAGGGAGCACCCTGCCTAACCCCTCTCCCTGTACATGCAGAGAAAGACACACATACTCACAGAGAAGTTATGTATCCTCTCTACCTGATCACATCTTATTCATATACCCCTTATGTTTCCGGCTCAAGTTCAAACTTTCCCTGTTTGCTTAAAAATCTGAAGTTTATAGGTCTGTTTAGTCACACCATGATGTGGACAATCTAGTCAAGTACCCAACCTCACAACCACTTTCAACATTTTCCTCATACAGAAAAGAGACTGAAGACATACAGCCTAAACCCCCAAAACAAAACTATTTCACAAATGTCTTCGTGTGTCAAACCTTAACATGAAACAAAGGAAATTGTGGATTGCTCAGCTAAGACCATGCTAAGACCCAAAGAAAAACTGGCATATTTTAAAATGGGTGGTCATCTCCAAGTTAGCCCTCCACAACAGTGATGGTACCACTTCAAAATAAACCAACATATATTTTCTTAAAAGGTCTGTATTAGGGAGAAAAAAGAAACTCTTGTGGGAAACATGACACAGCTTCTCATTTTCTGCATGTTTTCTTTATCATAAAATGTCTTCATTCATAATGAAGGAACATATTTAAAACATATTCAGATAACAGCAATTTGTTTTAAATAGCCAATGGAGTTAGAATTGCTATGTAAAGCTTAGTTCTGAGTGGCTATAGTGGCTGTAATATCACTTTATCATCACTGAGTTAAACAAGCTCAATTTGTAAGTAGTCATGCATTGTGCTGAACTGCTCCACTGTCAGACACTTCCAAGTAACATATCACATACTGCATAATTTATCTTCATTCTAATATCACATACAATGTAATATTGAGAGTAATCTTGTATTCTGTTAGAAAAACATTGAAAAAAATCATTTGATGTTACAGCACACAAAATGAAATTATTCTATTTATAATTAATGAAATGAAACACAGCTTCTGCTGGTCCTTTGGGTTAGAAGGCAGTGCCATGACTGTTACAGACATATAACACACACAGTTCCAAACTATCAATAATAATAATAAAAAAGCTATAATCACTGTAATCACTACAAACTACTACTTCATCCTTTGCAATACTAATAAAAATAAGGGTTTTAACTGAATCTGTTGATATTCTAAGATTAATTTTAAAATAATTATTTTACAGTGACAATGAAAGGCTATTTCATTCAATAAAGAACAGTTTCAGACTTATTTTTAAGGTACACTACATTTTTGTTAACTTATGTAATTAATTTCACCAAACTTAGTATTTGATGCTTCATACTGTAATGGGAGGATTTTAAGCTATAGCATTCACTATTTCATATGCTGTTTCTAACAGAAAACCAAAACCAAAAACACATCACCAAAGAGACTGTAAGGGAAGAAATTACTCCAGCCATGAAATAAGCATTAAGACTATCAAACAGACAAACAAGGACCATTTTACTTTCTAAAAATCCTATAAAAATGTTTGCTGTAAAAGAATGGGGAGGGGGACTTGGTAGGATTTAAAACCTAGTGTTTTAAACCAAAATTGTTAAATCAAAAAAACCCAACAAACACCAAACCAAAAAACCCACACACAAAAAAACCCCCACCAAACCAGAAGTAAACATGAAAACGTTACACAACTCCCTTTATCAAGTACAAAAGTATCAATGGGAATAACCATTTCCATAAAACAATGAAAAGGAATGCTACAACACACCACCTGTGTCACCCAAAACATTGTAGCGCATCTCAGTTCAGCTGAGTGACAAGTAATTCATTGCCCACTATTCAGAGACTCCAGGCACATCATATATGGTCAACAGAGGACAGATGCTAACACCCAACACAAGGTATGGCTACTGAGCATGTGGGGAAGGCAACTTTGCTGGTGTACTGCATTGCTGCTTTCTTGATACACTGCCTTACTATTGCAGTTGGGTGCCAACATGCCCTGCAGAGAGATTTTACGGGTTACTAGACGGAAAGCCTGAATTCCACTTCCCTCTCATTAGCCATCTGTATTCAGTGCCCCAAGTATCACCTTACTAGCTGACTCAGCCCTCCTGATTTTCTTAAAGGTTCAGCAAATCTAAATATGGCTGATCAGGAGGAGGATTAACAGGAATCCCCTACCTGCACTCAATGTTTCCAGGAAGTGCACAGGAAAAGTCTCCCCACTGTGAGAACAATTAAACATTCAAACACATTGCCCAGAGAAATGCTAACATCTCCCTTGCTAGACATAATTAAGATTCAGCTTCGTAGCATCCTGACTTAAAGCCCTGCTTTGCGTAAGAGGTTAATTCAGACCATCTCCTCAGATCCCTTCCAAAACGGACTGTTCTCTTGTTCTGGGCACCTCCTCAAAATACGAGGTCCTTGGGTTTGACTACAGTTCCACATTTAGTTCCACATGCATGGACATCTGCTCATGCTTGGAAGTACCCCATAGCCTCACAGAGGTGATGTGTGTTAAACACTGCTGTACTTCATCCACCAGTATTCTGCTCTCTCCCAGCTCCAGTGTTTATGGTGGACGCAATAGGAGGATTGAGATCCAAATGTTTCAAGGTGAAAGCTTTCACTTTGAAGCATCAAATTTGCCTGGAGATTGAACAAGGAGGTTTGATAGGCAAACAGTCTCATCTAAGATGACAGAACTCAGAATTATGATTGACATTCAATGCTCTTATTCAACAGAAAAAAGCCACAATAAGGAGAGTTAGAATGGATAAGAAAGAGGCACTTTCCAGAAAGAAGACTGAATTAATTGGTAATTTGCATTATTAAAAGCCAAAGAATACATTTCATACTACAGACACAAGGAAAAACTTGTTGAAACAAAAATCCTAGTATAGCTATATGAAAGCCATACTTATATTAGTAGTGGAGAACACAATACTCTGAAATCAAATTTTACATTCTGCTTACTCCCTTAAAAATCAGACACAAATTTCATCATTTTCATGAAAATACAGCTGCATAGAAATGTTCTTATTCCCTTCAACAGGGATTTGGATGCCATTAAGATTTTTTCATCTTCATGTCCTGTTTCATTCTCTCAAATTAAGAGAGAAGATAACATGGGTATAAAATAAAATAGGATTGTTTAATTATAGCAGACTTCCTTGAAAATGGAAGTTGCAACACAGAAAGGCCCATTAGGGATGAAGCTCCCTCTCTTGCTACCTGGATACATAACATGCTATCCAATATGTTGGTTTCACTGCTTTTCCAGTGTGTCAATTTACCCTGACACGAAGTGATACATGAAAAATATCCCTCATTAATAGCTGCTGTCATAAAGAACAAGGAAGTAATCCTTTAAAGTGCTACTAGAGAGGAAAAAAATAACATTACCAAAAAGTAGTTTTGTTCATCTAATTGTGTGTATATTGAAAGAGCAATTTTGAACTACATTATGGAAGTCAGTATGCAGTGTATTTTTTCTTAGCAACTTTTAGGTTAAATTTTGATCATCATGGTAAGTCATTAAGTATTATATGGACACATACTTAAATCCATGCCCAAAATAATTTCTCACTAAAAACTCCTGTGACCCATTGACCACTTAGAAAAAATACCATCTTTATTTTAGAAATACTGCATAAGTACATTTACCAATTTAAATTTTTTAATGCTTTAGTGCAAAAATGGTGCAAAAAGCCCCACTGTGTAATATGAGTCATAACTTTCCTGTAATAAACACTCCAATAAAACCAGACACAAGTAACCATAGAAACAGGTGCGTATATTCCAGTGCCATGGTCTCTAACCTTCCCTGGCCCACAGGCAATAACAGAGAACTATCAGAGAACTAACAGCATGCTGCAGGCAACTTTGCATTTGTTTCCCTCATGATAATCAGTTTTAATTTTTTTAATTTCCTGTGACTGGAAACAGCATCGGAACATTTCACTAGCAACACAATCCCAGTAGGCTGGGAACAGATGTCCTTACAATGGACATACATGCTTAGCAAAACAACAACAAGCACAGGGAAAAGGTGAGACACAATAATTAAATTCTATAGACTGACTGTTTTATTCAAATGATGGATATAAATACTGTTTTCTATGAAATGATACTTAAAACTAAGAATCACACCAAAATATTCTAAAGTCAGGGAGCGCATTAATTTCAGAATTTTGATCTGCCATTTTCAGTCTGTAACAGAACAGAAACTCTCTTGACAAAGCTATCAAAAGCTGGTGAGCCAGGTGACAACGTTTCACCACAATTCTATTAATATTTCCATCATTTATCAGAAGGATTACTCTAATTTTGTAATTTCTCCATTTTTGTTTGATGAAGATGGAATGTTTAATATTAAAACTACTGAAAAGAAGGCAAAACAGATACTTGTAATAAGGTGCAGTAAATGTCAATTCTGTAATTGAAAACTCAAGACAAACTTCTGAATTAGAATGATTATGGAAGAAATTAATTTAAACATAACTGAGTTAATGCCCTAAACGTTAAAGAGGAAGCTGGCATCCCATTATCTGTATAGTTTTTGTAGTTCCTATCTGTCCATTGACAATAAATATATAATGAGTTAGAGCCATTGCTGACTGTGAGATACCTACAGGATGGTGGTTAGCACAGACACTTTAAGCTTCCCTTTCACTCAATGATAAAAAAAAAAGTCCAGATAAATTATCTTCAAACAGAGCCTACTTAAGACACAAAACAACTAACTGCAGACACTTGCAGTCCCTCAAATTAGTGCTGATGAATGCTTTAAGTCTGAAAATCTATTTTTCGCAAGCAGAGACAGAAAAACAGCCAGATTATGCCATCAGTTATCAGTGGCCACTGGAAACTGTTGCAGACCCCAGTTTAGATCATGGCAACCAGAATTTCTCATTGCAGTATAAAAAGCCCACCTCCACCTTACATTGCTTGCGCTACAGAAGCAAAGTTCCTTATATTGGGAGAGAAGTGAATGCACAGAGGTAAAGTCCACATGGCCCAAGTACGGCTCAAGCCTGCTCCATCCTCAATTCTCTCCACTTGAGCAGACAAAGAGCAACCACAGCAAGCAAAGCACCTATCAGAAAAATGATGAGGAAAACCTGTTCTGTGCACAGGAAAACGTGTTCTTTGTCTGAAAACACCTGACATGCTGGAAGTCACTTATTTCAGGTAACAAAACAAACTAGCCTGTAGTCTTTAGTACTAGACAGAAGAAAGGAAACAGCTCCCATCTATTTTGACTGTGCTGATAGAAGATTAAGCTTAGTTTCATTTCAGTTCCTGCATGAATTCACTAAGAATGCTGACAGCTAATGGTGCAACCAATTCACTTCTGCCCTTTGCAGAAGTACTGAAGTCAGTGAAGAGCACTCAGTGTTACTGAAATAGCAGTCTGACCAATCTATGCACAACTACTGAAGTTAGTACAGAAGTTTTGCTGTAAATGTAACTGATTTAACGACAAGGAAAATGTTAAGGAGCATTAGTTCTGACTTTTTGCAATCTCCTTTGTTAGCTGGTGTGTCACAACTGCACAGTGAAAAAAACCCAGACAATTTATTAAATTTAGTGCAATGCCTGTGCTTTATTAAAAAAGAAAATAAATCTAATTTTCAGCAAAATGATATTAAAATAAATGTCAACTAGGCTTTTTTAACAAAAAAGAAGAACTCTTACATTTTTCATTTTACAGTGTAACTACACAGAATCACAGAATCAGCTGAGTAAGAAGGGACCCACAAGGATCACCAAGTCCAGCTCCTAGCACTGTAATGGACCATCCCCAAGAGTTACACCATGCGCCCAAGAGTATTGCCCAAATGCTTCTTGAACTCTGTCAGGCTTGGCTGCCTGAGGAACCTGTTCCAGTGCCCAGCCACGTTCTGGGTGAAGAGCCTTTATCTAACATCCAATGTAAACCTCCCGTGACACACCTTCAGGCCATTCCTTCAGATTCTTTCACTGGTCACCACAGAGAAGAGATCAGTGCCTGCCCCTCCCCTTCCCCTCACGAGGAAGTTGTAACTGCATTGAGGTCTTCCCTCAGTCTCCTTCAGGCTGAACAGACCAAGTGGCCTCAGCTGCTCCTCACACGGCTTCCCCTCAAGGCCCTTCACCATGTTCGTTGCCCTCCTTTGGACACTCTCTAAATGCTTAATTACTTTCTTACACTGTGGTGCCCAAAACTGCACACAATATCCAAGGTGATGCCGCCCTGGTGCAGAGCAGAGTGCGACAATCCCCTCCCTCGCTCGACTGGTGATGCTGTGCCTGATGTCCCCTGGACACGGTTGGCCCTCCTGGCTGCCAGGGCACTGCTGACTCACATTCAGCTTCCCATCAACCAGGACCCCCAGGCCCCTTTCCATGGCACTGCTTTCCAGCATCCCATTCCCCAGTCTGTAAGAACATCCAGGGTTGTCCCATCCCAAGTGCAGAATCTGGCACTCCCCCTTGCTGAACTCCATATGGTTGGTGATCGCCCAGCCCACTAATTTGTCCAGGTTTCTGCAGAGCCTTCCTGCCTTCAAGGGAGTCAACAGCTCCTCCCAGTGTTGTGTCATCTGCAAACTTGCTCAGTATCCCTTCCAGTCCTGTGCCCGAGTCATTGATGAAGGTGTTGAAGAGCACAGGGCCTCAGATGGAGCCCTGTGGAACCCCACTAGTGACAGGTCACCACTCTGATGTTACCCCATTCACTATGACCCTCTGTGCTCGACCCATGAGCCAATTGCTCACCCACCACATGACGTGTTTATCCAACTATGGGCTGGACATTTTCTCCAGAAGGATCCTGTGAGAGACAGTATCAAAAACTTTACTGAAATCCAAGAAGATTACATCATATGGTTTCCCTTGATCATCTGTGTGGGTTACTTTGTCATAGAAAGAAATCAGTTTTGATAAACAGAACTTTCCTCTCATGAAGCTGTGTTGGCTGTGACCAAGGACTGTGTTGTCTTTCAGGTGTTTTTCAATACTTCCCAGAATAATCTTCTCCATAACTTTATCAAGCACAGAAGTGAGAAAAGTAAATGTTTCCAATAAAGGTAAAAGATGCCTTTAAAGTAAGGTATCTTTTCCTTGATCATAGCCATGTGAGATGACCTTCAGAAGATGCCTTATTAGAAAGCAGAAGGTATTTTTTGCATCACACTGATTAAAATAAACTCCTTCTGTCACAGGTTAGGATCCATGGTTTCTTTGAGAAGTCTGATGCTCATCTAATATCATATCTGTTTTTAGGCTTGAGACTTCATTTCTCTAATTCCTCTCCACCTCACTTTTCAAGAAGGAGGTGATTTTGGAAAGTTGTGCCAAGCACATATAGTCATGTGAAATATGAGTGGGCTCATCAATGTGGGCTTTGATTCTGAGGCACCATAAGTCTTGTCAGTTAGGTTACAAGTTGACTTACAAACTATTTTGGCAGATCCAAACATTAGTTACTTCATGGTGCTCTTGGAAGCCTGGCAATCAATAAGTTATGCAGTAGACATAAACTGCATAATTTGGTGACCAGTTTAAATTTTATTGAAGATAAAGGAGATTGATCTGCTTTCATTTAACAGCCAATACTTCATTGATGCGGCTGATTGTTGCAGAGCTCTTTCTGACAAAGGAGACTGAGACATGAAAGGAATCAGAACCAGAGTCACAGAACTCATTTACATTCTGGGAAATAAAGACCATGAGAACAAACCTAGGATCAGTTGAAGAAAGTGGAATTCTGAACTGAAAAAATAATGAAAATACCAATGTCAGATTCAGTAAGCTTTAACTAGGCACTAAGTTTATTACATTTTTTATTGTGTTTACTATCACAGGCCATCATTCTTCAATCTGGAATATAATTTAGAATACAAGCATAAAAATATGTCATAAGAAAAAAATTGACTTGGTCTAATTCTCTGTCTCAAACTTCACAAACCACTGCAAGTTGTCTTACTGCTTGCACATACTATTTATACAATGCACCCAGAAAACTTAATGCTGACTGTCCTTGAATATTCTTTTCAAAAATATCTCAGTCAGTAAGAAATTACGGCCTGAATGTCAATTTTCAGATATAAGTTTCAAAGTAAAGACAGATGTATTAATAGCATTAGTTTGCTTGTTCATTGTGGGTGATAATACCCTGCAATACCAAAAACTACAGTACGATCATCATATCACAAGCCTCATAGAATTATAGAAACCTAAGGGGTTGGAATGTCCCTTAAAGGTCATCTAGTCCCAAATCCCCTTGCCACAGGCAGGGAGACCTCTCACTAGACCAGGTTGCTCAAGGTCTTATCCAGCCTGGACTTGAACACTGACAGAGTTGGGACATCCACAACCTTCCTGGGCAGCAAGTTCCAGTGTCTCACCACCCTCTGAGTAAAAAAATTCTTCTAATATCTAACCTAAATTTCCCCTCTTTCAATTTGTACCCATTACTCCTTGTTCTGTCATTACAGTTCCTGATGAAGAGTTTCTCTCTGGCTTCCTTGTAGGTCCCCTTCAGACACTAGAGGGTTGCTATGAGGTCTCCACACAACTTTCTCTTCTCCAGGATGAACAGCCCCAACTTTCCCAGTCTGTCTTTGCTGGGGAGGCACTCCAGTGCTCTTATCAACTTAGTGGCCCTCTGGACTTGCTCCAACAGTTTTATGTCCTTAGGGTCACCAGAATTGTACACAGCACTCCAGGTAGGGTCTCATAAGATCAGAGTAGTGGGGGAGAATCACCTCTTTAGACCTGCTGGCCACGCTCCTTTTGATGCAGCCCAGGATGTGGTTGCCTTTGCCAGCTCATTTTGAGTTTTTCATCAACCATCAGCCCCAAATCCTTCTCCACAGGGCTGCTCTCAATCAATCCTCCCCCCCAGCCTGTAGGTGTGTCTGGGATTGCCGTGACTCAGGTGTTGGATCTTTCACTTCACTTTGTTGAACTTCATGAGGTTTGCACCAGCCCAGCTCTTAAGCCTGCCAAGGTCCCTTTGGATGGCAACTCTTCCCTCCAGCGTGTCCACCACACCACACTGCTTGGTGCTGTCAGCACACTTGCTGAGGACGCACTCAATCCCACTGTCCATGTCGCCAACAAAGATGTTGAACAGTAACACTACTTTCAGTACTTTCCTCCCAGGTAGTGCCTACACACTGAATAAAATCTGCATATTTATACCCATTTCACTTTTTCCAGAATCACCTATCATGAAACCTATTATAAACAGTGTGTGATAGCAATAATAAGGAATATTAATATATAGTATTGAAAACAAAAGGAGCTCAGACTTTTGCAGTAGATGTATCCCATACTGTCATCTTCTGATTTCTTTAATATCAGTATTTTGTGCTCCTTTTCTAAACATGTCAACATCTACATTTTTTGTAGAAGGTGGCTATCTATCTGTGCAATTCTAGGAGTCCTCTGTATTGATTGCCTTCACAAATGGAACAAGCAACAACCAGCACTTACAAGGCATGAGCAGCCCAAATTTGGATAGATTTTACTAGCATGGCAACAATAGCTCAGAAGGAAACATGAGCAATAAAATGCACAATATCACAACAACATTTCAGTTTGACTTTCCTTCTGGGGTACCAAACTCTTGGATGGAGGCATCATTTTATTTTGTCCCTTAGTTTACACAGGAAAAGGGAAACTTTTTACAGAGAATGGGTTAGCAGTTTTAGAAACTAATTTTTTTTTCCCCTCTAAAAACCCCTGGGAACCGAAGGTAGTATATTTCTCACTTGTCCTCAGAAGGTGTTAATTAGACATTTTCCAAATCTTCTTAGCTCAGCTATACTTACATTGTTATTAATTGGGACTTAAGTGGATAGTGCCTACCTTATTCATAAATTAGGTTTCTCACTGGATTATAGTTTTGCATTAATCATGGTTCAAATGTTTATTAGCATTTCAGTTCCTAAAGCATGTACAGACATACTGATCCATGGTAAAGTTCAGCAGAACCATATGGCAATGCATTCATTGATTCTACACTCACTAAAAATCTTGAATGCACTTAAATTAGGACATGTCCTTATATAAAGATGTTTCAAATACAAATATCATTAATAAATGCTGATAGATTTCTAAACAGTGGCTTATTTACTTCAATGGCCACTGTCTTTAGAAGTCCATGGATCAATATTTTCTTGCCAAAGTTATACTATTTAACCAATATTTTCTCTAAAATCACTAATCCAAAGAATAAGTCAAACAGTTCACTAAAAAGGATTACTCACTGATTAGCATTCAAAGAAACATGGAAGTTTTTGGTTAAATATTAGGAAAAATATTTTTTGCATAAGTTTGGTCAAGCGCTGGAACACGCTGTCTAAGGAGCTTATGGAATCTTCATCCTTGGAGGAGTCTGAGATTCACCTGGAGAACCCAAGCCATGGGCAACTTCACCTAACTGGATCGGGTCTGGGCAGGAGGTCCCTTACCAACTAAGTTATTCTATGAGTTATTCTGTGAATAGCGCCAAGGAAGGCATTTCATTTCAGTGTAACTATATTCACTGATCCATGCTACAAGACATCCAGCTTTAAGCAAATTCTCAGTTGTTAAAATAACAATAAATGCAGCCATTTTCTATTAAACTATCTTTGCATAACATTGGTTATGTCTAATCAATTTTAGTGTATTTTTATCTAATAAATGAAGAGTAAAATAGTGCAAAGAAAATAACCTGAATTGTTATCTATACACGTATAACATAAATTCAGGCAATGGAACCAACTCCAGTCAGCCATTCATTCTGTGTGCCCAGACTCATCAGACATGCTTCAAAGACAGGTTCATCATATGACAATTATTAATAAGTACATCCTGTGCAGAGCAGCTAAGGACTGTAGTTTTATCTAGTTCAGAGAGAAGGAGGCTGAGGGGTAACCTTATTGCTCTCTACAGCTTCCTGAGGAGAGAGAAGTAGACAGTGAGGTGCTGATCTCCCTAGTACCCTGTGTCAGGGAAGGTTCAGACTAGGACACATTTTGTAAAAAGGGTGCTTAAACACTGGAACAGGCTTCCTAGAGAGGTGGTCAGTGCCCCAAGCCTGTGTTTGAGAGGCTTTTGAACAATGCACTGAAAGTTTTGGTCAGCCCTGATGTGGTCGGACAGTTGGACTAGATGATGGTTGCAGGTGCTTTCCAACTCTCCTCTCCTCCTCTCCCCTTTTCCCACAAACCCACAAATGTAAACAACCCAGCAAAAGGCCTTAGACTACGCAGGAGCAGTGTATCATTTACAGCCCCTAGGTGTCGACTGTGAGTGAAGCTGGTATTTGCAAACAGAAAGCTCAGATCACAAGCTTTGGACAAAAGTCACACTGTTGGCTACCCCTCTCTCTTTGCGATAATATCTACATGTCCTTTTCTCTGCAAAGGCTATACTGGTTGTAATAGTAACTTGTTATTCCCACACTGTTCAAATGTGCACAATGGTTACTAGTTCTCCATTCATAATCCTGTGTCCTTATCTTCACCTACTTAACAGACATCTCTGAAGAAGATAGCACAGGTAGCAGCCAGAAATAGCACTTCACGAAGGATTCCTTTGGCTTTATATAACCCATAAAGATTTTATCAGAATCATCTTATTTCAGTAATTTTTAAAATATTAATAGTAATGAAACTTTAATTTTTACTATTAATATTCATTAATTATGATGACATCATAGTTTAGCTTGGAAGTGAACAAAAAATGCTAGCTGCAAAGTCAGGAAAATTCAAGAGCTTAAGTAGAACATCAGATGTCTCTGGAGTCACCAGACCTTTCAGGAGTGGGAAGTAAGGATAACACACTGATTATCTATTCTGTGCAATAGTGACATAATTTCATTGTCAATAAGGTCTTCAGATGGATTTTCTATATGAAAGCTGAATTTCTATCACTTTGTAGAAGACTGGAAACAAAGAGTAAAATAATGGTACAAAATAATGATTACTGAAAATTCTGCAGTTGCAGAAGCATTTGTTTATCAACATGGATTATATTAAGGAAAAAAAATTCAAACCAAGATAACTTTCTCATTCAGCTCACAGTAAAATATATGTTCTTATTTAAGTAACCACACAACAACACATCCAGTCTTCTGAAACAAAAATTGAAATTCTAAGTCTGTGTATGGACCAATAGACACAAAATATTCTTGTTAATGTATATGTAGCTTTTTATTCCTCTCAGTCTTTATACTAATGCAATGAAACTATCTATTTCCTACTAGTAAAGCTTTACTAGGAATGCTGGCATTGTATTTTGAGATGATATAAATACGCAGTAAAGCTGCATCTTTGTCAATCTGTCTTTTCAGTTTATACACCATAATGTTGCTTGCAGTTAAAAACAACCATAGCAAGCAGAGCTAGTAAGTTAAAAAACAAACACCAAATGTCATTAGCATACATTCATATCACTTGAAGCACACATAGAATACTGTTTAAATGCTTACCTTAACTATCCCACGGATATGCATTTTTGCTATCATCTCTGCCGTGTAAAGAAACATCAACAGAGTATCAAGAGCAAATGTCACGTACTGAAGAGGTGGATAATGCTCGAAGGTCTTTGGAGTGTTCATACAAACAGAAATAACACTGATGATGGCACAGATTCGTAGTAAAGAATGTACCCACTGGAAAAAAAACCAAAACCAAACTCAAACGCAAGATACTGTGACATTGATGTTAAAAAAAATCCTCGAGTATTTAGCCTCCATAGCTTATACTGCCATTTTTTGTAAATGCACATACATCTGTGTTCTTGTACATCATGATAACATATTAAAGGTCTTCAAGCAAAAGTAAGCACTTCTAAATTATTTTTAAATATATATAACATATATAATTTTATTAGTTAATTTGTGAGGTTGTATAATTCAGAAACTAAGAATTAAGAACTCTGAAACTGAGAATTAGGATTCCATAATTTCTACTTTGTGGCATTTGTAATTCAATATCTTTTCAAATGACAACTTGCCACATGTATGTGAAGACAATAAGTAGAATTAGTTAAAGTTATAAATTGGGAAAATATGTTAAATGAAAATATCTGTGGAAAATTTTAGTTCAACACTTAGGAGAAATTATTTTTAAATCAGTTTACAAATCCAAAAATTGAGAGGCACAGGATTAAAAGCATCCTTCCATTTATGAAAAGAACAAATGTAAAAGGGACTATGTCACAGAAAGCTACCTCTTAAGATCAGGATTCTCTTTTGTCCCAATCAAGTTTTATTGCTATAAGAGAACATTTCATCTCTATTACTACTTAGGTCTCAGACCCACTCCTTATTAATAAGGCTGATATTCAGTGCCAGTCACGGAGGGAGGTGTCACAAAAAAAAAAAGCAGGATGTATTAATAGAAAGGTTTAAGGTAGGATTTTTTTTCTTTTCAATCAAAACACTATTGAAACAACTTGAAGCCAGACAAGCGTAATGAATCAGAGTTGGTAAGGTCATACACAACAAAATGAGAAGAAAAAGAAAGGACATTGCAGCAAGAAAAAAAATCTCCAAACGAAAAAACACCAAAGTGTATTTATAAAAATTTTTCATCTGGGGAAATATTCAACACTCCTTTACAGTACTTCAGATGTTTTTGTAACCAGAAGACTTAAGAATAGCCACCTAATTTAATACTCACTGATCACTCACCTAAGTGTAATGATATTTGACCTGAATTGAATAGCTCTATCATTTGCATACTCTGAGCCCAGATTAGTAATTTGGAAGTGGAAGGCACCTGATGAATGATCTCTATTGTTCTTTTAACATCTACTTTGTTTTGAAGCTTGTTTCAAATGAAAGAATTAACATAAATATTAAAGTGTGCCTGATATAAAACCCATTCTCTGCCACAGTAAAATGTCAGTATTACAAGCAGTAAGCAATATACAACTAGTTCATCAGAATGACAAGGCAAAAATCATTCAATAAAAACCTCATGTATTGTGTGATGAGAAACATAGACAAATAACCCAGCACATATTTCTGCAATGACATTTTGAGCTTACTACAGCAGTCAATACAAACATTCTACTTAAAACTATTTAGCGTGAATAAATATATGGGTGTTGTTTTGTACATGATTTAGGTGTTAAAATGCAGCACCAAAGCTGAGGGGATCTGGCATCCATACTGCAAATGAGATGATAGTTCCATAAAATGAATGCAATGCCAGTTATGGGTATTATTGCAGAATATTTTACTTTCTGCTTTTAAAAGTAAAAATTTATACACTACTTTAAGAGAAATGTGAAAATTCTTCTCTACAAAAAACCAAATCACTCACAATGTAAGAATCCCAGATGCATGCTGACTGTTGAATAAATAATATGATCATAAAACCCATACTTAAAGACATTTTCTTAATACTGTACATTCCATTATGCACTCTGCCCCTAATGAAACTCTCCAGTTTCAAGTTGCCAGACACTTTTCCACCTATTTGTTTCTTAAGGCAGGTTAAAGGATACCAGGAAAATGAGAACTGTACTTCAAAACAAAGAGCCAAAAAGCACTTTTATATTCATATATGATGTAAAAGGAGAGATTTGAAAGTCAAAAGTGCTGACTGCTGGCTACGACTTGAGCAATGAAATGCTGCTTTTAACGTCTTTTTCAAAAGCCCATTTTATGAACTTCTAATTTCAACGAACATGTTAGGAAACAGAGACATTGAAAGGATGACTGTTTTAAAAGAATCAATCAGTAGATGAACTGTTTGGAAAACACTGCCTGATCATCCCATCATTTTGCAACAGCCAAACGAAAGGGTCTTATTTAGTTTTGGACTTTATTTAAAAAATAACTGGTAGATTAGCAACTGTAGCTCAATACCTGTTTCTGACAAATATCTAATTCAGACTCTTTTGTGGAAGTCATATTTCAGCAATACAAGTTACATTTAACTTAAAATTAGTAATCACAGAAAGAGATACCCACTGGTTTGTTAATCCATAGAATATCTGCGTTGTCTGACAAAGATTCATCAGGACCAAAATCTGTAACTGGCTGGGCTTCCACCCTTGAGCTTTGTTTCCTTTTTAGCATCCTGAAGTTAACTTTTGTTATCTATGATCATGAAACCTCCTTGAGGAGAAAAAGACAGAAAACATTAATTCACTACAACCATTTTATAATGCATTTTGAATGGTTTTATAAATAACCTAAAGCATTCTTTTTTCATGCAAACTGCTTTTGTACTTACTGATTAACAGGATATTCATTTTTTAAAAAATAAATCACTGACATGACTCTCATTAGTTTACAAAAAAATTACACAAATGTACATAACGCAAACAATTACCAGAAACTTAGCAATGCTGACAGAAAATTTGTACCAATATGCAAAGAATGCTATTGCTGTGAACTTCAACACAGAGTAATCACTGGACAGATTTGACCTGGAGCCATTTAATTAAATGGTGACATTTCCATTTATTACACTAGGCTAAGATAAATCCCAACATGCCAAAGGCAAACAGGCGATGTTAAGCAGCCAACAGATGTTAATGTTCTTTACTGAAATCAGAAGAGCCTTTTTGCTGTACTACTATTAACATGTATTTTTCTAATACTTTTTTTTAATGTTAGCAATTATCTATCCAACAGCCAGACAGATGGCTGTCTCGGGGGCTTGTGTTGGCACATGGAAGCACTGAGGAAAATGTGTCGATTCCACAAGGTCAGGCTGAGTCTGGACATTCCTGCATGAGTGGCACTGACTGAGCCTTCTGTATGCTCAGTGATGTGAGCCACAACCAAGGGACACAAGAAGCAAGCAGAAAGGTGAGTTAGATCTTATTGCTGACTTTCCCAGTGTCTAAATAAAACCAAACAGATGAGGAAAATACAGTCTCCTAAGGAGTAATAGTCTGCCCACGAAATACATTCTGTTGTTCATGAAATACAACCCCTTAGAGATTTTTTTTCACCAAAGTGAGGGGGAGGAAGAAAACAAGATCTTGGGACCTTGTTCCGGACTTTACGTGGGACCAAATCTTTGTAGGCAACACTGCACTGTGACAAATAAAAGTTTGTCAAAACTAGTATAAGATAGAATCATTGAATGGTTTGATTTGGGAGAGACCTTTAAAAATAATCCAATCCAATTCTTCTGCCACAGGCAGTGACATCTTTCCCTAGATCAAGTTGCTCAAAGCCCCATCCAATTTTCAATGATGGGGCAACCCCAAGTTCTCTGAGCAGCCTGTTCCTGTGTATCACCAACTGCACTGTAAAGAATTTCTTCCTTATGTCCAACCTAAATCTTCCCTCTTTCACTTTAAAGCTCTTGCCCCTTTGTCCTGTCACTACACGCCCTGGAAATTACAGGCCTAAGTATCACAATGACAACTGCAACATGAATGCAAGAGACATTGTCCATGGTTAGCTGGAGGCAACAGTGGGCTCAGGACTGCAGGAGTGTGTGCTTGGTCTCAGCTGGCCTTTTCAATGACATGGGCTGCTGCTTCATGTCCAAACACTATGTATGCGTCTTTGGCTGTCTTGTCTTTAGCTGTTATGGGAAATGCAAACTCTTAATCTTATTCCAAGTCCCTCAGAGTCTACCCCTACTCTGTTTTCTCTCTTTCAGATTCAAGAGGCCAGCTCCTGTTTCTATAAAACCAAGTCTGAACCATTGGTCTCTCTTTGTACATGTAACACAGCAGCAGGGCTGAGGTCTTGTACTGAGACACTATGCAATAACTAATTTTTTAAAATAAACAGAAATAATATAAAGGCGCAAAATAAGGGACAACTTCTGACACCTGTACTCATGTGGTCATTCACAGTAACCTTAGTACAAGTGAAACTGGTAATCCGTCACTAAAAACATTCAAATATTGTGAAATGTACATTATAAATTAACATTTCTCTAAAAAACAAAGGCTGAAATAATATTCAAAGAGGTTGCATGTTCTCTTAATCCTCATGCTCAAACTTCATGCTCCCACTTCTTTCTCATAACTGAATTCACTACTTCCTCCTCTTTAGCAATTTTTTTCCACTTTCTTGTATTTATTTCTAAGCCTAACGTACTGACCTTTTTTCTCTACTTGTACCAAAACATAACTAGAAATGCTTTAAGCCTCAGAGATGCTGGTGTGCTTTTTGAGGTCATGAAACCTTAAAATGGCTACATTTAGCACAGTGATAAGAAGTCACTGCAATGCCTTGGGATATGCACTTCCCAAAACCTTAGGGAAAAAAAAAGAAACTGTGTAAAATGTTTCTTGCAAATATTTTGCTTTTGAAAATTGTTACTCAAAAGCTAATCAGTGAATTATGAAAATAATAATTTTATCTTTACTATTTCTGGTAATAGATATGACTGTGCTCCTAGTAAGCTTTTAAGAAAATATGTAGCAATACGTAGGGAATTAATTAGGTAAGCACCATCAATAATTATGAGAAAAGGCTCAGGATATGAAACACTGATTTTTGTTTAGCCACTACTGATTTGATTTTATTTTTTATTTTTTTTTAATAAATAGCACTCTACATAACAAGCTATGTCCATTTGGGGAAGAAAGTAGGTAATTATCAACTGTCTATTAGAAAGGCTCTGTTGTTTTTATGTTTTTCTCAATACAGCTTATCTATTCATCTGATGTGTAGGACGATTAGCCATGTCTTTTTAACGAAATTTCCATTTATCCTTTTACCCAGTGCCTCTTTGTTCAAATTTTTTTTCATTTGTCCAGGCACAGAAAATAACATGAACTTTAGATGCACATAATGGATGTCCATAAATAATAATAATGGATTTAATATACTTAAATGTTGTGACTAAAGAGATTAGAATTCTTATTTTTAAGAGGCAGCCTTGAATAAACAAATCTTCACATATGTAAACCAAATCGACTGGAGGAAACTTTGATGGAATATAAGAATCAGCTTGTTTACTTCCTTGAAATGACCAGCAATGCGCACAAAAAAATGCAGAATAAAAATGACAAGCCAAGAATATAATGGAAACTGTCTTTAGAAAGATTATTCAAAGTATAGTAAGGTTGCTTTCAAGCTTTTATGCATTTTTTTTGTTGTCGTTCTCACTACTTTTATTTCACCAGGGAACACACAGGCTTTTTCACGTCTGTTGCTGTAGGGCAACATAAAGCCTAGTGCAGCTTTGGGACTCTGCCATGTATCTGAAGAATTTTAACCCTTGGACTAAAATCCCTTTTGTACTTGTTTCTACAAGGAGAAACCAGCTGAAAGATGAAGAGGAGTTGTGCACAAACTCCTTCCAGCATGTGACACACAGTGAGCACCACACCAAGCTGTGCTAATGGGGAGACTGTAGTTCTCCCTAACCCTGACTACAAATCCACTCTGCAGTTTCCACATTGATTCTGACATGCATCATTAGGTCTTTCTTTGATCATAACCTGTTACTAATGTGAAAGACTTAATACATTCCCTAGGATGTATTTCTAGCTCCAGTGTTTTTAAGACATACTGGGTGCAGGGAAAAGACAGGTTTTGAGACAGGAAAATATCATGAAGTTTTGGGGCTACAACCATTTCACATTGCTTTGGAGTACTGAGAAATCTGAGTATATATACGATGAAAGTACACTCTGTACAGCATGATCTGCTCAAAAGATCTCTATCACAAAGTCAAGAAAACATGCTTATAAATGCCCTGCCTGATAAAGAAGGCAGTTGAAAAATAACTTCACAGAAATACAAACAGGAAAATAAATCAGATATTCACATCTAAAATTTATGGAGAGAGTTTAAAAATCAGACAAATCCTTGAAATCAGCAATGTCTGGCTTCCAACATACTTCTTTCTCACTGCCTGTTCTATCACCTGAGATCATGTGAGCACTGTCTGAAGGTCCTCCCAAGGCAGGCCACATACAAGCACTCTCTTCAACACCAGTTTTCTCTCTGAAAACCTCAACTCCCCTTCCAACTTTTCCCAGAGCAGGGACACTGAAAGTGGCACATACACTTCAAGACAATAATTACTCATGTAAAAGCTAAAATGGGTGACAGAAAGATGTGAACACCCATACACATAGCATGATGACAAAACCCCATTCCCATATTACACTTTAAAAAAAGCCCCAAACTACGGGCTACCTGAAAGAAATTGCTCTTAACCATAGTATGCATTATATGGTTATAGGAAAAACGTAAGTTGTCATTCTTTCATCTCAATAGCCTTCTCCTTTCCCTCTTTCAAAACTGTCCTTGTTTCTCTATTGCCTACTCCCTCTATCCCCATGTTCTTCCATCCCTAATTTTGGGTGGAGGTACAGGTAAATAGCTTTTCAGTATTTGTTTACATGTTGAAAAATATTTAAAGTGAGCAAGTTACATATGCAACAGCATAGTTCTATTTATTTTAGAAGGGTAAAGACAGAATTCCAGTGGATCTATGGCACATGCCACCATGGACGCTATTAACTCATAACTAATTTCAAGGAAGAACTTATTTCAGTACTTTTCCTCTCTGTGTGGTATTGTTATTGCATCTGATGAAATGTTCTAAAAGGTCTCTTCATTATTTTGAACATGATATACTGCTAATAGCTGACCAAACTTTAGCATTTATTAGAAACAAACCTGGCTCTTCACAAAGAAGGCATATATACTGAAGGAAATATCCTAACAGTCAGTTACATTCACATTTTCAAATCATTTGGATACAGGTAGGAAAGAAAACTGGTGATATCTTGTACTTATTAACAGAATCCCAGAGCAAAAATATTGCAATTAGGGTTCACGACTGAGGACTGTTTAACAATTGTCTAAGGCTGCCAGTGTAAGAACATCTAGTCTGAAAATACACAGGTGTCCAGACTTCAGCTCTTTGCTCCCAACATGTCTTCTGTGTCTTGCCTTATTATCAACTAAGGACAATGCTCTCACAATATTTATTTCTTATATATAATTTCTTCTACTCGGACATAGCCAAAATAATTCGCACCTACTAAGCAGACAGAATGAAATATCACATTGTATACAGAGACAGATGTCTTGTGAGCCAGACAAACAGTCTACCTCTGCATTGACATAATGTCATATCACGGATCCTTTTTACTTTAGGCCAGAATATACAATACTGAGGAAAGTATGCATGCGTATACATGGTGCTGTGATGCAGTCAGAAAATGAACTACCCAATTTTAAAGAGAATTGCTTAGATTTTTAACACTTTTCAATTAAATAATTTGGTTGTGTCAAAAAAAAAAAAGGCAGAACAACTGAAGACGATTTTTCAAATGGTGCTGTTAGACCACACCATGGCACATTCCACTACACTTCTTTTACATGCAAAATAGAGACTGAGGTACTCAAAGGCAAGTTTTGTATAAAGAGCAGGTACACTGTCACATTCCACAGTCCCAGCTCCCAAAGTATCCCAACACATTTGAGCATGAAGCAGCTACTTCCCTGTACAAGTAACCAACTGGTTTTTGTGTTCAGTGGAAACCAAGGCACAAGGGCGTGAGCACCAATGAGGCTGGTTGTTGGCATGACTGGACAACACAACAGGTTTACAAACCCGACAATTACACTGTCAGAATGGTTGATAAAATGCCAAAATTTAATGATGGCCACTGATTATACTGGAAAGTATGGAAAAACATCTGAAACACAACATATTGGTAACGGCCAGCACAGCTTCATGAGAGGAAAGTCCTGCTTATCCAACCTGATTTCTTTCTATGACAAGGTAACCCACACAGATGATCAAGGGAAGCCATGTGATGTAATCTTCTTGGATTTCAGTAAAGTTTTTGATACTGTCTCTCACAGGATCCTTCTGGACAAAATGTCCAGCCCCACATCTGGACAAACATATTAGATGGTGGGTGAGCAATTGGCTCATGGGTTGAGCACCGAGGGTAATGGTGAATGGGGTAACATCAAAGTGGTGACCTGTCACTAGTGAGGTTCCACAGGGCTCCATCTTGGGCCCTGTGCTCTTCAACATATCCATCAATGACTTGGACACAAGACTGGAAGGGATACTGAGCAAGTTTGCAGATGACACAACACTGGGAGGAGCTGTTGACTCCCTTGAAGGCAGAGAGACCTGGACAAATTAGTGGGCTGGGCCACTACTCACCAACCCTATGGAGTTCACCAAAAGAAAGTGCTGGATTCTGCACCCAGAATGGGGCAACCCTGGATGTTCATACAGACTGGGGAGTGAGATGCTGGAAAGCAGTGCCATGGAAAGGGGCCTGGGGGTCCTGTTTGACAGGAAGTTGAATGTGAGTCAGCAGTGCCCTGACAGCCAGGAGGGCCAACCTGGCATCAGGTACAGCATCACCAGCCGGTTAAGTCTCTGCTCTGCACTGGGGTGGCCTCACCTTGGATATTGTGTACAGTTTTGGGCACCACAATATAGGAAAGATATTAAGCCATTAGAGGGTGTCCACAGGCGGGCAGTGAAGATGGTGAAGGCTCCCCAGGGAAGTGGTCACAGCACCAAGCCTGACAGAGTTCAAGAAAGCATTTGGATGATACTCTCAGGCACATGATGTGACTCTTGGGGATGGTCCTGTGCAGGGCCAGGAGTTGGAGTAGGAGCTGATGATCCTTTTTGGTCCCTTCCGACTCAGCATATTCTGTGATTCCGTGATTCTGTGAATGCACACTAATTATATGTAGAGAATATTCTGATAGCAATGCATTTGCTTTATGGATATATAGCACAGTTTAACAGCCAGCTTACTTCAAAAGTTCACTTCTACATGGGCCACCTACCCACCACTTGCCGCCCCAGGACTGATCTACTGCAATGTAGTCCATATAAAAATCCTTAAAAGAACATAGCTGACAAAGATATGCAGCAATATCCTTAGCAAGAATCATGTTGGAAAAAATGGAGAACAGTGTGCTGGCATTTGCTTTTGCAGGGTACCCATCTCCTGGTGGAAATTGTGTTCAGCCCTTTGTGAAAGTAAGGGGACAGGCAGTACCAGGTCGTTGTTTGAGAGGATTCAGGGAGCAACCCATCCTCTCTAACATACCCCCATTCACTAACATGCTATGAACACTGTGGGTCTGTTCTTCAGACTTTTAAAGAAAAGGCTGAGGACATCCTTCCCGAATGATACAGGGGTGGAAAGGAGCCTCTCTGTAGGCAGATGGATGGCAGCATGCCTATTTAAGTGATTATTTGAATGTTGCTGGGATTTTTTTGTATGCCTAATTACACGTTAGTGTGCCTAAAACCTTGTATACACATATTTTCATAATTTAAATGGAAATACGTTAAAAATTAAAATAAACAGCACTTATATTCTTTTAGATGATACAATTTTTGCTAAAATAACTATTAAAGCAATTGAAATATTCTAGATCATCTGCCCTTCCCAAATTCTTCCCTTTCTATCCTTTGAAGAATTGCCAGCAAAACAGTTAACACCTATATATTTTAAATTTGAAATCCTGAAAACAGGACTTTTCTTTTTCTATCCTCCTATTTTTCCTTTAAAACACACTAATTGACAGGCAATACACAGTTTCCTTGCTGCAGGGCATTTCCTAGAAGTTGCAGCCATAATCTCTCGTACTGTAGGTACTGTACTCAAAGGCTTTATTTTGGAGGGGGAAAAAAAAAAGAAAACTGAGTTCATAGAATCATAAGCCAGATCAGGTTGGAAGGACTTAAACTGCTCTCATGAGATTCCACCTGGAGTACTGCATCCAACTTCAGAGCCTCCAAAACAAGAAAGACATTGACCTATTCGAATGAGTCCAGAGGAGAATCATAAAGATGATCAGAGTGCTGGAACACCTTTCCTATGAAGACAGGCTGAGGCCTGGGGTTGCTCAGCCTGGAAAAGACAAGGCTCCATGAAGGCCTTCTATCAGCCTCCCAGTACCTAAAGGGGGGCCTACAAGAGAGCTGGAGAGGAACTTTTCACAAGCACATGTAGTGATAGGACAAGGGGGAATGACTTCAAGCTGAAGAAGAGTAGGTATAGATTAAATATTAGGAAGAAATTCTTTACTGTGAAGATAGTGAGGCATTGGCAGGGGTTGCCCAGAGAAGTTGTGGATGCCCCATCCCTGACAGCGCTCAAGGCCTGGCTGGCTGGGGCTCTGAAGAACTTGCTCTAGTGAAAGGTTCCCTGCCCATGGCATGGAGGTGCAAGTAGATGATCTTTAAGGTCCCTTTCAACTCAAGCTATTCTATGATTCTATGACTTCAGAAGCTCTCCAATCGCATTTCCTGCTCAAGCAGTATCAACTCTGATGACAGAGCAGGCTATTGCAGTTTACTCAGGTTACTCCAGACCAGTCTTGGAAACCTCCAGCAAAGGAGACTATACAATTTCTTTGAGCAACTTGTTCCACTGCTTGACTGTCCTCAGCGAGGAGGGCGGGGGGGAACAGAGAGATATGAAAGATGAAAATATCACAGAAAATAAAGGGGGGAAAAAACATTACCTAGTAGAGCCAAGACAATTTGCTATAGTCTAGTAGTGGTATCTCCCAAAGCAATTTACCAGTACTCAACCAATACAGGAAACTTCAAATTAAATAAAGGATTCTATGAAAGTAATGAAAGGGAGAATGGAAAGATTGAAAGGGAAATAAAACATGATTCAACCCATAATGCCCATATTGGGCCGACTTTGCTCTTTATCTCCAAAAGATTTCATGCTCAAAATCTACGGGAGATCCAAGTAATCTTCCAACCACGGAACTATTCATTAGTAACACAGTGAAAATAATTGTGAATGCCACACCTCTGTTTTACTCATACGCACATCAAAAATCTTGTTTGCAACTTACTGAATTCCTAAACACCTAGGGAGATGGGGAGGAAAGCTCAAATCCCAGAAGCCAGTATCAGTTCTATCTCTTCATGAGATATTCATGCCTCAAGAAGACGTTCTTATCCATGAAAGTCTGATTCCCTACCTCTGTTAGAGCTTGGTCCAGTAGCCCATTACTCCCAGCAATGCATAGAGATAGTGTTCATCTCCTGTCATGAAGGTTTAGGACTCAAAACCTCTTTGACTCAATACCTAGGTTTGGATGAATGCCATACAGATCTACAGTGTTCATGGTACCAGCAATGTCCAGGAGCTGGAAATAAGTCAAATTAGAGTAAGTTATATTTCCAGGTGGTATATCTTAAATGAGAATGAACGGTAATGGACCTAATTTCAGATTATAATAAAACAGATGCACCAAAGAAGAAGGCCATGGGTCTACATAAAGCACAAGTGACATGCTGATTGTGACAGTACCAAGCTCAAATGGTAAAACAAAAAATTTCCCGACTGTTCCTAAAAGTCTCAAAGGTATATGCATAAACTTGGAGAGCTGGAGTCTTCCAGTAGACAGTGAGATTAACTCAAAGAAATGTGATTTCCCACCCCCCAACGAAGTTAAGAAACTTTAACTTTGCAATTCATGCAGCAGAGCACAGTTCACTGTTAATAAGTATCATTTCTCTGTTGGTCACTTAGAGGGCAGGTGGGATGGGGCTGCTGTGGAAGGAAATAGAAAGAAAGCGCGACAACGAAATGAAACAGGAAATTGATGATGCCAAAGTCAAAAGACTCAAATAGCATTTAGTTAGTGTTTGCTCATTGTAAATATTTGCCTTAATGCAACAGTGGTTAACCTACCAAGCCATAGCTAACTTAAATGCTACATTCGCACGTAAAGGCCACCAGAAACCTTCATCCTTCCTAGAAACATGTCTCTGATGTTACCGGGAGAACCAAAATAAAAAGATGTCAACAACGAGAAAATATTAAGCACCTCTCTCTCCACTCGATGAACCACCCCCTGAATCTGCACATTAAAGAGATTTACTCCAGGCCTGATTTACGTCGCTTCCTCCAGCCACCCCAGCCTCGCAGCCTCTGCGGACCAGCCGAGCCCCCCGCTCAGGGAGGATGCTCCCCACGGCCATCCCCATCCCCATCCCCATCCCTATCCCCATCCCCCCCACCCCATCACATCAGGGCCTGTTCGCCCCTCGGCCCTGCTCTGCCTCAGCGATGAGTGCGGCACCGCTGCCCGGCCCCGCGGGATGCCCAGGGCTCCGGGGGATCGCCCCCTCCCCGGCGGGGGACGGGCGGGGGGCGGAGGGCGCGGCCGCCCCTTCCCCCCCGCCCGCGGTGCCGCCGGGCCCGTCTCCGCGCCCCTGCGCGTCCCGGGAGCCGCCGGCGCTGCCCGCAGAGCCGGGGCTGGGGCCGGGGGGCCGCGGGGAGGGCGCGGGGGCCCCGCCGCGCACCCAGAGCGGGCCGCGCCCGCCCCGACCTACCGCCAGCATCTCCCTTCATGGCGCGGGCGGGAGGGGCCCCGCGGGCGTGCGGGGTGCTGCGGTGCCGTGCCGTGCCGCGCCGCGCCGCGCCGTGCCGTGCCGGGTGCGGGCGGGCCGGGCCGTGCCGTGCCGTGCCGTGCCGTGCTGGGTGCGGGCGGGCCGTGCCGTGCTGGGTGCGGGCGGGCCGCGCTCGGTCTCTCGGCAACGGCGGCGGGGGCGGCGAGCGGAGACAGGGACACAGAGACAGAGACAGAGACAGAGACAGAGACAGAGACAGAGACAGAGACAGAGACAGAGACAGAGACAGAGACAGA
>JAWWTY010000001.1:80076138-80108405 GCA_035222235.1 Margarornis squamiger
ACAGAGACAGAGACAGAGACAGAGACAGAGACAGAGACAGAGACAGAGACAGAGACAGAGACAGAGACAGAGACAGACAGCCGCGGTAAAGCGGCCGCCCGGGAGAGACCCGGAGCAGGGGGGGGACCCCACGGCGGCCCCGGCACGCAAAACACCCCGCAGCTGGTCGGGAGTGCGGTGCTGCGCCCCGAGGCACGCAGGAGGAGAGCGGCGCGGCGCGGCACGGCGCGGAGCCCGCCCTGGTACCCGCGGCCCGCGGTACCCTCGGTACCCATGGCCCGTCATACCCATGGCCCGCGGTACCCACGGTACCCACGGCCCGCGGTACCCATGGCCCGCGGTACCCACGGTACCCACGGCCCGCGGTACCCATGGCCCGCGGTACCCATGGCCCGTGGCACCCATGGCCGAGCCCCGCACAGCCCCGCGCCCAGCAGCGGCGCCACTCTCTGCGGCACTTCTGTAGGGCTTGGGATGGGGCTTGGGCTTTTCTGTGGGATGGTTGGGTTGGAGGTTTTGTTTGGGTTTGTCGAGGATTTGTTTTTGTTTGGTTTGGTTTGGTTTTTGTTTTTGTTTTGGTTTTGGTTTTTTGTTGTTTAAGGGTGGGTTTGTTTTATTTTTTGTTTTTAATGATAATGCTCAAGTGCTAGGACGGTTTATTTGTTTTGGTAAGAAACCCTATTAGTGGATCATAAAGCATTTTTAGTACTCATGCACTTCCTTGCCCCCTTCTTCACTGGTAGCATCAGCTGGATGGATGGATGGTCTGGTTAATTTTCAAGTTACTGATGAGCCAAGTAAAGGCTCAGTCTTGACATGGTGAATTAAATCAGCATCACTTTTTGGCCTAGATGATCTTAGAGGTCTTTCCTAGCCTAAATGAATCTATGAAAGAGATACCACAAATAAAGAAATAGATCAAGAAATACTCGGAAAATTGTTTCTGTAAATGAAATTGACATGTTCCAGTCTGTATTTTTATCGCTTTGAACTAAAAGAAATTAAAAAAATAAATCCCTGAAAATTATAATTTGTGTTTAAATGAAACCTGGTGATAGGGAATAACCTGAGCCCATAACCTTCTGGAGTTTGTAAAGACATGGAATAGGATTTGAAAGATATAACCTTTAGCAAAATACACCAGAAAGCTGAAGGAAAGTATAGGGGACAAATTGTATTAGGTTCCTTTAAATTATATCTATTTGTCCATTTGATGCTTGCAACAAAAACTAATAAGCCAGTTAGGGAGCTGGCCTCAGGATTACAGATGCAGTCCTGCCAGCACTACTTATGTGTATTAGCAGCATTAGCAATTCCCGCAAATTTAAGCACCTAATTTTACTGTTTGCAGGACTAGTGTTTTTGATAGTAGCTAGTTGATTTCTCATGGGGAAAATTTAAAAAAAAAATAAAAATTAAGAATAAATATTCTTCACATGGTGTCTTTTTCCTCCCCAGTTATGTTTATTAGTTAGGATAAGTTGCTAGGCAGCATTATGCTGTTGGTGATAGCATCTCATAAATGAAAAGTGACAGATGCAAACAGTGAAACGTTGCAGCTATATCTGAGTAAAAGAAATCAGCATTTGCCAGCAGCTGTGACTTTGTGTAACAGTTTTTCTATGGGTATACTGGCTTCTGAAAAATAATTCTTGATAGAACAATTTTCCAGTTGGAAAGGACCTCGGGTGGCCATCTGGTCTGACCAATCTGCTGAAACCAGGCTCAGCGATGAGATCACACCAGCTTGCTCAGGGCTTTTTCCGGTTGGGTTTTGAAAACCTCCCAAGACAGAGACTGCACAGCCTTCCTGGAAAGCCTGTTCCAGTACTCCACTGTCCTCATGGGTGAAGGATTTTTTCCTGACATGCAGTTGGGCCCTCTCTTGTCCTCTCTCTCCTTCTCCTACAATGCACCCCAGGGAATATCCTGGCTTTCTCCTCTTGACAACTTCTTCATAGACCCTGGTAGACTAATCTTAGGTGCACCCTAAAGCCACCCCTTCTCCGGGCTGAAAAAGCCCAGCTCTTTCTGCCTCTTCTGATGGAGCACAAGTGCTCCAGCCCCGACAGCTTTGGTGGCCTACTTCTGAGCTCACATATTACCATCTTTCAGGTATTGGAGGGGAGCTCAAAGTTTGATGTAGTTCTTTAGATACTGTTTCATGAGTGCCAAAAAAAAGATACTAATTTCCTTACATGTGGTTTGTATTATGGAATGCATATTTCATTATATATTTCAAACTTCCCCTTTTACCTGGTGTTGTATTTGGTATTATATTGTTAAGACCTGCCTGTACTAAGCCTCTATGAACTGCAAGTGCTAATGGGGACCCACACTTTCAGCAGAAGACTGGATTCTCTTGGACAGCCTGTCTGTGAGCACCATTTGCATCAGTTGGTGCTAGTGCTGGAAGAAGGTTTTAGCCCTTGATTCCTTGATGTACCTGCTTATGTGCAAGGGCAAAACATCAGTCTTCCATTTTTAGAATTGTGCAGAAAGAGAAGGTCTGCTGCTTGCAAGAAAAAGCCCTTTCTTTGCTATTTCAGGACAAATTTATTTTCAGATCTGTCACATGAAAATCAGTTATGAACACATTAGAACTTCAGTGGCATAAAGCATGTATGTGAGGATAAAGTGGAAGGACACGTACCTGTAACACTTCTGATATATTTTTGCAAAGAGCCTATCAGTCATTTTAAGTCTGTAACAATGTTTAGTATTTAGGACTGAAGTCTGGTTTCATTCTGATTTAGAAAATTCACATCAGTCTAAAATGCAAACAATAAACATGTAGATAAGGACTGAATTTGGGAGTTAATCCTATAATCTTTATGGTAACTTGAAATAGGAAATAGGTCAAAAGGAATGAGGTGTCTTAGTAAAGATTTGCCTCTCATCCCTATAAATCAGAAAGAGATAAAGGAACTTCCTTATCCAATCATCAAAGTTTGAAACTGGTCACAGTAAAATGTCCATTTAAAATAAAATTTTGGAAAATTCCAGAAGATGTCATATGGAGAATTCAAGGGGAGAATTCTCACAGTAAGATCTTCCCAGACAAAAGATAATTAACAAACCAGTTTTGTGGACCTGCTAATTAAATACTGAAGAAAAATGGGGAATGTAAAACATCTACTTATTTTACATGTTTCCTTGCAGAATCTAGACCACCCTCAAGCCCTGTTTTATTGTTTATCTGGGATGCAGCTAACTCAAGCAATTAAAAGGATAAAACTTAAAGTGAAGTGTTTCTAGAGTGCACCAAGAGCAGGAGGGTAATGGACATCCTCATCTTCCCCATTGTCAGCAAGGAAGAGCAAGAGTTAAGAAAGAAAAGCACTCGTAGATCCCCAACAGAAGTTGGGGGCCAACTATTTCTTCTTACAAAATACAATTTCTACTCTCCCATTTGCTGGGAGCTGTATAAATACTCGTTTCCACAGACAGACATGTATTTTATCTATCCTGCTGTTATTGGAAGAAAGTAAAGCCAGATTAGAAATAGTGGAATTGTGGGGGTTTATTTCTGAATTTATTTGAGCTTTATTTGCTCTATGGTCCTTACTTTCCATAAGTATGTATTAAGGAGTTAAAGAGTAATGTAAACAAATTTTAAAAACATCCTGGGGAGCTGAGCTTATTAGAATTGCCATTGTTGGAATTTGATTTACTATTTAGGAAAGAATGCAGTGCTTGATCAGATTTCAGATAGTCTATAATGAGTAAAAGAATTCATGAAATATTAATTTTGAAATTATGCTTGAGCTTTTAAAAAAGGTCACAAAATATCATTTAGCAATTCAGAATTAAACTTCAGACCCAAAGGAAGATTTAATCATTTAGGCATAGGATACAAGACAAAAACTGCTTAATTCCTGCCTGTTGCTCTCTAGCCCCAGGGCATCCAAAGTCCTTAGTCATCTTAGTGGTGGTTACCACAAAGTTCTCCCATAGTCTGAAGTCCTTCTCTGTGCATGCTAAGCAGCACCCTGGTATTCCTAGGGCTCCATATGATTCAAATTATCTGAGCAGCCTGACTCGTTTCCACCTGCCTGGTCTTTATGGCTCAAGATAGAAGTAGGCTGGCTCAGAAGCATGTAACCATAACAGTAATGGTCGTGGAGCAACATGAGACTAATGATGGCGAGAAAAGATCAGGTAATGTTCCTGAGTAATTCTGATTGGTGTGGGTTACAAAACTGTCATTCTCAAGTATCCATGATCTGTGTCAACATTGATGAACCAGAATAAAGGACATGGAGCATGGTTTTTAAAATCTCAAAGCTTAAGAAGAGTCCTAAGTCTGCAACCAACTATGTATATATTTAGTTTGCTTTCAGAAAGTACGGAGTACTCAGAAGAGGGGCGATAATGGTATTCTTCCTCAATTACTTTTTCTTAATTTCTGTCTCTCCTTCATTTTTGGTTTGATAGCAGTCAGTGCAAGACAGAGCATTGAAACCATACAAGATGGTTGCTGTTGCCTGGAGAATCTGGTGTGGTTATGTTCAACTCAAGCACTCAACCTAAGTTACTGCAGTTTTCCCCTTAGGAAGTCAGCAGTACCTATCTTTTATATTTGCTAACCTTAGAAACAACTTTTCAGTCAAAATGGTGTGAATAATCCTTCATTGTAACTCATTCAGGTAACTGTTAAAAATATCACAAATCAAAAATCACAAACACTAATTATTTTTATTGTATTTCCCATTATTTTTCAAGGTTCCCAGCATCCAGAAATGTTGTCCCTTTGAGAAATAAGGCACAACTTGACCACAGAGTAACAATTTATGTTGGAAAATGACATGCCTTTTATTTCCTTTCTTGGGCTCTTCAACTATACTGTTAGCTTGCCACAGACCTTGACTCACTTTCTGAAATAAGTGCTAAACAGTTAAGAACACAGCAGGCTGTTCTTTAAAATGCACTGTTATTGCTGGCATTCTGAGGTTTCATGCAAGCTCCTGCTTAAAAATCTTCTGCTTCCTTAAGGCCTCTGTAAAAGCAGGATATTATTGCTGTTTAGGGGAATTCACTAGCAAACACTGAACAAACAAAAGACCTACCAACTATTTAAAGTTTCAACTGAGACATTAAAGAGTAAGCTAAGGCTTTACACTAGAGTGTAACACCATAACATCTTGGTTAATATTGGCCTAGGGACTGTTTGGGTAGCTTATATTTTCTACTATTCAAGCCAGCTACATTCAGACTAGCTCAGCTTTAATCTTGTTCTAACCTTGATCCCATAACTCCAGAAACTATTTGTATTCCCTATGTGATACCATCAGCTGTCCTAGATTCCATGTCATGTCAGCAAAATTAACACAAGGTTTTCAGTTCTGTACAGCTCTGGCATACTCTATCCCCTGCTCCTTTCCAGGGATGCCATTGGCTATCATAGTGATGATTCTCGACAGTTTCTGAATTGTTTAATTTAGACAGATTTTAGTTAACTCCATGAAGTACTTTGCTCCATGGGTGTTAAGAGGTTTGTCATAGATCTTTACATCCATCTCATTTAGTGATTGTATATCCTTGACAGAAGAATCAATGGACACTTCCAACTCTCCTCATTCTACATTTTATGGAGAAACAATAACTTGTTTGATATGTGGGATTTTCAACTTCTGGTTAAATTTAGAAAATTGTGATGTAACCAAATGTCTCTGCATTCTAATGCCTCGGTCTCCACTGATGCTAACCAATGCTGTTACTAAAATGGCTTCAATGGAAACCCAAGAAGAACATTTGACAGACTTTGATAGTCTCCAGGATGTGGTTTTTTTAAGGTTAGGCTGGCCACTGGATGCATATTTTGCTTTGTTTTATTAGTAAAAAAAATCCTTAAAAAAATATCCTTAACGATGGCATGGAATGAGGCTTGCAAACCTAATGGTACTATTAAAGTGACAACAAAATTAAACTGTTCAGTAAGAGGCTGTAATAAAGGAGTAGGCAGAGTCCATCTCCCTCCCCACACCAAATCAAATGTTGTTCGGTAGCACAGTATGCCATCAGAGCCATTGAATTATGGAGTATTTGAGGTTGGAAAGGATCTCTGGAGATGGTCTAGTCCAACCCGCTTGCTCAGAGCTGGAGAGCATAGAGCATGTTGCTCTGAACCCTGTCCAGATGGCTTTTGAATCTCCAAGGGTGAAGATTACACAATATTGCTGGGGATTCTGTCCCAGTATTAGGCTTCTCTTACACTAAAAAAAGCTTTTTCTTATGTTTGTTTTCCTTATGTTTTAATATCACTGTTATTTGCTTTAATACAAAAGACGATTATGGCAAAGTTAAAGTTATTGTTTGCCTTTTAAAAAAATAAATAAAAAAATCACTGCCTATGAGTTACGTAGTCTACCCCAGGGCTTGCAACCTGTGTTTTCACACAGTTCAGAAGGCTATGAAAACAAAAATAACCTTCACCAATTTGGATAGGAAACTACACTACTGGTTCTGCTGCTGGTAAATAAAATTGCAGGGGAAAGGCTTATCCCAAATATCTGACCATACCAAATCCTGCAAAATTTTAACAAGAGCACTAATAGGGATATGCTTAAACTGAGTCTCAAGTGTAGGTGTGTTTAACAGCACTTATGTTCTTGATTCCAGATCTTTATTTGAAGACACTTTGTGTCTGACAAATATTATACCTACAACTCTAAACTCTTATTCTGAAGCTCCAGTATGTAGGAAAAGGAGCATTTTATGAGAGCTCTGCTTCATGTAGATGTATATTATCCAGTAGAGAACAAAGTTCCTTAACATTTTATACAGGAGAGGATGAAAGGAAGTGAACAGTCCTCAAGACAATGTCAGGATCTCATTTAGAAAGAGTGACTCCTTTTAAATTGAATTTACAGTCCGTTTGGAAGCCTCTTAGCTCCCAAATACATACACATCATGAGAGTATATATACATACACATGCCTGCATACAAACATTCTAGTCTTAAATGATTAAATAATAAATCAAAGGTTAAAATCCATTAAGAGAGCACTGAGATAGTGTATTAGAGACACATACACATGAAAGCAATGATTAAATTTCCACTCTAGGTGCACATTTCAAGTATTGTACCCTTAGACTGTGTAAGTACACCTTCTCCAAAAGCCAAAAGGTGTGCATTATTTCAAAACTTGACAGATGTAAATAAATAAAAAATAAGGTAGCAATAAGGTCAACATATCATGATGAATGTCTTCTCCTCATATATTTGAAGGTATAGTTTGCAGCCTGCCTGAAGGTCTTGTGGATACCTATCAGCACCAGTCTGCTCAGGGAAAAAGGGGGAAGATGAACAGATGGCAACATTTAAGTTTGTGGATTAAAGATAAATTTAGTGCCAAAAGGGAATTGCTATTGTTTCAAATGCAAACCTCTTTATTTATTCTTCTCTAACTTGAGGCTTCTGGCAGTACAACTTCTGACAATCACATTGTTCTTAAAAGTGCTCTCTCTTTTAATCTAAGGGGTTTTATTGTTTTTTTTTATTGTAACATTATAAATAAATTTGAAAAACTATCACATGGTTAGAACACCTGATGCTGCATTAAGCATGGACTTCAAAGGCTGTCCAATAAAATAAAGGAAATAAAGGCCTGCCAAATATTACTTACCTTTTGACTAGATCCATCAAAGTAAGTGAAATGCATGGGGTTAGCAAAGCTGTAAACATTCACAAGATTGGAGCCAACAGATCACTCTTAATACAGGATTTTTACCATCTGTATTACTTGAGAAAATTCTGTAGTATATTGTAATATGAAATATACTATAAAGGGCAGCAAAACTGGTCAAAACTAGTATACAGAATGCAACAGCAATATATGGTGTTTGTAAATATTTTTTACATCCTTATTTTACTTGCAGTATTTTAGGGCAAAATTATGTGTCATATAGAGGATAGCACACTAGACAGCAAAGTTTTACACTCTACAACTTTGAGATAACCTATTAAAATTTGACAAGAGTCTTGTGTTTTATTAGTCAATTGTGATAATGTTTGGGTTTAACCTGAATATCTTCAGGGAACAAGAATGTATATTTACAAATATACTAGAACAGATTTTGTCCTGTCTCTTTTATGTTTTGATGAAAGTTTATACTTCAACGGAATAGGTATTTGACTGAAAACTGAATTTTACAGATTTTACAGGCCCCAAAGTGGACTTTAAGGGTTCTTTTAGCATCTATAAGATCAGTAGAGCTAAGTCAAATGCTTGATGAAATTTCTTTGCAGGAAGATCACTAGCAGAACTAGTTATGCTAGCAGGAATTCTGAGAATTGTAAGACACCTACTTACGTGTTCAGGAAAGGCTGCCTCTGAGTCAAAGAATTTTAACCAAATTATTATTTTTTTTAATAACACTATAGTCTGTGTTATACCAGATATTTAATATGAAATAAACCAAGAGCTGCTCATTTTGAGAAGGGTAGTGAGGGCTTTAAACTCCAATATAGGCTCCAGCACCAGTGAAAATTTCTTCTGTCAGCTGTCTGCTCTAAAAATGTATACATGTGTATAGAGTAGGACACCCATAACATACCATCTTTTGTGGTCAAAGTTTGTTTCTTTAAGAGCTTTCCATCCCAGGGAGGTATAAGGCAATCAGCATTTTCCCAGGAAAACCAAAGGGATCAATGAGTGATGCAACTTTTTCCCTGGCATAAAGAAAAGTACATGGCCAAATTTGATTCATTTAGAGGGACTACCCCTCATTTTAGCTTGGTTTTGTAGCACCTCCAAAATCTCCCACTGTTGTGATGAAGTAGTGGACTGTGTGTTTTAATAAGGCCTTAGAAAACGTCTAAGTAATAATATTTTTATATGTGCAGTCACTCAGGCAGGTGTAGTTCGGCAGCCTGCAGTGTCGTACAGTGCGATGACGTGAGCAGGTGACCTCAGGGGAAGGAGTGAAAGGAGGGATCTGGGGAGGCAAGGCAGCAGGGAGGTGCTCCAGCAGCCAGGCAGGGACTGCAACTGGGGAGCGCTGGTTCTGCTGTCTCCTCAGCGGTGCAAGTTTCACCCACCACGTTACACAGCTTATCCCAAGCAGCCATGCATCAAAGGACAGGGGGATGCACATACCTCAAATACTTACGGTGCCTGCACTTTGAGAACGAGACAGTTCGTTCACATCTGTGAACGGGCCACTTTTAAAACATCAAAATAAACCATCTGGCTGCGCAACTGTTTCTAATTACTTCCCTGCCTAGACTGTAAACTTCGTGGTTTGGCACCGGCCTCCTTCCCAGAGTGCTGCCCAAATCCCGCTCCCAGGCAGCTAATCAGAGCCACTGCAGCACGGGGGGAGCAGCGCTGGAGCCGAGCTTGTCCAGCTCGCAGCTCTCCGCATGCCTGGCGGGTCTGTCCGGCTGTCTGTTCGCCCGTCCGCGGGAGCGCTCCAGGCGCGGGGTAGCGCAGCCGGCACCATGTACGCACGGGGGCTGCTGGGGCTGGGGCTGCTGCTGGTCACCTCGCTGCCGGCCGGTCACCTCGCACCGCCGGCTGGCCCCCTGGCCCTGCGGTAAGTGTGGCTTGGAAGCCTCACGGGGAGTTGTGACTGATTTTGAGATGTCAGGAGTGTGGAAGCTGGGGTTGTGGAGGGAGCAGTTTGTTAGTTCTTCCTCTGCCTGCTTAAAAGTGACACTGAGGGAAGCGCTCTGGGTCGCTGGGAACCTCAATAGGTAGGTGCCTGTGAAAACTGTGGGAGTTATTTGCAATTATGTATTTGATGCCCAAGATGCAAACTTTGAAAGCGGTGAAAAGGGCAGAGCTGGATAGTGATAACTCTTTGTACCCAAACCTCTAAATTTTGCAGCCTGAGTGGAGCAGGCACCTACCCACATAACCTTGCTTGTTCCTGCACTTTGGTGTCCTGCACTGCCCTTCACTCCTCTCCTCCACCACAGCCAGCACCTGCTGAGTCCTAGAGCTGCCATTCCTTTGCTCCAGACCCTTGCAAAATCTACTGAGAAGGGCAGGTACTACTCACCTGAATCCTCAGTATTCCCTAGCGTTATGAAGACCTGTTTTTGGCTTGGACAGTCCTTTGGTTTTTTTTCTTACAATGCAACTCCTGATGAAGCCAAATGTGATTTTTCCTGTGTACGTCCTGAAAGACCTGATCTCTGTGTGCTCCAGTGCATGGTACAGTTGCATGGCAGAGCTGCAAATCTACAGACCTGGCATCAGGATTTTGATGGCTTTACTAGAAACCACAGCCACAAACTACACTATTGTGTGGAAAGCAGTGATTACTTCCGTTTCCTTTTCCTTTGAAAGCATGGATTGTATATGTCTGACAAGCAGAAGGATTACTTTGGCAAACGTATTTTATGAGAATCAGCCATAAGTTTGCTTTTTGCTATCATATATTCCTGTTATTCTAGCTAGATGATTGGATGTGTATGTTGTCTCTAAACTTTTTAGAATAATTAAGATCAACATGTTTCTTGATAGTCAAACTATATGTGTCTATACATATATACTAGATACGCATGATGAGAAAGTAGATGAGCCTAACACAGTTAACAAGGTACGTAAAATAAAATATAAACATTCCTGCAGGTAACAATGAGATTTCTGAAGAAAAAGAAGAAAATTGGAGGAATATGAGGCAAGTAATATTTTGCAACCATAACTAAAATGGTGGCATTAAGAACACTATTCTGGATACTGATTGAAGCCAGTGGCAGGAGGGTGGTTTCCCATGAGCCAAGCTCTCATCAGCTCTGAGCTGCAGCCCCTGGCTTTGACTGCAGCTTATTCTGTCTGCTGTTCCCCACAGGAGCAGTTTTCCTGCTTCATGCCGGCTGTCCCGGACTGAGTCAGAGCTCAGGTGCCGTGTCCCAGGAGGAAAGCTGTGCAGTGACAGAGGCAGATGTGAGTGTGGAGTCTGCATCTGCCAAGTGACTGAGTCTGGCAAATACTACGGTCCACTCTGCGAGTGCCATGACTGGGTGTGCGAGACCTTTGATGGGAAGATCTGTGCAGGTAAGAAAGCCATTACAGTGACAGAAGCTTAGAAAATTAAGAGTATATATTAAAACCAGAAATATGTTTGGAACACAGAACACTGATATAGTAGAGACATGGTTATGGATGGGTCCTTGAACCATGGCTCTGAATGGAATTGTGGGCACATCCAAAGATTTTGGTAAATTAAAGGATACAAGTCAAAGGCGTTGTCTCTGCTGTAAAATGGGACTTTGCCCAGGGCAAGCTTCATCTGCAGCAGAGGCAAAAGCAGGAGCTTCTTTGGGATGGACGCTCTGCAAACTGTGTTTTAAATCTAACACAGGATGCAATATTGCTCATATGATATTGCTTCATTTGAATGGCTTGCCTAGTGATGGTGTATAGTATCTATGCAGGCTTTAAACTATCTTGAAACAATCAATTTTATGCTGTGATTATTGTTTCTTTCTCCTGCCATGAGGAAGATGGTTTGCTGTAAAAGGTATCACACTGAGTCCATATAAATATGAAAATTCTGTTTTTCTCTAAGTAATGATATGCTTTCCAAGTAGAGACTTAAAGCAATATAATTGCATTGTGCTTTCAGAGATTTCCCCACTGACATTGTAATAACATACATTTCTGGGACAGAATTTAGCCCCTGCCAGTTGTTCAAACATGTCACTTGGTTTGCATCTAAGCATTATCACTCTTTCATCTTTCCAGCTGTCTTTAGTTTCTGGGTTATTCTGGTCAGATTTTTGCCTTTTTTTTTTTTTTCTTTTTTTTTTTTTTTCTTTTTTTTTTTTTTTTCTTTTTAAGCTGCTTAGAATAGGATTTTAGAAAAAAACAGGGAGAAGAAATGCCATCACATTCCTAAGGGGATTCAGCCTGGAGCTTGATGAAAGGGGCCAGAAGGGTAGTTCATTTCTAGTATCCCTGCTTCAACAGCTTTACCAGATTTATACAAACGTGTCATCTTTTTAGGCCAAAACCTGCAATTAGGTCAATGGGAATGTTACAGGAATTCTTCTAGTAAGAGAACAATACAAATGCATTCCAGCAGTCAGTTTGGCAAATTTTGTAGGAAAAAAGAGCAACTTCTTTTAGCAACAATTTAGCCAGGAAGTCCAACAATAACATGAAAAGATCAAGGATAGGATTATGAGTAAAAGATTTATATTTGGCACCTATGACTTTAGGGTTCTGTGGAGAAACTGATAGATTCTGCAGTTAGCAGTGGTCAAGTCCAGCTACATAAGAAATACAGCATTTCAGTGCTTGGCTGTCCCAAACATGAATTTTCTGATTAGTGATGCGATTTCAATGTGCATGCTGTTGTTGCTGAGTTAATTGCACCAAGTGAAACTGAAAGCTTCTTCAATTTTAATATTCTGCTATAAATTCCACTATCATGTTCCTGATAATGTCATGAGCAGTGGCTGCAAGTGACAGCATAAACAGAGCCAAGAGATCTCTAGCAATATTTAGCTTTTGGGTAGCACTTCATGTAGCAGTTCAAAGATGTGAATGCTAAGTGATTGAACGTTTTTAGAAACCAGTTTTCTGTAGTTGTCACCTTTTGTACCTGGGTTATTGAAGCTGCATTACCACTTGGGTGTCAAATATTTTAAACTCTCTCTTCTAGGAAAAAAAGTAGTAAAAAATTCAGCACAAAGTCCTGAGGAGGGAAACAATTGTGAAGGGCACAGGGGTTTTGCTTGCTTCGTTTGGGTTTTTTGACAAATGGTGCTGAAAATCCAGCTGACTTTGTTCCAGTCCAGGGCTGCCCGGCACTACAGGAGAGTGGCTGGGATACAGGGTCTGGATCCAGGTGGTGAAACACCTCCTTTCAGACTGTGCTTGTTGCCCTCTTCATTTTTCACCCATGTTTTTAGTCACTGAAGTTGTGTGTATATGGGAGGAAGGGATCATGGAAAAGAGGGTCAGATCTAGTATAGCTGGACCTTATGTTGTATGAATAGTATTT
Organism: Margarornis squamiger; assembly: GCA_035222235.1. NCBI lineage: Eukaryota > Metazoa > Chordata > Aves > Passeriformes > Furnariidae > Margarornis > Margarornis squamiger. Next base: position 80,089,101 of record JAWWTY010000001.1, read on the forward strand.
TCCCCCATTCAACTATTCAGTGAACTGCATCACTGAATAGTGTGGTGATGTAATGTTTCTTAACATTACATCACCACACTGATTTCCAATGTACATACTTCCCTTTGTATTTTTGAGCACACTTTTTGACTCAGTGATGAAATTGTGTTTCCTCTAAATGAATAGCCAAAATCTCTTACTGCATTTATGTTCCTGTTTCCTGCCTTGTTTTTGTTTTCCATCTTTTTGTTTTGATATTTGATGTCTGGTTTCATTGTGGATCTCTCCTGATAAGTACAGCAACAGTAACGACTGACTAGTACCACATGGAGAACTTCTAGAGACTCTTTCAAGTACCACACGGAGAACTTCTAGAGACTCTTTCAAGTACCACACGGAGAACTTCTAGAGACTCTTTCAAGTACCACATGGAGAACTTCTAGAGACTCTTTCAATATTCCTCTAGAGAGCCATGGTTACTGTTGTTTTAAACAGGCTACTTTTCAAGTTGTGAAGACCTGTGATGTCTTTTTCAAATGACTGATGTCTAAATCACTGGTGATGCTCATGTTCAGAGGTGGACAGGCAGAGCTGTTTGAGTCATGAATGCCAAAGATAACTGTTTCCCTGCCAGTCAGTTCAGACATACGTCCATTTCCCTCGCCTGTCCCAAGCCAAACAAAATTCTTAGTAGCTCAATATGCAGCTCATTATCTTAAAGGCACTTTCTCTGTCAGATCCACTTTCTGGACCAGTCATTGAACAACGATATTCTGAAGAGGGGAGGCCTGAAGATAAAGAAGATGCCCATCTGATTGAAATGCTTTTTCTAATAACCTTGTATAAGAAATGGGAAAGAGATTATGCCTCGAGTAATGAAGATGAGCAGATGTAAATGTCTCTGTCCTTTTACTCTCCCTTGAAACTTCTTTCCTGTATTTCCCTTCCATTTTGTTTCCAGGTGCTTTAGATGGAATTCCAATATTTTTTTTTCCTTTTATCCCACTGAGATTGATAAAGTAACAGGTGATCTCTCATGGAGTCAGAAATAAACAAGAGAGAAGTGAAGTATTGTGGTCTGAGTGACTGAGCCTCCTGTTATCCTCAGTGATCTTTTTATCTGTCTGATGTATCATGGGGTGTAGAGGAGAATGAGTAGCTACTGTCATTCTCCTTGCAATGCTGGTGACATCTTTATTTATCATTTGTTACTGATCTTCAAGGAGATGAGCTAAGAGGAGGAAGACTGAATCAAACACTGAATCAAAACCCCAAAGGATTTATGCTCCATTCAGAGCAGACACTATATTTGTTACTGTTTATTTGCAGATAGTAGTTCTGACCTCAGACAGTTGAATATTGCCTCAGGATTTTTTAGCATAAATGGAGCGTGTGTTGTGTGCAAGGAAAAGTGGAATACAGGAATAATTCCTATCCAATCACTGCTTGATACCTATTTCTCTGTAGTTTTGCAGCATAGGGGAAAGTCAATTTTATTGAATTTTATTTTTTGTTATTTTTTTTTTTTACCATATCTGGGATTAATGAATATAGAAAAACTAAAGTAAGCATTGACCAACTGAATTGGGGTCACTCTAGATGTTCTTATAGAATGGACCATGGGAACTGCCAGCTGGGATGTGACAGTATGATTTCACTGTTCACAGCTGCTAAGAAAAGGGAGAGATACAATTTGGTGACAACAAAGACAGCAACATATGAAGAAGGCGTCCCTTTGCTCAGAACTATATTTATTGCCTTTGTTTTTTTCATAGTTATTATGATTTTATAAACAATTTTTCTTCCAAAGTAAATACATTTTACAGCTACTGACGAATTGTGGCACAGTGTGATTTACCATTGCCATAAGCAGTTGCTGGGAAACTTTCATTGCCGCCGTTCAGACCAGTGAGAGATTTTTATTTTTCTGTCTCCAAAGCTGTAGCTGTAGTTGCTGTCAGTGCTGTACCTATTTTAAGACTAGTTCAGCAATGTAATGGCAGCGTTAGTTGTAGGTTTTCACAACCAGAAGTGTTATCATACATAATGTGAAGAACAGAAAGATATCAGTGCCATTATTTTCTGCTCCGTAGGGTTTTAAACTACGCAGAGAACACACGTGAAAAATTTAATTGACAAGGAGTAGATATAGAAATACAAGATAAATCCAAATTAATTTATTGATGTAATACATAGCTATGCATCCATGTGAGTTTACTGGATGTGTGGTCCTATATATGTTGGAGAGAGTTAGGAATCTGAAAATGGAATTTGGAGAACATTTTGAGCTGAGGGCTGTTCTTTGCACAGAAGCTGAATAGTGTCTTTAGGCAGGGCTATTGCAGTTCAGTTGGAAAGGCTCTAACAATTGTGCTTTAGTAGTCATACTGAAGGGAGGTCTGACACACTAATTTTTCATTGTGCAGCATTTCTTGCTAAAAGTGTGAAGAAAAGCCAGCCTGTGACCTGCATTGATTGCCGTTTGACCCAAAGTGAAATTCAAAGCTCTGGATTTTGAGAACAAGTATAAGCGTCTTCTTTGTCAGAGGCCATGTTTGTAAAGACTCAGCTGTGGTGCGTGTGGTCATTGGAAACAGAGCCTCCTAAAAAGACCAAGTTAAAAATAGGGCAGGAGGGTACTGATGAAAATGGGGTTTGCAGTTCTGCTCTGACCTACTTTGTTTTAGTCCGGATTTCAGAACTTGGCTTTTTGTGACATTTCCTCCTGGAGCAGGGGTGTGTAGGTGTGATAATAGCATCCATATTCATCTCAAAACGGGTCATTCGGGTTCTAGTAGAAGTGAAATCATGATAGCATAGACCTCATTGCAGGTTCACTGCCTTGCTGAGTGCACAAGGTTCCAGCAGACTTAAAAAGCACAAGCTAAAGCCCGTATTATTCTGAGCTTTATGCTGTTGGTACCTGATCTAGGTAAAATCAAGCAGACTTTGATAATTACTGATAATTACTGTAGTTCCAAATGTAGTGTATATGTTCATAGCAGTGGTGAGCCAGGCAGGAGGAAGCTCAGACAGAAACAGTGCAAGAGAGATTAATGGAGGGGAAGCATTTTTAAAGTAACTTATTATATGTAGCTAGTTGCTTAGCCCCCATTTTGATCACCTTTACCTGTAGATACTAGTAACAGAAAATAGTGCTAGTTTAACAAGTAAAAGTGAGTAGTCTGGGCATGCAGAAGGAAAAGACTTTTGCAGCACCTAACAAAGCCAAAATATAGCCCCTCATGCCATCACCAACAGCAGAGAAGGGGGGAGCAGCATCTCTGTTACCTTTTGTCCTTCTGTAGTTTAGGGTGGCAAGCTTATCCATTGCAGAGGAAAAGAAAACCTTTGTGCAGGTTTTGTTCCTGCGTGTTCTGAAGTATGTTTGAATTTTTATGCCATTCACAGGCTGATAATGAAGAAGTTTTTTATTTATTTGAAAGAATACTCTTTATGACAAAATGGCTTTCACAGACTGCATCCTTTTATTAATGTTTGTGTTTCAGTATCATTAATATGGAAAAAGATATGAGTAATAGGAAGTAGATGTTACAGAAATGTGTATTAATGATTTCACCTGCTTCATCCGTGGATAGGTTTCAGTAAGCATTCTTATGACAGCCTTTGTTGGACAAACTGACTGGCTTGGTAAAATTTTCTATGCTTATTTAAAGTTTTATTTTTGATAGCTGGTCTAGTAAAGGGCTTCAAACTGTCCATTACTTATGACACAGGACTGTAGACCTTTCACAGGTAGTTTGTCCTGGTAAAGAATATGCCTCTCATTTAAAAAGTTCCCATGAATTTTTTTAGGAGGAAAGAACATAATGCTAGTTCTGTCCCAGGGAAAAGGGCAATTTGTGCCTAAAAAGACTGGTGTTTGGCTTTGGTGATGCTAAGAAGGACCCCAAAGCATCTATGTGGTACATGAACTTAGCAGTGTTTTAATGGAAAGGTATAGTGGTGGAGGGAAGCCACATTACTTTGCGGTGAACTGTAGTTATACTGCTGAAGTCAAATTTTTTTTAGAGCTGGAAGAACTATGAAGGAAAAAAGAAAAGGTGAAGAAGCTGGAATTCGAGTTTTTTTCTTGTAATTCTTTTTTTCCCCACATTTCCTTAGAAAGAGGGGATTGATTTGGCCAAAGCCACTTGCAAACCCTGCTCATAGAAATAATTCTACATTGAAAAGACACATATCCAGAGCCAGTGAGGCATGTTTTCCTCCACTACTCTGTTCCGAGTCTGAGTATATAATGAAAAAATGTTCCTCTTTTAAACACTATGAAAAAAAGGCCATTTAAAAATCTATATTTCTTAGTGATGGAGAAAGTATTTGCAGATAGGAGTTTGTGTACATTTGATATGCAGAGAGTGGGCTGGAACATAACTCAAAGAGTTACAGGACCGTATGAAGACTAATGAAGATTCAAGAGAGTTTAATCTTAGTTGCACCTGTCCCTTTTCTTGCAAGAGCAGTTACATTCCTAACAATCATAATAACTGCTTTGCCTTTCTGCCTGGCCTCCTGAGTAGCATCAGTGATATAATCTGGGTCATTTTCTTGACGGTGACCTAAAGAGTGGCAGTCAGAGTAGTGTGGAGGTATATCTGGGGAATTTTTAGGGGGTAGGTCTCTGGGAGTGCCAACTCTGACACTGTCAGGAGTGAACTGAGTAATAACTTTGTGATTTGGAACATGCTACAGAAAAAGGCTATTGCCTTGGCAGCATCATACTGATGTCTGAAAGGGTCGGAAAGAACCCTCTAACACTCCCTTTTGAGCATTAGAAAGTAAAGCATTCTTTATTGACAGCATGGTGGGTGTTTAAGAACTATTTCTAAAGTAGCATGCTGAGTTACAAAGGTGCTATAATTTTATACTGTAATATCTAACATTACATCATCTTGTTACACACACTTCCCAAAACTGTCCATCCTCTCAGACCTCCCTCAGACACGCCTCCCTGAAATTGAGTTGAGGGTTGCAAAGACCCCTCCTTCCTCCCACCTTCATCTTCGTCAGCATCTTCTGTCATGCTTGGAATAATTTCAAGGTTTCTGGGCCTTCTGAACAGTTTTGACTAAAGTTATATCAAACAATGTGTCTGTCATGTTTTCTAGGTACATTCTATACAAAATAGATGTTCTCGCTAAAATCTTTATCCATTGAAATCCTTAATGAAAAACATTAAACAATATTTCAAGAATTTGGTACAAAGGGTGATCAGTTACCACTATTATAAAGTGTTAAAAGCTATATTAAAAAAATCTTAAAGATCTTAAGGCTTCAATACAGCTGCAGATATTCTATCTGGAGCATCTGGTAATAGAGTTTTGTTCCTGGGGGCAATGCTGGGGGTGGAGAGATGCGTGAGTGGGTTGTGGGAGAATCTTTTTGTGCCCCAAAAAGTCTACCTTTTGGCGATGCCAAAAGTCTACCTGCCAAAGTCTACCTTTCTCAGTCATCCTTTTTCCAGTTGCCTGCCTCCAGAAGATACAGTTCAGTCTTTCAAACTAAGTGATGTTAGTCAAAATAAATATTGGGGATTTTAATTTTCATGATCCAATGTTAGAGGCTACCTAGTGTAAAAATAGCTCATTTAAAGTATTTTTCTTGTTTTGCATGTAATTTCCTGTTTAATTAAAAATTATACGTTAAAGTTATTTAAATCTTCAAGCTGCATGGTTGACAGTTAAAAAGTGCTAAATCTGTGTGTCTACCTCTATTGGAGAGTCTTGTGCATTTGTACTGTTATGCATTGTTTAATTTTGTATTCGTTATGGTTTTCTCCAGTGGACTTGTGCTTCAATGGCAGTAGGAAAATGGTTGCTTCCTGATATTTGAAATGGTTTACAAACTTGGTAACATGTTTAAAGCAAGACAAAAATATTAGCCATTTGCCTTAGTCTATTCATTTGTCTGAAATGTGGGGAACACATATGGCAAAGCAGTTTGTTGTCAGGTAACACGGGTTTCTTGGCACCCACATTGTGTTTTAAACAATATTTTGCAGAAAGTAACTGGATATTTCCAAAACTCAGTGGTATAAGCTGCTTGAGTCTCAGAAGCCAAAATCCCCTCTTCTTTTTAAGAAAACCCTTTTCCTCTCCACTTTCTGAAAACTCCAAACTCATTTCTGGTCTGTTCTTATCCTTTTGGAAGTTATAGGATAAAAGTAGAGCTGGTATATCATTTGAATGACTTTTCCGCGGATGTTTCTTTTAGAGGTGAATGATGAATGGCAATTGATTGTGAACAAGAGCTAAACTTACATAATACAAACCATTTCTATGTCTGTACGTCCTGGTAAGTATATGCTCTAAAAAAACATAAAAATTAGTTGAAGTGCCTTTTCAGTTGTGCACCTCTACAGTTTTTGACCCATTCTGGGAGACTTTTAAATTAATCACAAATCTGGATGTATAAAATAGATTTCTGATGTGAATAACTTGTTTTCCAAAGGTGTAGTTCAGAAGCTGAAATTTAACCTCTTTTTCTTGTCATATAGGTGAATAATGATAATCTTGTTCGCTTAGGTGAATCTTTGAGACACTCTGAAATCTCTCTTTCCCTCTGAACAGGGTTTATTGGACTCTGAGGGACCGCAAGCTGATGGCAAAATCAGCTGGTAGCACCATGCTCATACAAGTAGAGTAGGTTCCTCCCCTCCAGAAATGCAAGCCCCACTGGTATATGGGAGTGGATGGTAATGGTCAGAGTATCCAGTGCTCATATACAATTTTCTTTGCAGTTCTTGCAGCAAGTTACTGAAAGGTATATATTTTTCTTCTGATATTGAAGAGAGAGGAAACTGAGAGTCACAGATCAAAAATATACCTTTTGATTGTCCAAGGCTGATGGTGAGCCTCAGAAGAGCGCCCAAGTATCTGAGTCCTGCTCAGGGACTCTCAAACCATCAAATCCCCATCAGGTGTAAGAATAAAACCTGTTAGTATGAAAACTATCAGTTAAGGCTCTGTCAAAAATACACCTTTTTTTTTTTTTTTTCATGTTTAGATTCTAAAAATAGTCTTGTATTCTTTTTCCAAAGAATTATCTGTGCATTACATACTGATGAATTATTGCTTTCTATGTGTATTATCCAAGTGAGAGCAGCTTTGATTTATGAAAACAGCCAGTGTGTTTCCAGCTTAAAAGTGTTCCACATATAAATAAGGAGGTGAATTTGTAGCAGGTCAATCCTACAGAGAACTGAAGATGCAGCGACATGCCTGGAAGACTGTGTTCTAGGGAACAGTCCTCAAAATAGTGGTTTGTAAAGTCATACTTTGAAGAATTACTGGAGAAGTTCAGACCTCTCACTTCAGGAACAGGGAAGAACTGAAATGGAAAAGGATGACCAATTTCATCTCTGTAGCATTCCTGCAGAAGGTCCAAATCATGCTGAGCTGTGGCAATGCCATGACAAAAAGTCGTATAAGAACATGTAGCACTGCTGTTCTCTTGAACCCTTTTGCGGAACTGTGCATCATAATCACTATACGCTTTACATGATAAAACGCTTATGTGGTGTCTCAAAACATACCACACTTTTACCTCAGTGATCTGAACTGAACCAGTTTTTTCTCAAACAATTTTTAAACTGGAAAGAATAGTGGCAATGTACAAGTGTAGTCTGACTTGCAGAGGTAAGGCTGAAACCTTCTGTTAACAGAGTCATAGGAGTCAGTATTACAAACTTACTTAGCTTTTTGTCTGTGCCTTTGCAGTCAGGCACATTCTGTGGGAACCAGATAACCAGTAAGAAATGTATTTAAAATCAGAAAATGGTCTTGAAGCACTCCACTGAAGTACTGTCATAGTCCTGGTACTTCTAATGATGGTCTTTGAAATAATTTTATTTCATTCTTGCTTCTGTTTCAAGCCACAGATAATCCTCATCACAGACACAGCAAATGTAATGAAGCACAACTCCCGGGCTGTGCTTAGGAAGAGATCCAGGTGCAAGTTATCACTGAAAAAAATTGTCCAAATAGAGCAGTTTCTCTAGATGAGAATTGAGAATGTGGGAGCAATTGCAGCTGAGTAGGATTACTCTCCATTTCTGTGAGTTTGCCTAGACTTGGTGTTTGTGGAAATCCTTTTATTTAAGGCAAAATCCCTAAGTTTTATTTTATAAATTGTCCTCTATGGGGAAAAAAATCAGTTTTAGCTGGCCTGGTTCTTAAGGCTGTGTGATTCAGCCACTGCATCTTAACCTAAGACTAGTGAGCCCTGGAGAGCTCTTGGAGCAATGTCTTTCCTGCTTCCATTGCTGAAAATCCATCTGAGAACTTCCCAGAATGAGCCACTCTGCCTAAGCTCTCCACCAACTTCAGATACTGTGAAATTTTCTTTTCTTTCTTGAACATATTAATTTCTCATTTCCAGGGCTTTAGGCCATCATCCTACAGTGAGAGGCACTGGGACATTTCCTACTGCCTTTTTTTTCCCCAAGGCTGCTTAATTAATTGTAGTATAGCAGAGAAATGTTAGAGCATATCACTGGCATTGGACATGAAGTGCTTTCCTTTGTATGTGGCTTCTTCTAAACAGAGAGACTTAACTGTGGCACAAATTTGTGTATCACAGTAAAAAATAATTGTGCAAGGTCTCTTCAAGATTTACAATGCTTAGCTTCCTACTAGCTTTGCGTATCAAAAAATTGATTGGAGATGGGATCGGCAAAATCACCAAGCCCCAGTCATGTACTTTGTTAGATTTAGGAGAGGATCTTGTCACTCACCTCTACTATTCAGGTTAAAAATATGTTTTCATAAAAGCAGATGGTGTGGTGGGTGGTTTTTTGTTTGGTTGGGTTTTTTTGTTTTGTTTTTGTGGGGTTTTTTTCCAGTCTAAACAGAAGGCTATGTTTTCTGCTGACAGGCCTCTAATGAAATCAATAATGTTATGCCAACAGAGAATTGGTCTCACAACATTTTCTTCCCTTTTTTGGCCAGAATCTCTAGGTAATAGCAGACAAAATTACAACAGCAAAATACAGACCCTGTCATTTGCCTGCAAGTGGTAATGGTAAAGCAATAACAGCAATAATGACATCTTCAAAATTTGAAATGATTTTAAACTTGACAACATTTTACATGATTTTCTGTTTTGTTTTTCTTCTGTGTATTATAGTAATTTAAAGAGTTATATATTACTCAGTGCTAGTTTGACAGGACATTTACCAAAATAATTTTTCTCCAGAATGGCAGAGTTGGACTTAGTAGAAATGAGAGTTGTGTGTGAAAACCATCTGATAAATGAAAACCAATGAAGGAATTGGTTACACTGACAGAACTATGCCAAGTTTTATTAAATGGTCTGCTGATTTGGAAAGTCACAAGGAAATTAAGATTTTTGTAGTTGGATCAGCAGGGTAAGTGTCAATCCCTTCTCCTCTCACCATCTTAATGCTTCTGTAAATGAATTTTTGTAAATGAGAATATTCCATTTTAACTGTGACTGTCAACTGCTTTAAATGTATGTCTGCTATACTTACATGTAGGCTATAAAAGATTTTATTTACAGATATTGTCCAGAAATTATTTCTCCATAGGTGGTTTCAAAAGGTCATATCAAATGAGAATTTCTGAATGAAGTTGTTGCAGGATAGTATCTTGAAAGCTGTAGGTAAATAGTACAGTGACCACAGACTTCCTTGTATTTTGTGGGTGCCTATTAAAGGAACTCATAGTTGGAGGTTTTTAAAATAATCTTACTCTGCCTGGAACATTATTTACCAGGCTCTTTTAAAACAAGCACATAATTCCTCTGGCTTTTCATATGGGCTTCCAGTTCTCTGTATTTTTCAGGTGTTGTTTTGGCTTTTCCTCCAACTTTTTCTGTATGAGCTGTGGTTGCCGCACCCACTCTGACCATTTTGGTTATCTCCAATTGCCAAACTGTTTTTCCTAATTCCAGTCCCTCTTTGCAGAATCTTTTCTTCTTTTTGGGTGGTCTCTGGCTCAGTTCCTTGGCACTGCTCCTCACAGTTTGCCTAATCCATTTCTCTAGCTCATCAAAGAACAGTTGTTTCCATGAGAACCTGGGTGGAAGTTCGACCCACCTTAGCTCCGATGGCTCTTTCTCAAACCAATGACCTCTGCTCTTGTGTTCCAGTAATCTCTTAAATACTGTTGCTTAGCATATACTTTATTCATGTGGGCCTTATTCAGGATATGAATCTAAACTACAGAAACTTTTAAATAGGCATATATCAGGTGTACACTGCTGTATCATCACTTCTATCTGTTTCATCCCTTTCTCCTTCCTCAGATAGGTGGCACAGCATGCTGAAATTTTACAGCTTCTTTTAGTTACTTCAAATAATCTGTACATTGTGCTTCTTATTCCTGAAAGAGGAAATGTTTTTGACGGTAGTAAAAAGTTTTTTTTAGGGAGACTGTGGAATCTCTGTTGCTGGGAGTTTCAAGAACAGGTTGGACGAGTATCTGTCAGGAAGGATCAACACACACTTGGTTGTGTCTCCAGGCAGTGAAGTGGACCAGATGATCTCTTCCAGAGGTCTCTTTGAGGCTGATTTTCTTTGATGCTGCTCTGAAACCAATTCTTGGCTTGATGTTCTGCCTTAGTGAGGAGTATCTGTGGTAGTATAAACATAGTTTTTGTGGTGCTATTATCTTTCTAAATGTAATAATTTATTGAAATGGATGCATAACCATGAATTTTAATCTGTAAATACTGAAAACTTTCATTTTCTGCAGTATTTATAATACTTTATAATATATGAGTGTGTGTTTCAAGTTTATAAATAACCACATTTTTAAGTGACCACTACCAAGTCTCTGAGCATGAATGATTCTGAGAACAAGCTTGCTTTTTTAAAGTTTAAATCTCTTTTCAACAGAGATGCATAAATTAATGGTTTCTAGAAATAAGTGGTGGACTGACTTCTGTAATAAGTTCAGAGTCATGGAAAACATATTTTATTTGACCCTTGCAATTTGATGCAAAGTTAAGAGTGAAACAGAAACAGAAACATTTCTATTTTTTTAATTTGCTTTGTTTTAGCAAATGTATTCTTAGTCAACTACTGATCTTATGGATAACTGGCAAAATGTACAAAACAGTAAGGGAAAGTTAATGGTTTCCCTGCAGTTTGATGTAGAGTGATATAGACCATGCCAAATATGATATTCTAGAAGATCCTTATCCTTTTTGGCTCCATTAAACAGCAAATAACATAATTCCTACTTAAGCAGGAACCACATCTGTTCTGCATTTTTCACTGGAAGTAAAAAGGTAAAAATGTTTTGTCAGATAATGAAACAAGGGTAGCAAGTAGTATTACATTGCCATGTAATTCCCTATATTGTCTCAGTATAGTCCCAATATTTCCCTTTAGAAAATTAATTATTCTTAGATGGCAATGAACCAAACCCTGTGTTGACAGCTGAAGACATTATTTATACTGATGACAAGTCAAAAGATGTTGCCATTTTGGGGGACAACACTTCCATCAACCCGATTTCATTCATATCAATGGCAAAGAGGGAATTGCCCCTACTATTCCCTTCTTCAGCTTAAAACCATGTGTCTATACACAGGATAATTCTATATACAGAGCATACAGCACAGTTCTGCATGAATATTTCTTCATCCTCCTTCCCTTCCCTTTATCTTCATGCATTCCCCAGGCATATGGTATTCATCACACTTGTTGTGGATGTTTGTAGGAAGAAAATGGGGAATTCCACCCCCACAGAAGCTTCCCAGTCTTCACCTCTTCTGTATGCAATGAATGTGAAAACATTACTGCTTAACTTCCCCTTTAGCCCACTCTCCCCCACATCCCTTCAGACAAGGCCTTCATGGAGCTGTGTTTTGGTCTCAGAGATACTGTGTCAATTGTTGCTGCTGGGAAGCAATTATTTCAGAAGCTGCTGTAAGGGAAGTATCTGCATTTCTGAACTGTTAATTCTATTTAAAAAATAACTTTGTGGTGCTTAACATGTTTTGCTAGGTTAATCTCAGAAGGAAAGGCAGTACTTTCAGAGGATGATTTTACTCTATCTGTACTGTGTAACAGAACTGTCACCTCACAAGTGTAGTGACGGAAGCCAGTGTTACGCGAAGTCCAATAGTCTTCACATAATGAACATTTCCACTGTACACTGCTCTAACCCTCTTGATCTGTCTTTTCTCTACATGTGAGTCACAGAAGTGGTTTTAAATGTCTATCAGTGAGTCATACAGTTTTCTAATTCTGTCCCGCCCTTAGTATCACTATATACAGTTTCTTTCTAAAAGTAAACATTTCATTTGGTCATCTACTTGACACCTTTATAATAAGTAGTTGCTTCTTTAAGCACACTATTCATTTTTTTGTCATAGCAATGTCAAAGCCTCAAGCTTTTGTTTCTATTCTGAACTGTCAGTTTGAATTTTTAAATCCTTTCTCAAAAATGGATCAGACTTAGCATTACGTTGACTGCATACCTCCTAACACCTTCTGGCAAACATCGGAAGCCAAGAGTTCCACTCTGCCATGTCTTATTGCTTGGCTGAAAAAGAATCAAAACACACATAGGAAATTTAATGTGGTGAAAGTTGGAAGAAAAGGACTGAAGGTTGGAAACAAACGAAAAGACTTTGTATACAAGTGGTAGCTGGAACGTATGGGACCTCATGCAGTACAAAGTGTTCCTCAGAACAGGAAAATGTAGGTCTATTATAGCAGCCAGTTTTTAAACAGTTACTTAATTTTATGATGGTATCATTCACAGAATTCCTTACCCAGTGGTTTCATTCAGCCTACAAATGGAGACAAGTGCCTGAAGACATTGTGCATGTGGTATAGAAAGGGGAGACTAAACTGACAGATGCCAAAAATCAATAGGGAAATACTAACTCATTTCCAGGCAAACAGCTAAGCAGGGAAATCCTGTTTTATACATTTGAATAGGTAAGATATATTTCTAGAAAAAAACATGAGAGACAGCTAAAAAAGATGATTTGTTTGCTGTGTTGAAATGTATTGGCCTTACAAGATATGATTTGGCATTAAAATGAAAAGAGTAAGGAAATTGATGTAGTTCAGCATCTTCATTCCTTTCCCCCCAATGCTGGCTTCTTCCAGTGTAGTGTTTTAATGATAAAAGCATTTCACACTCCTTATGTACTAGATATGAAAGTTAAGTAAAAATGTTGTTTCATTCCACACCCAAAATACTAGAAGGTGTAAAATAAGCAGTTAAAAATAATACTTGCTGAATAGCTTTTAAAGCTTAAAAGTTTGAAAACTAAACCAGTTGCAGTCCAAGTGCAATGGAGTGACTTTGTGAGTGGAGTGACTTTGTGAGTGGAGCATCACCATCTAAACACTAAGAGTCATTCTTCTAGTTTCTACAGAGACAAATCAATACGAAGTTAGACTGAATTTTTTGCTGTTATGAGATGTAAACCTTAAAAACAAAGAATCCTTGTTTTGTAAATGGAATATAGAGCATCCTTACTGCCTGTAAGGACCATCTGTTCCACTGTTCTTAAGTGCAGTTTTCTGTTGGTGTAACATGTATGTTGGCCAAACAGTTCCAGAGGTAATATAGCAAGATTAGTTCTGTCAGGAGTTAATTGGTGTATAAATGCATCTTGAAACCACCTTTTCTTTTCCTTTACAAGATGTTGTCCTAGTGGTGTATAAAGATTTCAGTTAATCTTTTCTGCTAATTTCCAAACATGAAATACTAGGATGTGCTGTCTGAAGATAGTGTATTGCATGCCGTTTATATCAGTCCAACTCTAAAATTTTATGTTTTCTCTTAAGTATGTTTCCACCTGTGTTTTAGTATGAGAAATTTGATCACTTTTGCTGTTTTGCAAATAGTATAAGAATATTCTGTGATTTAAAAATCTGGGGCAATGAAAAGTGATGCAGAGGTGTACAGTCTGCTGAATAAGCTTGTGAGCTTCTGTCTGTAAATATTTTAAGCTAATATTGCCATGAAATTTGAAGACATAATTTTTGTTTCCTGAATAATGAGAAGTTGTCCTCAGAATTTCATAAACAATTGTGCAGTTGGTAAATGAGTAGGGAATAAACAGAAACACTGGTACTAGAACAAATAGTATAGAGGATGCCTAAAGACAACAGTTCGTCCTACAGTATGAGCAGGAGAACTTCATCAGGGAATGAAAAAGAGGATTTCGTCATAGAGGATGAAAAGAGGAAGAAGTAGACAGATATAGTTACAGCTACTAATAACTATTAAAACCAGTCATTTTTCTTCATTGCTAACCCTGCCTACAAAACTTCAGTTACATTGCCTGCAGCGTCTGTAGTGGTGTGCTGGTTTAAAAGTAAATCGATGGGAGAAGTGAACCCAGCTCAAGAGAGATTACAAGTCAGTGTTACAATTTACTAAAAAGATTGCAATAAATCCAATGATTCAGAGAAAACTGGTTTTAACTCACAAAAAAACCAGATGTATAGTTCAGCACCCTGGATCAAGAACAGAATGGTGTTCATCAGCCCCTGTGCAGAGTGTCACGTTGTCCCCCTGAGTGCAAAGTAAAAGGAAAGGAAACCTGTTGGTGAGGATGATGGTTGCAGTTCTATCAAAGTAATGATCACAGTCTTGTTGAGAGTGGCTGTTGCAGTCTTGGTGAGGTTCTGGTCCTCCTGTGAATCTGACAAGTGGTACCAGAAGTCCCAAACCCCAAGATTATATATGTTCAGGTTCAGGTGGGAGTGCCCAGTACCTCCCCCAGGACAGGGAGTTTCATAATGGGTGATTTAACTCTAAGAGTCCTGGGATATTTTTGGAATGGCCTAGGTCATTGCAGCTGCCTATTATGTCAGTCTCTTTTGGCCCATTAGCAGAGATGACCCCTTGGGTTGGGTGTGAAGGTACTGATGCCTCCACAGAGGTGAGTTATCACAGGTGAGTCATTGGTGTGAAAACAAAGAAACACTGCCCTGTCTCACAGAGTTCTTTAACACCCAGATTGTAGCCTGAGGGGTCAGGTATGCCCTGGGCAGCTGTTGCAAGCGATTCATTATTAACAGTTATTCAGAAATGACATAGAGGATGTAAAATACAGTTTTGGTTGTACCCACATAGTGATAAATTGGTCCCTGCCACTATAACTAGGACAAGTGGCCATAGAGAATTTAGCAGGTGCAAAAGGGAATTAGATTCAAGTAGCAGAGAGTATGTTGGCATTTCATTTTCAGAAACCACAAATGACAGGATTAGGAAAATTAAACTTCAGGATTATTACTATGAGCTGTGCTGAGATGGCATTTTCAGGCTCTTCTTATAACTGCTATTGACAGTAGCTGTCTTTGTGTCACGATTTTGACCATGTCACACACTCAACACTACAGGCAACATAAACTTCATGATCAAAAGAGAAATTTCAGTGCTCTCTTCTGAAATTCAGATGTACACATGCAGTTGTACTCCCCACCAGGAATCCATCACATGTCAGAATTAATAAATTTTTTTTTATGTGAAAAGTGCTTGTTCTCATGGTCAGCCCTAAATTTTGGCAGGAGAATGAAAAATGCACACATGAGTTAGAAACCCCTGTGAAGCAAATCCCTTTTTCTATATACCTTTTATTATAAATATGTGATATTTTGTCATCATGAAGGCCTGTCTAGTCTCAGAGCTATTACTGTTTTTGCCATCTTTTTCAGCAGCATTAGTTAAATTATGAAAACAGAAAGAATGGGTTGGTTCATAGCCAGTTTATCAGAATAGGATCAACGTATTATTTAGTGTGGAAGGGGCTTGTGGATGTCAGCTGGTCCAGCCTCCTGCTGAAGGAGGGCTGGCTTCAGAGTTGCTGAGGGTCATCACAAACATAAAGTCAAAGTAAGTCTATGTGACAAGATGAAAAAAAAGATCAGCAGAACTAAAGGTGAACTTCTATTGAAATAATGCTTAATTCATCTGACTCATTTGACAAAAATTAGAAACAGTTAAAAATAATTCTTGACATGAGAAGAGATGGGTTATGAAACTAAACTGACTTATTTTACTATTTTGATTAATAGAATAATTTTATCCTGAGAGGGGTTTTTGATGTGGTTTGTCATTTAAGGAAGGTCCGTTAATCAGGGTAGTTCTGCCTGCCTCATTAGCACACAATCAGTCCATCTCTCCCAGGTTACTTTCTGTTTTTCACATTTCTTTGACCTCTTAAGCTGCTAGTATACTTGGCTTTTTCTTTTGAATATATCTTAACTGGTTGCATTGATTATTCCCAGGTTTCTCTGTGGAGTGTGTGATGCACATTAGGCATTTCCTGTTGGAAGACAAATGGTAGATGGTACATGACAGAAAGCAGAGCGTTAGACTTGCTTAGTAATGCAAATAAGCATTTTTGAAGTTTCAAGATATTAAGAGTTTATAAGTTGAAGATAAACTGAAGGAATGAACATGAAAATGTCATAATTCAAATAAAAAAATAAAATTTGGATTTATTGCTTGGGTCTGGACATCTCTTTATTAACATAAGATGCAGTCATAAAACTATTATCTCTGTCTCAAACTTCATGCCTAGTAAGATCAAGCCTTTATCAAGTTGTGCTGTCACTGGTCACTAAAGGCTTAATGACTCCAAGACTCACAATTTTTGGGAGCTTCAGTCAAAGGTTTTTTTCTTAACACTTGATTAGAACCTTGCAAAGCCAAAAGCTGACTGCTCTGAAAATGCTTAAACAGGTGATTAAGATTTGAAAGGTCTTGCTGCCCTGTCTCAATTTGACTATGGGATGGGTTAACTTAAACTCGCTGTGTCTCATCTTTCCTTTTATAAGTGGGACATAAGTAACATCCTTCTATAATAAAAACTATTTTAGATGCTGGTTGAATACTTCCATAGAACTATTTGGTGTTAAAAATATCTAGTATATTATTACCAAATACTCAGGCTGGTCTTGTCTGTTAAGCCTGTTTTCAAGAATAAATCTGCCAGGAAAAAGAGGGTTTTTTAAAAAAAAAGCCCACCTAAGTGACCCTTTGCTCTATTCATCCATCAGCAGGGAAGTAAACAGTTTGTCTATGATTGCCTGTCTCACTTATCTATTACAGTCTGTTTGTTCTTCTTACCCTGTAATTACTCCATTGGATCTGCTGAAATAACCTCTGATTCACATTCAAACTATTTTCAGAAACACCCTTTAATTCTGGCATGATATTTCATTGCTCAGTAAATATGAAGAGGTGCTCAAGTTTTGCTTTATTACAAAGTTCTGGATGGCACTGTGAACTTATTGCTGTGTGAGGTTCCAGTTTGGCAGCAACTAAAAACTGACTTCCTGCCTAAACTGAATGCCAGGAGTTAGAGGCAGCAAGAGCAGGTGGCACAAACTGTCCCCTCCCCCATACTAAGAAACTTAATCAAGGCAGTCCCCTTTCATTGGGATACTCTCACCTCTTGTGACATTGTTTCTTTATTGTGAGTTCAAATTCAAGTGTTAACTTTAAAAAGGAACCTCATTTAAACCTTTTTAATACTTTGTGTATATATTTTTGATCATTATACACCATGACCTTGTGCATTAAGTGTGAGGAAAGGAGACCTAGCTGGCTTCCCCAAGTGGGCCAGATGTTAAGACCATGAATAAACTTCCTCTGAAAGGAAGTTAATGATGACCCAAAAGGATGGCTGATTGCTTGACTGCATCACACATGCTGAAGTGAAGATGGCGAAGTGGCTCCAGGCTACCTTAGGGCCTGAAGCCACTGTACCTGCTCTCCAGAGAATCATATTGCTCCTGTAACGTGTTTCAGTTGTTTGTGTGACCACACAGTTTTACTCCCCATGCCCAAATGGTAGGCGTTAAGTGAGGAGACTTACAAGTATGCGGGATGTCCGAAAGTGTGTAGCACATATGGGAAGGTTTCGGGGGACAGTGCTAATTTCTGGGCCTTAGCAAGCTGAACCATGGAGTCTCTGCTGCCAGAAGACATACAGATGTGTTTCCATATCCATAGCAAGAGCTGGAGAGACAGAGTTTAGGTTTTGCATAAGAAGACAAGAGCACAGCACATCCAGATTTTTGGTCTAATACACTATCTCGGTAAACATTTTAAAAGCCAGCAAGTCTTGGGATAGCCCATGCTTTTTTTGTCCTGCTAAGAAGCAAAGACTTGTGTTAGACCTTCTACGCATGCAGAAATGATCAATTTCAAAGAGGAAGAAGAACTCGGTGTAAGATTTTGGGTTCATTTTATAGTTCTGAGCCATATTCTTCTGTTGGGAAGTTAATGGCCTAAAGTTACTTTTTTTTCCCTTCCCCCTCCCCACCCCCATGCTTTTACCTTTTAATTCTTTGTCTAATATTTCTGGGATATAGTGCTAACCTTGCTTTAACATTATTGGATGTATGCTGTAATTTACTATTGGAACTGTCAGGTTGCTCCCAGGGATTCCTGTGTACAGGTTTTTTATGTAAAATAGAGCACTGAAAGGTTATTGGCTAAAAGTACAACAAAACCCTTACCAATCCAAGTAATTACTTTTAGGGCCATCTCTTATCCTTACTCTAATGTTATTTCAGGAAAATATTTTAAAAGTATTGACTGTACATGTGAATCATTTGAATAAAACAATGATATGTTTTTCCCATAGAGCGAAAACTCTGTAGCTCTCCAATACTCAGAAATCCACACTACTTTTAATAACAAAAAGGAAAAATAAAGAAAAATCACTGATCTTAACATTAGAAGAAACAGTACTTTGAGAAAATCAACAATATGCTTTACAAAATTATCACTACAAGCTCTTGAATAAAGGGTAATGAATTCATATGCAGACGTAAGTTGTGTATGGCATTTTTTGAAAATGTGTCAGACTGAAAAGTATGAATAAACATTAAAAACTTTTTAAAGAAAAGCATGTAAAACTTAGAAGAAAGTTGGGCTTTACTCTCCTTTAAGTATTTTCCTTGGGTGCCGCTTTGTTCTGTTAACACTGACACTTACAGGGACTTTTATTGTCCTCGCTGATGTCAATCTATTCTCATGAAGCATGCTTAAATTAAAATTCTGACTCTTACCAGTTATAACTCACACTGTTTTCTTGGAAAAAGATATTTTCCATCTTACTTGAGACCTGTTGCCTTACTTGTTTGAAAGTCATCCTTTTTATCGTGAACATACTTCGCATTATTATGGCCAGGGTAATGCAAGGAATTGCATATTATGTCATTTTTCACTAAATTACTCAAATAAAGACCAACTTAGATACTTTGACTTTGTGAGGGTTTTCTTTTTCTTTCTTTCTTTCTTTCTTTCTTTCTTTCTTTCTTTCTTTCTTTCTTTCTTTCTTTCTTTCTTTCTT
>JAWWTY010000001.1:80108505-80146015 GCA_035222235.1 Margarornis squamiger
CTTTCTTTCTTTCTTTCTTTCTTTCTTTCTGTCTGTCTTTCTTTCTTTCTTTCTTTCTTTCTTTCTTTCTTTCTTTCCTTTTTTTTTAAAAAAAAAAGGTTGCATTTCTAATTTTTTAGCTTATTGATTTAAGATTAATGCCTTTAATACAGATTAAGCCCAGGTAGGTTATGGTGGTTAAAGTTTTCTTCCATTTATCTCCTTGGCTGTTTCTGTAAACTGAAGTTAAAGGTAGCCCTGGTTAGAACTGTTGCTCTAAAAGACTGTTCTCTGCTAGTTACTTTTCAACCAGAATTAGATACTGAAATGAACAGAAAAAGTAAAATCAGGCAACAATCTAATTAAAATATACGCATCATACAATCTTATTAGTATTAAAAAAATCAAATACAAAATGTTTGGCAAATATGAGAAAAATGAGTTCATAGTACCTTGGGAGTGAAAGAAATTTTAATACTCTTCACTGTTACCTGTTTTCTTTTTCCCTCATCCAGTTCTTTACCTTTTATTAGAAGATATTATTTCCTACAGCTTTTAGTCAGGAGAGGCAAAGATGAAACATAAATACTAAAAGATTTATTACCTGCCAGTTTAAAAAGTTCTGGTGTGTTAAATTGTCTACTAGCATTAATCAAAATACTTGAAATAAAAAATAAAGCAGATAAATAGTATACAAGACTACAAATTAGGCAGTTTAATTTGCAAATTGTTTAAAAAACCCCCCCACAATGCTTTTTGATACCAAGAATTTTCCAAAGGAAAGACAAGTAATACCTACTTCTATAGGATTTTATATCTATTAAGAATAACGTGTCGGTCCTACTAATGCAGATAATATATAATTAAACAGAACACTACCTCTATGACCAGAACCTTGGGAAACAATTTGAAAATAACACATCATTCAAGTGTTGAAAGATGTGTTATTTTGGACTATGGTAGTTAAAAAATTCTCTTATTAAGAGCACAGTGGCAGTTCTTAGCACTGCTGAGCACTTTGGCAGAAAAAGCAAATTTGTGCAATGGGTATTAATGTTCTGTATTTGGAAAGACTGACACAGTAATATCAGGTGATGATTACAAAATACCAGCTCAACCCTTTATTATCAAGGGCCAAATTAAACACTTTTTAAGAGGAAAAAGATATTTAATAATTAAAATTAAAACATTTAAAATCTAAATGTGAAAAGCTTCCACATCAGAATTATAAGGTAATGCTCAGCTTATATCTTGTTTTATCAGAATTAAAGGGTGTTTTATATAAGAGTACTGTTAAAAAACTCCAAATTGAATAATTCAGGTGACCTATAAGGTATTCTAAATTTAGGAGGGGAATAATAGGAGGAGTGTTTTGGGATCGGATGTATAAAGAATTAATGAATAGGAATATAATTTATAATAGTCAACCTTGATTTACAAAAATTATTTTTTTTAAATAATTATCTTCTAATTATCTTGAATTCATTCTTTGAAGAGATTATGTTTGGTTGTTCAAAGTGGTTATTTAGCTGGGGCACTATATTTCTGTGTGGTATTTGTTTTGTTATTGAAAATCTTCTGATTTTGACAACATTTTTGCCGTCATTAATGTGTACGTTAACCAGTCTCAGAACCAGGCACTTATTTTTTTTTTATAGAGTCACATTTTACTTATGTATTTAAATATTTTTATGTGTTTAAAAATATTTTTATGAGTTGCTATCACTGAGTGAATTTCTAATAACAGTCACTGTTCAATTTATTTTGTCATAGTGAGCTGCTGATTTCAAGAGGCATTGGACATTGATTAAAATTTAGAAGACAGATACAGTGGCAGAATGGTTGATAAAGATATTTTTTAGCATTAGTTTTAATGTATAATCAGGAAATTAATAAATAAAACTGTAGGAATTTACAAGTTGAAAAGAATGTGCAGTAAAGGAAAGCTTTAGTAGAAGGACCAAGAATGGTGCACATGGTGGGAGACAAAGACTGATTCCCAGGAGAAACCCAAATTTGATTAAATTAACAAGATAAGATTTGTTTTTGTTAAAGTATATTCATACCTTTTTAAAACCCTGTTTCCCCTGAAGAGAAGAGATGACCACAGTTGCATACTGAAAAATAAGTTTATGTGATGATTTTGCATAGCTCAAAAATCACCTGCCCTTTGAAGAACTGAGAGGGTTTTCTTCTTTTTCAGAACACCACTTCTCTGGTTTCAATTTGCTTTAGTCATAAACCCCAGGACTGAGCTGGCATTTAGAGCAGTATCTGAAAATGAGTATGGAGCTACCTGGGACAAAAGTCCACAATTTCAGATGGTGCCTGCAATGTATCTTTACCTGTAGATAGGTATATTATTTGCAGTTGCTGTCCTTGCCTTTTCAGTATTGTGTCTGAAATCTGTAACATGAGTTCCTCTTTCCTTACCTTTGTGTTATAGGCAGCATCCTTTTACCTGCTGTCAGGCTAAAAGGACCATATCACACAGCATAGCAACTGAAGTAAGCCACTTGTGGAAATTAGGGGGAGTTATGCTTTTCTTTGTCTTTAGCACAGGTATATTTGGGGGCATAGTGGACAGAATTTTACCAATCCAGAACTATGAGTTCAAGCCATTAGCGTGGGTGTGCCTTATACACCATAGCTTGAAAGGTTATCCTGGCTCGGGTGAAATGATTCTTCAGGCAAGGGTAGGTCCTTGCATGTATGGTCAAGTACATGCTCAAGTACATCTGACCTCTTCAGTTCAGGCTTAAAAGTCTCCACTGTAAATCTGTGAGTCTACTGAATTGTACTTCTTTTTTTTTTAGGAGAAAACACCATTACAACATTAGCCTGGAGATAGCCAAGGTTCTTTATGCTTTATTTGCTCTCAGGATATGCCTAAGTTTTGTGAGTCAGTATTAGGATGATCAGGGTGTATAACACTAAAACAGTGGCAAAGTCTAACAGACACCAGGGATTTCTATGTGATCTGGTGTTTGATTAGTAGGGGAAATAGGTCCAAAGGGCCAGGAAAGCTCAAGAATAATAAAAGAAGTGGCAAAAGAACCAGAATTTTCTTTTATCACTAGATTTGTAATATTGACTTGAAGTCGGGAGCAGGGAATGTCCAGCTTTTAACACTGAGACTTCTCTTTTCGGAGACATAAAGACATAAAGACCGTAT
Source organism: Margarornis squamiger (assembly GCA_035222235.1). NCBI lineage: Eukaryota > Metazoa > Chordata > Aves > Passeriformes > Furnariidae > Margarornis > Margarornis squamiger. The sequence goes on from JAWWTY010000001.1 coordinate 80,111,660, forward strand.
CTTGCAAGGCTCTTGTGGAAGGTGGCTAATGTGTGGATATTACTTTGATTAACTCATAAAACAATCCCTGAAAAAATAATATTTAACTACAGTTATTACAAGAAGAGATGATTGCATCCCACTAATGTGTTTTGTATGGATTCTTTGAGTAAGTTACTTAGTTGTATGAACAGAGAGCAAAATACTGCTTGGAATTGGCACTGACCATTCACAAAGAACTGTGTGTGTGTATCTAGAAAGGTTGCATACTGCAAATCAATTATGGATATAATGAACTACTGAATATAAAAATTGGAAATGAATATAACATTAAATAAAAATGAACAAAAATTGGCCTTAAATTTAATGTCTGATTTGAGAAAAGAAATAATGCTGAGGTAATAGAATTTATTCTGTATGAACAAGAGTATTATTTATCCCTTTGTGGTTTTGTTATGCACTTTAGGTAGTTTAACAAGGCTAAAGGACAAATTTCCAAATTTTTGAGATACTGTTCAATTAGACTGAGTAGCATACAGTGAAAAAACAAGCAGTCTGACAGATTATAGAATGATTCAGATAAATTAAATTCGTGGATTAATGATGGCAAATGTTATTCAATTGAATAAATGTGAAGAAACCCCCCATAAGAATACAAAGTAAAATACAGTGGTATCTGTTTGTAGGTAGTTTGTTTCAGAGCACAGGCCAGGAGGGAGAATATAAGTGGTGTACTACAGAAACAAATCATGAAGTTGTAAGTGTAGTCAACAGGAGTGGTGGACAGAGAGGTAGTAGAAAACTCTACCTGGGGAGATAGTGGTAGAAAGCCATCACTTCCATTCCCAGCCAAGGGGCTGGTGGGCTTACCACAGAAAAGACATTTTCAGAGTACTGGGAAAGTTCACTTGTATCATCATCATCTTAATTTCTGCCATGTTTCAGTTCAGATGATCCTAGAGATTTGTCCTCTACAGTAACAAAACTAGGTGTATAGTAAAGATCCCAACCAGTGGCCTTTTCACCAACAGGTGGTGTTCCAGCCTTGCCTCAGGGCCATTTTTGATATTCTGATTGAGGAGGTGAGAAGGAAATTAAATCTTATTTGTGCAAATTAGAATTACTGGGTCCAAGCAGCACTTGCAGTTTCTAAGAAAAAAAAAAGAAAACTTGTGGCATTGGCTTTGTAACAGTGACAAAAGCATTATGTTTGAGGAAAGTGTATGCTGGTTATTTAGGAGGTGAGAGTTTCTTAGTGCTTTGCATACCCATGGCTCCCTTGGCAAATAGATTTACAAGAGCATTAGGTAAAGTGTTTCCATGGCAATGCTCAGGCCGTTTGTCAGCATTTTTCAAATGAGGATTGAGAGGTACAGCGCTGGGCAGTACAGGGCAAACACTTTTGCTTCCAAGCACCAAGAGGAAACTGACCCTTCTGAACTTTTGTGAGGCATGAAAAGGCAAGAGGCAACAAGGTGGTGGCTGTGGGAGACTTTTTGTAGGATTGTCTGTATATCGTTCCAGCTGGAAAATAGCTTGAGACTGCCTTTTGAGGCAGTTCAAACAGAAGATCTTTGATGCTAATGCGAGGAGAGAAGCCACAGAAGGAGAGCTGAAAGCTGCTGTTGCAAAGAAGTAACTGTTTAAACAATACATGGGAGTAATGATTTAGCCAGATGGTTACTGGCTGTTGGACTTCAGGCCTGAGCAAAGTCTGATCCATGGGACTGAAGGGATGGTTATTATAGTCAAGTGCATGCAGATAAGCAGAGAAATTCAGCTTCTGCTTAACTGGATCTTTTTTCCTGTTGTGAGAAATAGTATTTCCAGTGCAGTTGAATGAGGAATGAATTTTGCTTAGCGGCCTGTCCAGAGTTCTGAGATGTTAATAATGTGGGTTTTTTTTTTTATTTCTCTTTCTGAGCCTGAGCTTGGCAATAGTCCTCTGCCTGATGCAGGCAGAAGAAAGGATGTGTCCTGGAGGCTGGTGGGGAGCAAGGACCCCTGAGTCCTCTGGAGGGATTGAACCATTAACAGTTCTGCAGATTTTGGATTTGCCCAAAATTTTTCAGAATGGGCATTGTTGAAATACTGTTACCTGAGAGCATCTCTGTGTGAGTGCTGGAACATGAAAAAGCTTTTAAGTTACTTAATGAAAGAATGTGTGTCTTCATGCTGCCTCTAAATGCACAATTTAGTATCTCTCTCATTTGAACAAGTTGATGACATCAGTATATGCAAACTTGGGGAAGTCACAAGTCAAACAGGAAAGAAGGTTTTCACCAAAACCCTTTGGTTTTGGATGCTGTTTATATTTTTATGTTTACCAGGGATACTCTGCACTACCAGCCTTTCTGTAGATCAGTGTTATTTTTAGGTAGAACTTACCTGAAAATGGATATGCAAATAAACTCCTCACATAAGCTGGTAAGACACTGGAGTGTTAGGTGCTGTCATGGCAGGATGATGGCTGTGAGACTGTGTAATGAACTAGGGTCACCATTTGAAAGAACAAATGAAGAATCCTGACTTTCTTCAAGATGTTCACAGCCATTCTACTAATGAATATACAGGACATACTCAGTGTTAAAAATTCAAATCATGAGTCTATTGATTCACTATCAACCCACAGGTGAATGATGGTAATAGGACTGCTTTTGCAGCAAGCTTACAGAGAGTGAGTGGTAAGCACACCTTCTTCATCAGCATCAGCCACCAGCAAATGGCAATAAAACCATGTGCTGAGCCCTGGTGATGATGCACCACCATGGTTGTTCTCAGCACCAACTGGAGCAACAATTTCTGGAACAATAGAAACCTCAGGCCAGACAATGCTCCCCAGAGAAGATGCAGCTCTCCAGGTCCGGGAACACAGTGGGTGCCCAGAGCTTCTCTCTAAGGCAGGAACTGGGGAAATAGTGCCCTTGGCTGAAGGTGGAGAGTCTATGTCACCAGGTAAAGAAGCTGCAGGAGGAAGTCAGCAGCTGCACACCATCAGACATGATTTAAAAAAAAAAGTTGGCTAAAGTTGTTCTCCTACACCATGCTGCTACAGGAGCCAGAGCGCTTAGTTGTACTGAAGGAGAGGCATGCAGAGTCTGCATTCTTCAGGCTTGAAAATAGTGACAAAGCCCAGAAGCTTGTGACTGCTGGTACTCACAGAAGAGGATCAATGCCCTGGTAGCAGGTAAGAGGCTGGGAGATATCTTCAGTGACAAACTGATCCAGAGCTAGCTGATCCTGATCCACACGGCAGTGCCAGGAGGAAGCAGCAAGAGATTACTGTGGCAGAGAAATGGAGGTCACAGTCTGTTGTACTCATCTTCTGTCAAGGGTTTTTTCTTGCTGGTCAGAGTTATGGACCTGAGATGTGGAGAAACTGCTGGGCTGGTCCAATTAGATTGTTAACCCTTCTGTCCTTCTGTGTTATACAGAGGGGGGAGGCCCAGAGCATATGAAGTGTGACTAGGTGGCTGGCTTTTACATTTAAACAAAGATCTAAATTAATTTTAAAGACAGATCTAGTTATTTCTCTAGTTTTCCTGAACCTCTTTAGAAATGAAGTAAGTAAAATGCCTAAAACTGCATTTTAAAACAAAACACACTCCATTAAAAGAGCTTACATTTTGAAATAGTATTAGCTTTAGTAATAGTCTGGCTTAGTTCTCCAGAAGATGGGGAAATACCTTTCAGTAATGCTTTTCTTTGATTTGATTTGGATCACAACCTTCAATATTTGGGAATATTTTTGTAACTAGTAGAATCCTTGTAAATGGAATAAACTTTAGTAAGTTTTAAATATTTTTTAAACTTAAGTTTAATGTGTAAATCACACATGCAAAAGTACTGCACGCCTTAAAAGACTAAAGACCTGGTCCAGGAATTTTGAAAACCCATACTTCTTTTCCTTCCAGTGCCAGGACATACTTTATTCACATAGGCCTTCAGAGTTTATGCCAAAGGTTAGGTTTTTAATTTTATTATGGCCATTGGGGATCCAAATGATAGTTTATATTTACTTGAACTCACTTATGTTGTACCTGCTACCATTATAAGATTTGTCTCTTTCCCATGGAGAACAGTAACTACTTCAAATATTAAAGAAAGGAAAAACTCATAGCAGATGCTTGGTAATTAGAGGTCTAGGAATGCAAGTTAGGCTCTAGGCTGTCTTAGCATTATTAGTTATATTTTGTCAGCAAAAGATTCAGCATGTACTGCTGCAGAGAGCAGTGAAAGGGTCACATCAGTGATCCTGGAAGTTTTTATTTTTTAATGCCTCTACTATTTCATTGCGGAAAAAGGAAGAATGAGAATTAAGGACAGTACTTCTAATTTTGCTCCACTGGAATGGCTGTAGGAGCATGTCTTGCAATTTTGTCAAAGAAACAATTGCTACTGATATAGCTAAATGTTGTGGTTTTGTAAAGGCTGTAAAGTCATACTCTATCATCAGTCTCAACTGCTTTTCTACTTTTTATATGCAAATGTTGGTATCTAGAGTTCATTCAAACATCCTGTTGCTCTACAGAAACACTGGTGAACTTGGTTTAGTTATTTTTATGATTGATCTCAAATATGTTTTTTAAAATATTGCAGAAATAGATTTCTATTTCAATTATTTGTTACAGTGTGACAGTAGTTACAGTGAACTAGAGACACATTTATCAAACATTGGTTTGGTAAATTTCTCCTGTGATTATTCTAAAGTTTCTTGACAACACCTGGTGAAAGTATGATCTGAAATTAACATTTTTCCCTCAATTAAGTGTTGGTCATTAATTTTATACCGTAGTTAATTCTGGTAGGATTCCTATGCTGAGCTCTAGGCATACTTTTGTAGCAGAAACATCTGGTTATTTGGCAGATTCTGCAGACAAATGTGTTGCCAACTTCAGAGCTGTCTCTTCTTTGCCTTATGATTTGGCTTTTCTTGGAAGATTGACTCAAATTCCTTAAAGCCATTTTTTCCTGATTTTCTTTTCTTTTTTTATTTTTTTTTTTTTTTTTTTTTTTGATAAAGGCAGTACTTCAAATGTTTTAAGTTTATTAGCGAATGTTTATACTGGAAGTTCTCCTTGGAATATCACAGAAAGAGCTCAGGTAACTGGAAAGAAAAGTTTGGAGGTAATATAAATTAATCACTTAAAAATAAAATAACTTCTTTTTGTTTTCATGTAACATATAAAATAGCTGAAAATCTCAATCAGTACAATGATGTGTGCTGTCCAAATACTAATAGCCATGATACTTACATCCTGGAGAGCATCCTGTTCTGTCAGTATTTGCACAAAATGTATTTCAGCATACTGTATGCAAATTTTTGCAATTGCAGTCACCAAGATCCATGAGAAAGCCCCAGGATATCTGACAGCATTTTCCAATGCATCCTTTATGCTGAAAAAGTAAAATAGCTTTTCAGGAAAAATAAATGACTGTATGTGGGTAATTTCAGATAGTAATGATTTGAATAAGGCTGATCAAGAAGAAACATCATGATAATATAAAATATACTGAACTTTGTCAATAACATCCTCTGTGCACACTGAGAAGGAATAAGGGACATGTTCATGCATTTTCAACGTTGCAGATGGCTAAAATTTGCTAATATTTTCCAACCAACTGCCCTATCAATAGATCATTTACCTATTCACAGAGTGCTCTAAATTTTGTTCTGTACACCTACACTGTTCTGTTACATGGCTGTTCTTGGAAAAACATGGGGAGCTGTTCTTGGAAAAGCATGAGGAGTTGGGTGTCTTATACCCACATTTGCTTTTACAAATTAGATCTGTTTATAGTGAGAGATGATTATGGTGTTTTAGGTTGTGCTTACTTTCATATCTTTTTTATTATTATGATTTCTATAGTGAGTTCTTTCCCTTTACAATAGATGAGTAACATAATCCTGTTGGATATTAAAATTTTGATCTCTTTTATCTCATTCCTATAAATGCTCTTAGGGAGGGTTATTTGCTTCACATTAGTTTGCTAGAATAAATTTGACTAGCCCCAGAGGCAATGTTAATCTCTTCTGATGCAAATTCTGTTTCAAATGCCAAGACCAGGTGGCAAGGCTCTGTATGAATGGGATCATAAGGGGTTTAGGCAGTTTCTTCAGTGTGTAGCTCTTTAGCCTGTTTTATTACAGCCAGACTATTCATCTGGTTACATCCGCTGATCATCAGTCTTCATAACTCCACCTGCTATTTCTCTCTAATTTTGCAGTATAGTGCATGCAGAGTTCCTATGTGTGTTAGGGCTGAGTGGTGCACAGGCTGCCTGCATGCTTCATCTAAGATCTCCAAATCATGGTTTGCTTGTGCAGAAAACTGTTGAGTAGGAGACAATTTCTAAACTGTGGTAACCGAAGATTTATGTAAATGCTACTTAGTAAAAAAGCAGGAAACTTGGAAAAGATTTTATGAGGACCTGCAGACTTGTTCCAGCTATTTAAAATGAAACTCAGTTGAATGTTTTGAAGTTGATTAGGCTTTAAAATGAATCCATATTAATAATTTAAATTGTCTGAATGGTATCATGTTTGGACTCAGTGGTATCAGAGGCATTTTCTGACCATAATGATGCTAAGATTCTGTGATTCTACAACTTGGCAACCCTCCCATTGAATTTATACAAAAACGTATGCTATGATACAATATTTAGTGAACTATCAATGGATGGAAAAGCAGTGTTGAAGCAGAGTCTGATATATTCAGATTTAGGAAAGATAAAAGTAACCCTATGTAGCCACTTTTTAATACTTTTATTCCTAATACACTTGAGCAATTATTCAAAAATACGTCACCCATGTGAAAATATGCTCCCTGTGGTGCTATGAAAATAGCTCTGCTGCAAAAGCGATGGACAAACAAGCAAATGCAGATTTAATTTACTTTTAAAACAATATACAAAAACATTTGTGTTATCTTTCTTTTTCTTTTTTTTTTTTTTTTCCCCAGACTGTTTTCTTTATTTTTAAAAAAACCTGGTTGTTCTACTTCTAGACATAGGCACTTCAGTATAAATGAATACTGATGATGAATTAATTCAGTCTACACTATATCTGCATAGGCTAAAAGTAGGTTATGGTACAAAGCTCCAGTTTCTTGCAAACCGATGACTTGAGGCCAGCAGAGGTACAAAAGTGGAGTATGACACAGAAATGAAGCTGGCTTTTTAAAACTGCCTGTAAAATGCCCCCGTAGCATTCCACTTTTGTCTCCCAATTATGTATCACTAGCTTGTTTACATGCTTTCCATAATTATTTTATTCTCTAACCTTAATATTGCTGTTTAAGGGCATTCATTTTGATTTAATTTTCTTATTTTGAAATAAATTGTGGATTTTTCTATCCCCTATGTCAGGTCAGCTGTGATTTTCTCTTACCCTATTAGAAATGCAGTGGAGGCCTCTTCTCTAGTTGGAGTGATGCCCATAACTGTGAGTGGGATTTCTTTTTCCTCCTTCCTTCCCCAAAAAATAGACTAGTGCAGACATGTGAGAGAAGGCTATCATGTTTAGGTTGTCTTTGTTATTGTTGGGAAGGAATTGTTAGGTTTTTGGACACATCTCATTCCTTCAACAGGCCACAGATAAACCCAGGGAAACCTAACAATCAATGGCTTTCCCTTGTGACTTTCTAAATAGATGAATTGGAAAGAATTTGCCTCTGGATTTTGGAAGATATTGAAGTATGAGCACTCAGCATTCATTTGTGGTAGGGCAATTCTGCAGATATTTCTTGGATGGAGTCTAAGACTAACAGTTGGAGAAAAGAATCAAATTTTTGTGGCTTTAAAAGCAATTAATAGGGAGCCAGAACCACAGCTGTGGAGCTTGCAGTAGAAATATTCTGGAAATCCAAAGAAGCCAGTTTAAGGGACCCCTTATAAAGCCAGTTTCTCTCTTTGCTGAGCAGAAAATGTACCATGCAGTAATATTATATATATATATGTGTATATTTTAGCTTGTAGGAACTGTCTTGCCTGATCTGAAATTTAGGGGCTTCATTCATCTTCTTACAATGTGTGAACCTAAGAAAATTCTAAATACTAGAAGAACCAATGGGAAAAGAAAGTCTGTATTGCTAAACTGTGCAGCTGCTTGTGGTAATGTCTGTATGTTAAACTTCATGCCACTGTAACTATTGTGTTTTTCCTCACTGAGTCCTTACAGAAGTGAATTACCCAGTTTGACAAATTAATAAAACACTGAAAGTGAATTTATCTAGTACGTTTTTTTCTAGTCAGGTGCTCAAGTTAAGTCTCTGTTTTAAGGAAAAACTGTGTGCCTGAAGATTTTTGTCCTACTCTGAATAACTGTACTTTAAGCTGTCATGATCCCTCTGCTGCATTTCATGCAGAACTCACACACTGACTACTGTGGCAGCAGAATTTAACTGAGAGGTATAGGGTGTTCTGTCTGGGAAATTTTTGCACTTCAGATAAGATGAGTCAAGCACAAGAATAGATCTTAGGTGAAGAAATTTGACACCTTTTACCCTTCGGGACCAAAAAAGCATGGAATAAAAACTACAAAAGCTTGACTTGCACAGACTTGTGTAGTACACCTTACTAATTGCTCTGAAATTCCTCATTGGCTGCTGTATTTTTATAAGATGAGGAGAAAATTAGTGTGCCATGCACTTTATAAATAATTCTTGCACATTTACCTCATAATTTTCATCATTAGTCAGGAAGCAATTAACATTTTAAATGCTAATTTTTAGACTATTAAAGAAATATCCGCTGGTATTAGACTGCTAAGATGAGGGCATGACATGGTAGGTTATTATAGCCTGGAAACCGTAGAGAAGAATACTATATGTTTCAATTCAGAGTCAACAAGAAAAGATGTGGTGCAGTCCTATAGAAATCTGGGAGATTTGTTTTAACCTCTAGCAGAAAAAAACAGGAAAGCATAATTATATAGAAAGCCTTACCTGAGATAAAATTTAAAAAGTAAGGCAAACAAGAAAAGTTTTTATGAATGTCAGAGTTGTATTTTTTTTTTTAAGTAGGACATTTGGATTAGTGCATTTTTTCATATCCAGCATTAGAAATTTTTCCCTTGTTAGCCTTGTTTTGTTTTGAGACCACCGGGGTTATGTTAAAATGATAACACCTGGACAGCTCCGACACTCCAAGGCTTGTAGTAATATGTTAGCAGAGTTTTCCACTCATGGAAAATGCGAAGGACTGGGTTTCCACTTTAATCTCTTTATTGTTGTTCTATCAGTCAGCAGAGGAGATTCTGAAATTGTATGGGACATAAGAAACTCACAAATGAGGGCTGGTTTTAGATAGAATCAGAGACCTAGGCAGTAGATAGGAGGCAAACAACTGAGGCTTGACCAACTTTTTGGTCTGGGCATTGCCAGGGACTTGCTCTGTGATGTTCAGTTAGGGGTTCTGCTTCCAGAAAAACAGGGGAATTATACTGCCTTCCTTCTCAGACCACTTTGATCTTAGTGTCTTCTAAACTGTGTCACAATTGCTGTTTAAAATACAAATTGTGTATTTGTATCCCTCTGGTCAAAGACAACCAGAAGAGAGTTACAAAAGTTCTGGAACTGTATGTAGTCTCTTGCCTTCTCCCATCCTGTCTTTATTAATGCTGACATACTCAGTTTTACAAAATTCCAGTGTTAGTTTTTTAGACATGTGAGAAGTGTGAGACTTTTTTTTTCTGTTTTGTTGTGCTACTAGTTATGATAATTGGCAGTCTGTTAACTACAGGAACAAAATTTCTAGATCCATTGAATGCCGGACACTATTGGTTGGGATGTATATTTTGCCTTAGGCAATTTCTCATTTCTATTTTGATAACATTCATATAACACCTAACCTCATAATAAATGGGTGGCTTGATGAATTATCTGAATGTTATGGGCTTCTATTAGGCCTCAAATCTCTCATAGTTGGGCTATAGAGTTTGAAGCCATTCTTCTCAAGCTCCTGCATTAGCAGCACGTTTACTAGTAATAGAACAAATGCAGTAATAAAATTCAATTGTGTTGTTTATACATTCAGAAAGATGCACCTGTGAATCAAACTGCTGGCAACATCCATCTAAATGAGCTTGTTATTACACACACATCCAGTTTGCTGTTTCCAGCGGGAGGCTTCTCAGGGCTCACTGGCAATGTTCATTGGGCTCCATCAGTGATCATTTGTTTACATCACAACTTATATTTGATAGGACTATCTTTGTTGAATCCAAAAACTTTCACTTAAAACCAGCTATAACTTTTAAGAACTGTGAAATATTTTACTTTCTACCTCTCATATAGGAAATACTGTTAATTTATGTGTGAAACCCTCTAGCTTTTCTTACTGATGTAAGATTGCAATGATCCTTCATGTTTTCATTTGAAACAAAAATTTCTTAGCTTCTGCAGAGGAGGAGGCTCTGCAAAATGTCCTGTCCTGTCTTTCTTACAGAAGCCTGTAAACTTACTATGCATTAATTGACACTCATGGCAGTTTCAGATCATCAGATAAGTAAATTCTTGAAACACAAGTGGGAAGCTAGTATTGTGTGAGATGTTTCTATCCTTCACCAGTGAAATTAGGGTGGAAACTGCTACTGAAAATAGCATGATTTTTGTTCCGTGGTGTTTTCCTTTCTGTCTGCTTCAGAGAGGCTGAGCTAGCGTACCAGGACAAAATGTGCTAGGACGTGGGTGACACAGGTTCTTGGGAAGGAAATCTGATTTCAACAAGGCTATTTTTTATTTTGAGAGTTTTCACTGAAAATGAAAGCCACGGTATCGAAGTATGACTTCACCTTGGCTTTGTAGCTTAATAGCCTGAGGGAGGTCTCCTGTGTTCGGGTCAGCTCAAGATCATGCAGACATCTAGCATTTCAGCTTTATTCAAGTCTTGGTGTTCACTTCCTACAAAGTGGGTTAATATGTTTGGAAGAATTTCCTCATTGATGTATTTTTACCAGAAATAGTGAAAGGGAGAGATTCTGCCTGTGCAGTATGGGAGGTGAAAATGCATAATGAGAAACCTTAAAGCATAAAGGAAAAAGTATTATAACTTGACTAAGAACTGAGTCTCAATTATCTGCCACAAATGTAGTGCGTTGTTCTTCTGGGAAGTATTTGGTTATTGCATCTCAGTCTCACCTTGAACCCAATTTGAAACAAACTGAGTATCCTGATCTGTGCTTTCAGCATTCTGCAATTTACAGTCTGGGAAAAAAAAAAAAAGAAAAAGTTATATATTACTTCTATACGCATTCCCATGTGTAATACAACCTAAAATATCCTGATCTGTTATGTCTTATTGCTGGAAGATCTGAAGGTATTTTCCAAGGCTGTTCATACTAGGAACAGAGGGAAAGCACTTCCATGGAAGCAGAGAACTTAAGAGTTGCTTGCCAAGCCACACTCCATTGTTTACTGTCAGTCCTGGGTAACTGGGGAAGTCCCAGTTGACTGAAAGTCAGCAAAGGTGATGTCTATCTACAAGAAGGGCTGGAAAGAGGATCCAGGGAACTACAGGCCTGTTAGTCTGACCTCAGGGCTGGGGAATGTTATGGAACAGATCATCTTGAGTGGCATGATGAGCATGTGCAGGACAATTTATGAAAGGCAGGTCCTGTTTGAACAACCTAATTTACTTCTGTAGCAAGGTGACCCTCTGAATGGATGATGGAAAAGCTGTGGATGTTGTCTGTCTGGACTTTAGTAAAGTCTTTCACACTGTTTCTCACAGTATTCTTCTGTAGAAATTGGCTGCTCCTAGCTTGGGTGGGTGCACCGTTCACTGCATAAAATACTGTCTGGATGGCCAAGCCCAGAGAGTGGGGTTGGATGGAGTTACATCAGCCAGTCACCAGCGGTGTTCCCCAGGGCTCAGTATTGGGGCCTGTCCTGTTTAATATCTTTATCAATGACCTGGACAAGAGGATTAAATGCACCCTCAGTTGGTTTACAGACAACCTGCCAAGCTGGGAAGGATTGTTGATCTGCCAGAGTATAGACAGTTTCTGCAGAGGGAGCTGGACAGGGCTCAAAGGGCTGAGGCCAGTGGTTTGAAGTTCAACAAGACAGTGCTAGGTCCTGCACTTGTGTTAAAACAACCCCATGCAGTGAGTGCTACAAGCTTTGGGAAGAGTCACTGGAAAGCTGCCTGGAAGAAAAGGACCTGGGGATGCCGCTTACCATGAGCCAGCAGTGTGCCCAAGTGGCCAAGAAAGCCCATGACATCCTGGCTTGTATCAGAAATAGTGTGGCCAGCAAGACCAGGGCAGTGATCATCCCCCTGTACTCAGCACTGGTGAGGTTGCACCTCAAGTGCTGTGTCTAGTTCTGGGCCCCTCACAACAAGAAGGACCTTGAGGTGCTAGAGTGTGTCCAGAGAAGGGGAATGAAGTTGGTAAAGGGTCTGGAGCACAAGTCTTACAAGGAGTGGCTGCGAGAGCTGAGGGTGTTTAATCTGGAGAAAAGAAGGCTCTTCTCACTCTCTACAACTGCCTGAAGGGATGTTGTAGCAAGATGTGTGTCAGCCTCTTCTCCCAGACAACTAGCAACAGGACAAGAGGAAATGGCCTCAAGTTGTGCCAGGGGAGGTTTAGGCTGGACATCAGGAAGAAATTCTTTACTGAACTGGTTGTCAAGCATTGGAACAGGCTCACCAGGGAAATGGTTGACTCACCATCCCAGGTGGTATTTAAAAGACATGTAGTTGTGGTGCTTGAGGACATGATTTATTGGTGGATGTGGCAGTGTTTAGTTAATGGTTGCACTCAATGATCTTAAGGGTCTTTACCAACCTAAATGATTTTGTGATTCTGTGAGTTTAGCAGCTGTTTAGGGCTTGGTCCAAATCCTGCTGAAGTAAATTAGTAGATAATGGTAGATACTGAAATGAAATAATTGTTCTATTCATATGTTTTGTAACATCAATATAATAACACTAGGCATGTGAATATGGAATTCATGGTATAATTTGCATTATGCTTGTCAGTTGAGCATTAGAGAGATGTCATCTTCATTGACAAATGCTTCGTGTATTTTAGAGGGCAACTGTCCCAGTGTGGCTCATAAAGCAATAAAGGTAGTATAGAGTTTAAAGAATTTTGTGCCATTTCTTTACTTGGAATAGTAATGTTGAATTGCCCCTTGAGTTACCTGTGTACTCTATTCAAAAGTAGCAAATTTGACAAATGATGTGGGGAGCAGGCTATGTTTGAGAAGGACAGATGGAAACTGGAAGAACTAGTTGTTACGACCCTTCCCAGAGATGGGGTGATAGAGGTTCTTGTCAATAGATCCCTTGGGGCAAATTAGAGTGAAATGACACTGAATGACTGGTATTTATATATATATATATATATATATATATATATGGTAGGTTTATTTTAGAACAGTTTGGTTGCAATGGAAAGTAGTTATGTAGCTGTTTTGGTTATTTTCTACAGAAATGTAGCAATATAACAGTATAAAGATATCACTTAATGTATAAGGAAAAGAAAGAAAGAGAAATAAAGGACAAGAGTAGACAGTAGAAAGATATCTCCACCTATGGATCCGGCAATGGGACTTGGTTGTTGCAATTTAGATGTCCACTGATCAAAGTGAGGGTTGCAGTCTAGGTAGCTTCCCTGGTGGGCAGGGATTTTTACAGTGTCTGATACAACACTGTGGAGCATGCACAGTCCTCTGGTGGAAGGCCCCAGAAAGGAGAATGGGGGTGTTTTGGTGGTTGCTGGTGATCACAGATGAATGTCATCTTGGTCCCATAACTTGGGGTGATCTTTGACCAGTGATATATGTATGGGCAGTTGTTTCCTTTTCTACAGCTTGACACGGTGGGAATTTTTGTCCAGATGCATTAACCACATCTCACCTCTGACAAGCTTGGAATCTGCACCTTCCTGTTGGAAATTCAGTGCTTATGTCAAGTTCCCACTGTGGTGGCTTATGTTATGGCAAATTCCTTCTGAGACCTTACAGTAGGAAAACATGCATGCTTTACAGAAGACTGAAGAGAATGTTTTGAAAAAAAATAACATAAATTCTGTTCCATCCTTCAGTATTATATTCCTGGGAACCCAAATCACTTTCCAGTTGGCCTTTTCCTTTAGTTTTCTTTTCCCCTTCTGTAGCAAACAGCATTGTTGTATGGTCCTCAGCCGAAACAGGCCCAAGGGCTAGCTGGAAATTTTTCCCTCTCTCATGTCTGTGTTGTATGTGTGTCCCTGAAACAGGGATCATTTCCAGTTCAAGCAATTCTCCTTGATGCAGAGAGAGAGTCCTGCTAAGTGTGGGGACTAACTACAGGAATAGAAATTCTTGAATTTTTTAAGGAGCTTCTTTTGAAGGTGTAGAAGCACAAAAATCGCTATAAAATACAAGTTAACCAAATTGTATTGCTCTTTCAAAAGAGCAATATGTGTGAAAAAGGAAAAGAGGATACTTCTTATATTCAATTAATAAATAAAAAAATATACTTAATAAGAGCCTGTTGCCATTAGCATTTAATCTGTCATTTTCCTTCATAAGAAAACTTGATTTAAGGAAAATCATTGCAAAAGTGAAATACTGAAAAAGAGAGTGTGCAAACAAAAAGAACAAAACTCAATTTGTTCTAGTTGGTTTATTGGAAATAACTTGGTGCTTTGTACTGAAAAAATGCTCCCTTCTTATTGCAAAACAAATTTATATATACATAATACATTTTTCTGCTTTACTGATTATTGATGAGTGGTTGATGCTTATTTTCCTAATATACTCTTAGTGACCTTTGAAAAAATTATTTTGACATTTTATGGCAGCATGTACAACAGTAAATAGCTCTTTATCTTCCATTTTAGTTATTTTCTATCCCTCTTGCAATAAGTATATTTACTCTTATAGGTATATATGTACGTATTTTTTAAAAAAAATTTTATATTTGTATGTGAGTGCACATATCTGTGTGTGGAAATGATTTGTGTGAAAAAGCATTGGGAAAACTTTCAGGTAACATTTCTGAATTGTTTAATGCCAGAAAAACAGTATATAATATTTAGCTTTGCCTTTAAATGTTCTATATACTGTTCTTTTTTATTTAAGCATTCATGCAGAAATTTAGCAGCAGATACATATAATAAAATGCTAAGGGGGAAATTGTGTACTCTCCCTGCTAGGGCTTATCTTTTTTTACATCACTAACTTTAGTAATATTACAAACTATTATTTTTATTTCTGTTATTAAAAATCATCATGAAACAGATATTACCTGAAGATTAATAAACACTTAAGTCAATGCTAAATATTGGTGGGGAGTGGAGAGGGGGAATGTACTTTATTTGTTCCTTTGAATTACTTTTAACTTCAGAATAATAACATTAGTTGTCTGGTGAGAGGAAATTCCATCCTAATAGACCTGGAAATACTCTGTTCAAAATTGTGATCTGGCTCCACTATAGGTCCCATTGGAGGTATTGTCTCTTAAATGCAAGAGAAATGCCACAGCATGATCTGGGGATAGTAGGATGAATTTAAATTCTTTTAGGACATATGTTTTAACACCTTTTATTTCGCATGATATTCCTCATAAAAAGTTGTGTATGAAAGGTGAAATTATAATAATTTTTGCTAACTCACTAACAGGGAGGAGCTCAGTCCTGCAGTACTCTTCTGTTTTGAACTTATTTCTTTTCCAAATCTTATTCCAACCTTATTCTCCACCACCTGCTCCAACTTCCTTTTCATTTCCCACAAGTATCATGGTATCCCTTCCACTGTCATCCTGCATTCCTATCACTGAACAACTAAATACCCACCCACCTAATGCACAGGTTAATATCCAGACCACATGGTTCCCCTAGGTGATATTTTCTAACTATTTTTTCATTTGATTACAAGTATTTTCCAGATCTCTATTCTTTCAAAATACCTACTTTCATGAAGAACACATTTTCCAAAATATTTTCACATTCTGTTTTTAGGTTCTTATTAAAGACCCTGTCTTCATTAAGGAATACTCTTTTGGCTGACGCTTTCTACCTCAAGGGATTTTTTGTTTGTTTGTTTCTTCTAGTGGGCACTATTTTCACCTAGCTTTATCTTCTAACTTTCAGTCTGCCAATAAACATTTGTACTTGATTAACTTCCTCTAATATTTATGTATTATTTATTTTTTACATTCCATTCTAATTTTAAAATAATTTTCTGTTTGTTACTGTCTCCTTGGAATCTAGGTGTATTAGCATATTTGCTTCTCATTCTAAATGTGTGTTTATAAAAATATTTTTGCTGATATCATAGAACTGTAGAATGGCTTGAGTTGGGAGGGACCTGAAATATTCTTTAGTTCCAACCCCCCTGTCATGGACAGGGACACCCTCCACTAGACCAGAACACCTTCCACTAGATCAGGTTGCTTAAAGCCCCATCCAGCTTGACTTTGGACAGCTCCAGGGATGGAGCATTCACAGCTTCTCTGTGCAACCTGTTCCAGTGCCTGACCACCCTCACAGTAAAGAATTTTTTCCAAATATCTAATCTAACCTACTCTCTTTTACTTTAAAGCAGTTTACCCTTGCCTTTCACTACATGCACTTGTAAAAGGTCCCTAAGTAATATAACATTTTCTTTGGAAAACCACAAACATTTGGAGAAAAAAACAAACCAATAGCCCCTCAGATGTTTATCTTTAGACATGTTTATTTGTGTAAAGAGATTATATACAGTATCTCTGTGCAAGATATTTTGTGACTAAATACATTCTGAGCAACAGCTATAATTCCTGAATGCTTAAAGCCTTGAAGCAATTTATGGACCTCTATTGAGTGTGCAGGAAATGAAATGACATCTGGCACTTGTTGCTAGGCAAAGTGTGCTTACCAACATAGCACTTAAAAGTAATCTGGCAGTTTAACTACCAGCAATGCTAAATTGCTTCCAATGCAATTTGCCTGTGATGTATTTCTAAAGTGAATGTAAACTTTTTTTCCTAACCAATAATTTATGCCCACAAAATGTAACCCCCACTGCTTGTGTAGGCTGTCAGCCCCGTGTGGTAAAATCCCCAACATTTTGGAGGGGTCTTTTTTTCTGATATGTACTAAGCACCCCTCAAGAGTATTGATTTCAGTAGGAATTACCAAAACTCACAACTGCTTTGTAATGCACATAATTAGGCTTTTGAAAATCAGAACACTGTGAGGGGTGTGGATGTAGGAATGCAATTTAGCTAGTGTTTTCCGTAGGTTCAGTGTTTGCTTCATCTCCGTTCCATGCCATGGACAGTGAAGTGAAAGGGAAAGGATTTTGCATTTTGTAGGACTGGTGAGGTCACAGGAAGACATTCTTCAGGGTATTCTTGGTACAATACAAGCAAACTAGCAATAGCGAGTCATTCTAGATGAGAGAAAACGGTGTTTGAATATTATATGTGCGTTTTGGTGAGCTGTGTAGAAGAAATTAGAAATACATGGGATGATTTATATCTGTTTGTCTGATGTTAAAGTCTTTCTGAGATTTAAAAATTGTCACTAACTGGGATTAAACCAGGCAGTGTTCATAGCGAATTTATGAAGATATTCCTTTTTCAAGAACATTGCACTTCATTACACATATATTTATTTTTAAATATTTGTTACAGAGAAAGTTTCACTAATTTATATTTAAATAAAACCTTCTTTATTTCATTATCATCTAACTTCATTTTCTGTTGTGGACCTCTATATTGTAGGTATCTACCCAAGACCCCAGTTGAATATGTATTCTAGCTTTGTAGCTTTGATTGGCAACTGTAATGTGAATGAGATTCTGCTTTGCTCCATGATTGTCATTCAAACATTCTTTGCAGAGAACATGAATTTGAACTAATGGCAAGAATATTAAACAATTCTTCTATTGATTTGTTAATTCTTCTTGTTATAAAGGTATTTCCTTTAGGGAAATTGCATTCTATTTGGGAATATCTTCTATCAAATAGCCTGATTTGATTCCTGATGTGATCACATCTCATCCTTCTGACTGACAAGGCTGACTCTTACTGCCAAGGTTTTTTTTATTTTGCATTTTCCATGTCATGGCTTTTGACCTCCTTCTTTCAATTCTTTCTCCATTTTGAGTATATGTTTTTACAATTGTCTGTATTTTCTCACCTTTCCTTTTCATTTTCTGTCTTTTGTTCTTTCTGAATCCTCTTTTTGGTCCTGTGGTTTTGTTCTTTGTGGTCCACATTATATCCCAGTTCTTTTCTACTCATCTGGTCCTTCCTGTTTTTCTTTCCTTAGTTTCTTTGTCCACTCCCTCAGCCTGTGTAATTTCTTCTTCATTTGCTCCTTGGTTCCTTACACATGCTCTATTTAATACCATTCTCTGCTTACCCCTATGAACACAGTCCTTAGGCACTTAAAACAACTGACATTTTCACCAGTGCCTATCCTTTCCTCCCCTCTTCAATACTAAATGTTCCCCTTTCAGCCTGTATGTTTATCTTTTTTTTTTTTCTTTTTTTTTTCCCACTGTGGGAAGCATTGACTGAAGATATTTACTTAAAGAGAAATATGTTTCTCTTAGATTTTAATATTTTAAGTGCCATTTGCAAAGTAGTTGCATTGATCTTGCATTCACTTAAACTTTTTTGCCTAAGCCATCAGTCAGTCTTAACTTGTCCATATTCATAAGTTTCAGAGTGTTGGCATGAGTCTGCTGCTCTTGTCTAATCTATCTTTCAAATTGATCTGCTTCTCAGAACAACTAACATATCCATAATAAACAGACATTATTAATTTCTGTGATAATTGATTTTCCACAGAGTATAGAAGCTAGCCAGTGTTGCACATTTGGAAAGCTTTGTGAAACAAAGATATGCTACCCGAAAAGGGAAGAGGGGAACTTGGAGTTGTTCTTGTCTTTCAAGGCACTATTTTAGCAATTATTAATTGCATTATTCCATTTAATTCTCTGACTAGCCAAGCTCTTGCTGTAACTTGATGGGTTTGTGCTTATGTCACACTTGAAAAGGCATGAATAACCAGCATACACAGAAAAATTATGAGTGCAATACACGTTGTGTTCCTATTAGTCTGTCTCAGTCAGAAGCAGAACTGTCTTGTTTTTATCCTTGATTTCTGAACTCTCCTTATTGGCTCCTTTTAGAGCTTCTAGATCTTTCACTCCTACCTTTCCCCTCAAAATGTTTCAAAAATGTAGAAGCCCTAGGGGAAAAAAAACCCTAAAAACAAAACCCCTTCTATTATCAGGCTAGCTTTGTGAAAGTTCTTTAACTATTTGACTCCTTTTTTCTATTGTATCCTTTAAAAGGTTCCTCCTCTTCATCTCAAACACAGAAGAACCATGAGAGTCTTGTTTACTGAATCTGTAATTTAACAGGAGGGGTTTTTTGGTCTTCCTTTTTTATTTATTGCCACCAAAGTTCTTAGGTATTTTCCCTTTTGAAAGCTGACAGAGAATCTTCCTTTTTGTCTGTGTATGTGAGAGATTTGTTATCAAAAGCTACCTAGCATCCTTTGTTAGAACAGCCTTCCTTTCTTGCTGCTGTGATTGAGCTTTCGAAGATCCCCTGGTAGTTTCATTAGATGAGGGGACATCCATGTCATGAGCAAGAATGATTAAAGTTCAGATTGAAACGAGACATGAGAAAATCAATGTGAGTTTTGCCACTGACTTCAGCAGACCAGTTTCCTCTGTTTCCTTCTCTGCTTACAGTACTCTCTATGTTCTCTTCCAGCCCTTCCTGGCCACCTAATCTAAGAAGGAAGTGCACAGTGCAAAGTGTCTTATATGAGCTGAGTGTAAAGACAGAGACTGTCTCACTCCGCTGTATGAATACCATGGGAATATTAGCTAAACTTACCTGTTTTACATGTCATCCAGTATATTTTATTCTCTATATGTATAACATGGGTAATTATTTCCCCCCCACCATTTTTGGGCACTGTGAATGTAAACAGCCAGACAAACACCTAATAATAGGTTGTGATATGCTAAGATTGTAAGGCAATAGAACTATATAAATATCTGAAATTAAAATTATTCAAGACTTCACCTGAAATTACTTCAAAACTTTGGTACATATTTTTCCCTGTGCTTCAAACTTTGTAAGGATTTGAAAATGTCATTCAGTTGTTTGGATTTTTTTTTTCTAGATTCATTACTTATTAGCACTACATTTATATGTGCATCAAAGAGAATAGCAACATAAAGAGACTGAGAAGTTCAATTATACCACCCACACATAGAAATAATCTTTTTACACTAAGAATATGAAACAATGTTTTAAAAGCAAATAAAGCAATTTGTTCACCTTCTATCCATTATGTTCTTTTAGTTTAGAAGATTTCCCTGATTTATTTCAAACCAAGGAATAAAAATAGACTTAATTTCATTTTGCCATGAATTGTAGTCTCTGGTATTTTAAAAACATATAATACTGTGCTGATTACTCTTTGTTTAAAAGGATGGTAATCTGTGCATGCTATCACAGTTGGAGCCCTGTTCCCACCTGCCAGCTATTTTCTCACTGTTTCTCTAAGCAAGTAGTTTTTCATTTTGCTCTTTAAGTAATTTGATGCAAAGAACAAGTAACATAATAGTTCCTACTCTGCAAAAGCCTCTTCCTAAGTTATCTGACCTTTTATAGAAAGGCCTGAGCATTTTCACCCATCCAGTTTTGGTGATATACCTCAGGCACCTAAGTTAGGAACCTGACTACTTGCTGAAATGTCTGCATTGGCTTTCAGACTGTGCTGTACAGATCCGTGATGTGCCATGAACTATATGTAAAGTTTTCACAAAAGGCAACTGATGAAATCAGGTTCTAATATGTATTTGACAAAATACATTTATTTTCTGAAAAGGATAACATCTTATCTGGGAAATGTCTAGGGGTCTATAAAGCAAGAATAATGTTTATCCTGATAGACTTCTCTCCAAGTGTAAGCTCTGAATCAAATCAAGTCACTTGCTGGAGCCACCTGACTCTCTCCCTTTGAGTATAGACAAGCTTAGGGTGATTCAACTTTTAACTTAATCAAGGAACTCAAGTGGATTCTTTTTCATGGGAACAATTGAGGGGCCTTCTAAGAATTAATAATACTCAGATACCAGGCTAATCTAGAGTGCTTTCATAATCATCTCAAAATAAATATATATATGTCCCTTTATATATTTATATTACTTTATATAGCTTATTTATATAAAGCTATTAGAGAGTGTCCAAAGGAGGGCCACAAAGATGGTGAAAGGCCTGGAGGGGAAGTCGTATGAGGAGCAGCTGAGGTAATTTTGTTTGTTCAGCTTGGAGAAGAGGAGATGGAGGGGAGACTTTGTGATGGTCTACAGCTTCCTCACAAAGGGAAGCGGAGGGGAAGGCACTGATCTCCTCTCTGTGGTGACCAGTGACCAGACCTGGAGGAATGGCATGAAGCTGTGTCAGGGCAGGTTTAGGTTGGGTATTAGGAAAAGGTTCTTCACCCAGAGGGTTGTTGGACACTGGAACAGGGTCCTCAGGGAAGTTGTCAGGGCAACAAGCTTGCCAGAGTTCAAGAAGCTTTTGGACAGCACTCTCAGGCAAATGGTGTGACTCTTAGTGCTGTCCTGTGTAGGGCCAGGAGTGAGACTTCAATGATTCTTGCAGGTCCATTCCAACTCAGAATATTCTATGACTATGATATATCTGGAAAAAATCAGTTTTTCTTCATACTTGCCACCTCTTTCTCTCTGCCGATCTTCCTATTTGCAAAGAAGATGCAATGATTTCTTAAGGAATCCTGTTTTGAATACCTTATTCCTTCACCAATCCTCCACTTATTCCACTTGCTGAGCCTTCCTTCTGACTGAATCATGTCACTGAATTTAGAACATTTTCAGAAGTCAGGATGCTGCTGATCCAGATCTGACCTTTTTTTGAACACTGACTGCAATTGCCATATATTTTAGCCTGTGTTAGCTTAGGGATAAAATTTCCTGAATACCATAAGCATGTTCTGAAAACTGAAGTCTGTTCTAATTTCACGGAGAAACCAGTGCACAACTTGGTAAATTGGCAAGTTTGTACTTTGTAGGATGTGATAAGAACAGGAGGTTCTTCAGGAGGTTTGGCGGGACTGTAGAAGAAATTGTCAACCTGAGGCATGTTCTAGGAAACAAGATCCACCTTTATTTTGCTGAACTTTAGATTATTCTTAAATCTTATAAAGAACACCACAATCTCTGAACAGGTTAAAAGTTCACAAATGTTTATCCTTTCTAAAAGCACACAGAAAAAATGAAACACTTTTAAGAGATGATTAATATTCAAAAAGCAAGGGAAGAAGAACCTAATACCTATCACTACAGTGGGGAAAGAGTATAGCCAAAACAAATATCGAGAAGCATTTGTTTAACATTTAGCAGTGGATAAATGTAGGCACAACTTTATATGCTCAGAATTGTATTTCATTTTTGATCCATGGTATTCATTGGAATGTTGAGGTATACCCCTCTTATGTGCCCTGTGCGGTCAAATACGTTTAAAACTTTCTAAACCAATATTTTGATGCACTCATGTTTTTTCCTCTAGTAATAGTCTGTGGAAACTATATGCAATGCTCAGTTTATTTTTAAACATTACTGCAAGCTAGCACATACTTGAATACTTGTTTTATACACCTCTTGGTTTTGTAATGAGTTTTTCCCATATGCTAGCAAAAGTTTTGGAGACATTAGTGACTCAATTTCAGGGATTACTAGCTGGTATTTAACAATTTAAATCTATGTGTGACAAGCTGTTGTTTCCCATTTCTATTATCTGTGTCATTGTGTATCTGCATTGTTTTGAAGAGAGAGAAATCAGATTTCCTACGAGACATAAATCTAAAGGATATAGTTAATAATATTTATGATCTTGACTTAGGGATTCATATACTACCAGAGAAATGTTCTGTTTAATCAAAAGATTGAAAAATATGCTTTTGATTTACATATGAGGAAAGTCATTAACTTTGCTTATGCTTTCTTGCTGAGATGCTGCTGTGCAAAGCACACCCACAAAGAATTTATTTTAAACTAAGCTTTTCAACAAAAGCTGTAGGAAGAATGTGCAAGCACATCCCTTAATTTGCTACATATGTAAAGAGACCATTAAATAAAATTACTATCCATTCCAATTAACTAGCTATAATTATAATGAAATTATGGACAAACTAAGTTTCACGAAGCATATACATGACTTCTATAAGATATTAAAAATTATTCTATCATTAATCGGTAACATTAAATGTAATTATTTCAGATGAGACAGCACATCATCTAGGAGATTCTTGGTTTGAAAAAGGAAGCCCTTGGATCACCAATCAGTCATTCCTTAAGCAAAATTACTGAGTAATGATAACTTCCCATGATGCTGACAAGTTTCACTTAAGAGTAGTCATTGTGGGAGGCTTGTAATTGTTTTATGAGGATTTCTCCCCTTTTCTCTCCTCCAGCTCACTACACAAAGGAGATGTAGCATAAAGGTGATAGCTTCTGACTCAATGGTGACTGCATAGTCATGAAACTGGCCTTGTACAGTGAGTTGGCTTCAATTAGGCATAGATTCTCCCGTGTGTAGCTCATGTACAGATTGTGCCAGGCTTGTAATTTTTTGCCTTTTGGGCATTAGGTTTACCATGTGGTGAATAATATTTAAGACTCATTTTGTACTCTGTGGAGCTGTCTTAGGTTTACCATGTGGTGAATAATATTTAAGACTCATTTTGTACTCTGTGGAGCTGTCTTACCCACCTGACTTGTTCCATGTAATATTTCTGTAACTGGCACATTTAACATGTGCTTGTTTGACCAGCTGGTAACCAGACAACTGCAGAAGATTTGGGTTTTCTCCAAAGAAGGCTAAAGAGAATTGTAAAACGCTTTTGCTAGAGTTTGTTGGGGATCCCAGTGAGAAAGGCACTTGGACTTCATTCAGGTATTCTTTAAAATATCTTTTGTTGGAGATAACATAATATGAACAAAAGAGATAGCACAGATAGTCTTACATCTCCTCAGATTCTGGCAACCTTAAGTTGTGCAGCATCGGGTGGACTTCTAATCAAGGCATGTCAGGCTGCCTGAATCCTGTCTGTGCTGAGGTTCACCAGCATCATGGCCTTCAGACCTCTTATAGAATTTTCTTAGAAGTAACAATTATGGGTCACTTTGACTGCCAAGCAAAAGAATGTTTACAATGAGAACTTTAAGAGAGATGAAAACACACGTTTATTTCATATATAGCAAATCAAATGTTATTTCAGTTAATCTGAGCTTGCACAGTCCTTAAAGCAAAGTTTGTGGTGTCAACCTGTGGTCTACATAAGCTGCAGTAACAGCTACATTCATTTTGAAGGTGCAATGTGTATCAGATAACTTTACTTCTAATTAACTTTCTTTTTTTTTTTTTTCCCCAGTGATCTGAGACACTGGTAACATTTGGTTTGTACTTAGCTAGGTATATTTTAGCTTTATCATCTTTAGCTACCTTTTCCATGTCCCATTAATGCTGCCCTTTCTTCAGGAGCCCAGTGATGAACTGAAAGAAGCTCTTCCAGTAAAACAAAATGTCTTTGAGTGTACAGGGTTTAGAAACCCAGACTTCACTGCAGTGAGTGCTTACTGATGCTACTTGCCCGATTTTTGCAGCAGGCAGTTCACACACTCTGTTTCTCAGACTTTAAGAACAGCAAGGATTAGAGCAGATGGGAGCACTGGAGCAGTTCAAGCCTTTGGGCATCTCCCTGGACCAAAGGTATGCTGGGAGGTGAGCTTACAAGGTGTGTCCTACTCAGTGGGAGCATGGTTGGGCCGTGGAGAGCTGGAAAACAGCCCTTCTGTGGTATAGAGAGGGTAAAGGATGATGGTCCCCGTGGCTGACATGGGGACCTGGGCCATGGGCAGGGTGAAGGCAGCCCTGGGAGTCTGGGCAGGGATAGGGAGGGCTGGTGGCACCCTCAGGGCCTGACAGGCTTGAAAAACTGGTGAAGAACAGAGAAACATTGCAGGAAAGGGTAGCCCAGAGTTTTTTACTGTCTGCATGGTCCCTAGTGTTTGATCAGAGCAGATTCTCAAAGCTCCAGTGAATATTGGAATGGGAGGCATAGCATTTGACTGGGTGGAGAGAGGCAGTGTTTGTGTCACCACCACCTTGCTGTAGCTCTGTAGACCACAGTCCGGATGCTTCTGGCAGCAGGAACAGCAGGAAATTTTTGAATGAAACAGGATTTCTCTGGAAATGTCACATTTGTTGAATCCATAATGAAAATAACTGTCCTCAAATTGCTTTTCAGAGAGCTTTTCAAAAGAGCTTTTCTCAAATGATATCCACTGAGTGTTAGATTTTCCGGTTGCTACCACAGTTATCTGAGACTGGAAGCGTTAGGAGTCCTTTGTCCCTCTTTGGAGCTAAAACCACAGTCAGAAGCCTCGAGAGCTCCTATACAAACATGACTTCCAAGGTTTCCAGATAGCCTAAGAGGTGACTGTGAAGACCTTCAGGTGTCCACGAGTTCTTTTCTCATAATCATGGAAGTCTAGAAGCCCTTTGATAGTTTGGCTTGAATTAAATAGCTGCTGGACAGGCATTTGAAGGCACAGCTGTTAATAAATTTATGTGCCTCTTCTTTTGAAAATAAAAACCCTGTAGCATTTATGGGTTTTTTTAGGGAGGTAGTGGTGGTGAAGCCAAACATCAACTGTTTAACAGCAAATCAGGAATTCTCCTTCAGTCAAATTTAGTTCATTGCTTCCACATTATGGAGCCCAAAAGGTCATGTGTAGCCACAGACCAGAAGGAGCAGTGAAGGGTATCTGGGACAACATTTGTTAATCAACGTGAAGCACACATCAAACTGGCTAAACTCAGGAAAGTGTGTGATACTGACTGTTTTGGGATGATATTCTTCATTGTAGTTAGTATGCAACTGTGTTTTCTATCTGTGTTGGAAACAGTGTTGGTAACACAGGGATGTTTCAGCTGTTGCTGAGCAGTGCTTGCACAGAGTCAAGGCCTCTTCTGCTTCTCACACTGCCCCACCAGGGAGCAGGCTGGGGTGCACAAGGAGTTGGGAGGGGACACAGCTGGAACAGCTGATCCCAACTGACCAGAGGGATATTCCATATGGCATCATGCTCAGCATATAAAGCTGGGGGAAGAGGGAGAAAGGGGGAACATTTGTTGTGATGGTGTTTCTCTTCCCACGTCACTGTCATGCGTGATGGAGAACCTGTTTTCCTGCATACGGCTGAACACCTGCCTGCCCATGGAAAGAAGTGAAGGAATTCCTTGTTTTGCTCTGCTTGTGTGCACAGCTTTTGCTTGATCTATTAAACCGTCTTTATCTCAACCTACAAGTTTTCTCACTTTTACCATTCTGATTCTCTCCCCCATCCCACCAAGGATAATTTCTCTGCAAGTTTTCTCATAGGAGGGGATTCTTCATCTCTCAAATATAATTTTATTTGATATGTGCAGTATCTGTACAAATGTCTATGCTATGCAAGTAACATATGGAAAATCAGTCTTCTAGAGAAGCCAAAGAATACTTGCTCTGCCTATTTAAAGACCTTCTTACTTAAAAGTTGATTATTTTTGTTCTTCAAAAAAATGAGAAACCATTTGGTTAAAAATAAGTAAGAAATCTTTCACAGAAGCATTGAATTATTAACGGAAACCTTGACTCTAGACTGTTTTGATGGATAAAACTAATTTATCTCTGTCTCCCTGAGATATTTATATCATCTGTCTAAACAGTGTGAATCACATTTAAAACGATATCAACTTGTACCACCTCCAGGGTAACAAACTGGAGCTGATTCAACTGAATGTTGCTTTCCTTCATTTTCATCATTCACAATATCCAGTTGATTTTTATTAAAATTGAGTCCGTTCACTTTAGGGGGGATTTGAATTTATAGCCAAGAGGGAGAAAAAGAGGTGCCACTGATCAGGAGTATAATTTTTTTTTCTTATATTTTGGACCCTGTCAGTACAGGTAGAGTGAAAATGCATATTGCCTTTGATTTTTGAGGTATACATAGACACAAACTTATTAATGCTACTCACACATGTGCAGTAATAAAACAGTTTTTTACATACATAACTGTGGGCTTTATATACTCTTCAAGTGAAAGACTCAAGCTTTGAAAGACAATATGCTCTCAGAGCACTGTCCAGTACATAAAAGTGCTAAAACTGTGTCTTACCCCTGCCGGGTGTTCCAACTGGAAACAATGAAATTGGAGTAGCAACATTTTGGAAATGTTTGTGTCTTGCTCATTATTTTTTTTAAACAATTACCAAAAATTATTTCAGAATTTGCCATGAAATGAACTTCCAAAAAAAAAAAATTTATAAGTAATCTGAAAACTTTTCCATATTAAAAGTATATATTCCGCATTATACTCTTTTGATATTTATTTGCTAAAAACCTTGGGTTTTAATGCCTTGTTAAGGGTTTAAACAGAGAACAATGGAGATGTAGAAAGGGCTACACAACTGTATAATCTGACACACAGAGTTTTCTGCAGAGAAGTTTTAAGAATACTGGAGACAATCTGACCTATATCTGTTTCTTGCTGAGACCAGTCTTTGAGAGGGAAAAAAATTTCCTCAAAAAAAAATTAGACCAAGCAATAGACCTTGTACGGGTGAAAATCATTCCTGATGTCTTTCAGAAATCGTTGTTTTAAAATTCTGAAATACAGGATTAGAGAAGTGCATCTTAAGAAACCTTTAGACCAGTATGTGCAATAAAAGTATTTTATAAGCATTACTATAATTTAACTTCTAATCTTGTCAGTGGAATTGCAATTGCCAGTAAGTGTAGTTTGAAAGTTCACGACTAAGTAAAATCATTCATGATGACATCTTTGGTCAGAGAAAGACAACAGGAGTCTCAGTAATGTAGAGTATTCATACCTTCCAGGGGCTGACATTTATTTATTTTTTTTTCAGTTTCATTTTCTAGTCTATTTCCATTTCTAAAGATAGCAGTTTTAATGTATTATTTGATATGATCCATAGTTTATTTCTATTAGTGTAATAAAGAAGTTTTTATCTAATGAGAGGACATTTCTTATGTGTCAAGTATGCTACTGACACAAATTTCAAGCATTTCCTTAAAATATTCTTCTGCAAATGCTAATACTTTTCATCTCCAAATTAGGCACTAGTACTTTAAAATCAGTTTATTTGCACAACTTGTATTGGGAGATGATTAGAAGATTTCAAAACTTCTGTATTCACATTGACTCAAGGCAACATGAAAACAAAGAGGTTATAGCTATGAATAATATTGCAGAGTGTGTATAATAGAAATATCTATCATGTCTAGTTGATTTGTAACCTGAAAATTAAATTTCATCAGCAGTCATGCCCTCACATCTATCTCTGGTACTTTTTTTATATTTTAATGTCTGTTCTGTTTGATTTTCTCATTTTAGAACACTAATATTTGTTTACTAAAGCATTTTTCTAAGCAATCCAAGCAACACATAGCACTACAAGTGCAATAGGATTTTTTTGTTTTTATTATTGCTCTTCCTTAGGAAGTATATAGAGTAGTTTGGTTTGGTTTTATCCATATCACTGTTGGAGTTATGATTTAACAACATTTATGAAGTTTACATTGTTAAAGTGTTTCCAGTAATAACTAAATTGAGATGTTTAATCACCACTTTTGATTTTAACTCTGAAAATCCATTTCAGATAAAATTAAATGCTTGAAGGGAATCCAATCACTAAAGAGCACTGAGAGGCAAACTCTGTTACCGACCCTCTGAGCTCCTGTCACAGTGACTCAGTCAGTCTCTTAGCCTGCCCAAAGGCCAGTGCTCAATGTTTTTGTCTGTTATTCTGGGCTACTTCAAGGTCTGGACACCCTAAGAAACACAGATAAATAGCCTTAATGTAAGAACATCTAAGTTCAAAGTTCTTTTTTTCTTTTCATTTTTAATAGCCTTTTGAGAAATAAATAAGGTTAAATTTCTTTTCATCCTTAAAGGTCTCTGGGCATACTGTTTTGCTTTTAAAATCTCTGATGCAGTTCTTAACAGGACTGTGGCTTGCTGATAAAGGGGCTTCAGTGACAAAATTGGCTTGAAATGTTCAACTATCATTAGGCAGCTTTTTCATTCAAATTTCCCACTGGCTTTGTTGAGTGTTGTTTCTAAATTCAAACCAGTGGTCTTGACCAATCAACAGTTTAACCTCATACTGTCAGCACAGGATGAGTAAAAAGTGGTTGTGTTGTGAAGGAGGAGCCAGTGAAAACCCTGGTGTTGCCAAACTTGCTTTCAGTAGGTGCAGAATCCCTAGGACATACTGCAAAGGTCTAGAAGACACCTGGCTTTCATCAGAGCTAGTACAACATAGACAACCAGGACCCCAACCCTGAAGAGAGAGATTAATTTCAAACATACTGAGATAGATTAAAAAAAAAAAAAGTCAACCTTTTTTTTTTTCTCCTCAGAAACTGCAACTCTGAAAGTTTTGAAAAGGAGTTTCAGATAATCTCAAATGCAGTTAAACAGACTAGTCCATTTTGTAAATCTAATCCTAGTGTAATCTGAAATATTTTCACTAGTTTTACATTGGTATAAAGTAGCAAAATCTACTTCAGTAACTACAGGAAAGAAAGCCATCCAGATATTAAAACCAACTTCACTGTGCTGGTCTAAGTTGAAAGTGCAGAACAATGTTTTAATTTTTTTCCCAAAATTTTCAGTTCTTACAACTCAATCATTGTTCCTATCTAACATCCCAATCTAAAGCATGAATTTGTAACAAGAGTTTCGTCATATTTCTTCACCTATTTCATTAATTGGTTTTTTAGATTTGAAAAGCACTTCATGAATCACTAAGGCGTTGTTAAAAATGAATAGTAATGTGCCCAATCAATTTATCATGCCAACTGCTGATTTCCTTCTGATGACTGACTTCATGCTATAGACAGGAATCCTTACATTAGCATAAGCATCTCACCTGCCTGCAGAATATTGATCCCATTACTATTTTAAAATGAGATCTGCCCTCAGCTGTGGTCTTACATAGGATAATTGGGCTTTAGTTATCAAAAATAAGTGACAGTGAGGACATCTGAGTGTATTTTAATGTCTGGTCAAGCAGCCTGGATCTTTGCACTCAAGTAAGACACACCTTTTGCAGTGAAAGTTACTGTGCTATAACTAGTGTGGCACAACCACATAAATATCTATTATTCCAAAGGCAGTATCTCCGATTGTGTTGACTTAATGAACCAAGGATTTTTTTAAGAGCTTTGGCAGTTTAGCAAGCACACGATCATAGTTTTACAATTCCCTCTAGACAGGAAGAGCCTTTATCATCTTACTGAGAAAAATGGTGACTGTAATTTCAAAGATTGTCTCATTAAGCTGTTTGGTTTTTTGTTTGTTTGTCTTTAAAGTAGCTACCTCTAGTCATACATAACATCTGAAAGCTCTTAAACACCAAGAAATTTGTCCTCACCAAAATTTCTGTGACAAAGTTAATTATCAATACTTTCTTAATAAAGAAGAGAAAAGAAGAGATTTTTGAGCTCATCTCTTGGACTCCTGGTTATGTTGTCCTGTGTACTAGAGGTTATCCAGAAAATGAAAGATCCAAGAGTTGAACCCTGTCATCTTTCTTTCATTTCAAGGTCTTGTCATCAAAATAAGTATTTTCTTATTTTCATTTTGTGCTACGTGTTCCTAAGGAGTCTGTATTTTTTGCACCCCACCATTGCTTGGTAGAAAATATAGTCATGACATATACACATGCATACATTCACACATGCTCTTAGCAATACCATAGGAGCTAATGAAACAAGTAATTTGTTTTGACTGTTTTCATTGCCTATGGGAAGTTTAACTGCAAGGATGTAGCAGAGCTTTCAGTCATAATGCACATTAGCAATTAATAAAAAATTAAAAAAACAAAGCTGGTACAAAGCTGGAGAGAATCCTTTGCAGTGAGATGCACAGAAATAACAATAGCACTGCTGAATGCTACAATTTCTGTACACATATAGAAATGGAAGCAATATTCAAATTTAATTTCTGGTTTATCCAATAATTATGCAATATAATTGCTTTGATAAACTGATGGAATTCAACCTATAACTAAGCTGATATCCTTCTTTCTTATCCAAAGTGTGTCAGAATATTTGAAATCTGGTTTAGATCATTACATATGTAAGTGAAGCAAAAGAAAATAAATGAATGTGTCCCTATTTGCATGTAAACAAGTCCAGTGGTGCACCAAATTCCAGAGTCCCAGCTTCCCAGTAATTTAGTGAAGAAAGACAGCCAATCTCTGAGGACTCTTCAGCCCACACAGGACCTGAGTCACTCTGCAGAAGTGCCTGTCTCTCATGATGGATTACAGACAGATCCCAGCAAAAGCAGGCTTCCAAACTGATACCTTGAATACACATAATTCAGATATGGATTCAGAACTTTTTGTCAGAGGTTTGGACTTTGTGTCTTTGCTCTTGGGCCTATAGGTATTAAAATACGTAGGAGAAAAACATTTTTAGAATGCGCTTAGGATGAAGTTAAGAATTTAAGGGCAAAGGTATGTGATCAGAGCCAAATGTTTGTGATTTAAATTGCCATCTTTCAGCTAAGATGCTGTAATTCCCAACCTATTGCAACTTTGCAAGTGGCTAAAATTTTACCAGTGTTTTCCTTGGAAAACTGTACTCAGTATTCTGAGGTTTAGAGTCCTAATGGCAAGTTTCCAGCATAAACTGGGCCCGTTACTGTGTTACAGAGATTGTGTGTATCTTTTCAAAGGCAGGTTTGTTACTGTTTCCTGTCCCTAATGATATATTTTCAATGGGTACGTCTCCAATTCTCTTCAGCCAAGGACTTAGTCACACCATCTTTCCAGAGCTGACGTGAACATACACCGAGACTCTTCTTGTTATTTCCAGCTGGGGACATATTAGCCTATGGCATCATTTCCTTGCCCCTACTCTGTGATCCTGCGCTTTGTATTTCTAGTTTTAATCCTTTTACTACTTCAGTCCTTCAGACTGTCAGTCCAGTGAATTCTGTACGGTCTTAGGTCTTCACCTTTCTTCTGAGAGCTTGCAGGTCCATGTCTTGGCAAACGTTGACATACTCTGAATTTTTGTATCAGCATCAGTAAAACAGATACACTTCCAAAAATATAATTTTAAACATTGCCAGTAATCTTCTTCTATCCCAGTAATATCCTTTTTATTCCAAATGCTGTTTCCTTCCTTTCAACTATGTTGTGATTCTTTTACATTTCTAGAGCTCCTTATCCAGAATATTTTTTTCCTGAGTGGTGTTGTATCCAATATATATGATCATATCAGTGAGATTTCCCATGTTCCTTTTGTTAAAGTATTGATTATCTTATAAAGAGATATATCAGGTTTATTTGGCATAATGATAACCTATTTTGGGATAAAGCTGTGATTCAATATATTCCATTTTCATTATCACAGTGTCTCTAGCTATGCTAGGCTTCGTAATTTGTTTCAAATCCTTGCACAGCTCATGATGTCACAGCCACTTGTTTTTATGTTGCCTGGATCATGCACGTTTCTTAAAAGGAAAAAAAAGCTGCTTTTTATTTTTCAGATATTTGATTGTCAGCCTGATAGTCTTTGTTGTTAAACTGTCCTTTCATGTACAAGTATTTTAAGTACTCTCAAATGGAGATTATGGGGTCTTGCCCTCTTGGTCTAGACACTTCCTTAAAAACAGTTTTATGTCTTTGTTTTCTTCTTATCTTAGAAGAGTAATTTTCATTTCCACAGAGCATATCATTAGCCACACTGCATTTGCTACTAGTAGTCAACATGCTCATATTAATTTTGTTTTGAACTGCCTGTAAATTGTCTTTAATCTTAACTGGTTTTTTGCTGCTTGGCGAAGCAACTCTTTTCCCATTTCATTTTATTTGGATGATGAAAATACATTTTAGTACTTGCAGTTTTCCAAGATCTGACCCTGCCTAACAATTTTCTGTTCTCACTTTCCTCATATGTTTTCTGAAATCTGACAGTTTTCCTTGCATATTAGTTTCATGTTCCACCCTACAAGCTTTCTGCATAGTCCAGATATACTCTCTGAGGGGACTGCTTATGTAGTTAGAAATGGAGTCCTTTGTTATAAAAGGTTTTCTCACATGTTTGAAGCTGCAAGTTTCTCACAATCCACAGCCAGTCTTTTTCTTAAAGGAATTATTGCACTTTCTTCAGTCTTCATTATTTCCTTATTTTCTGATATTTTTTTTTTAAAGTGAAGTTTTGATTTATTTATGTTTAGCATTTATTTGTGTTACAGCCATTTAAAAAAAATGGAATGAATGTGTCATCACATTGAGATATAGCTTTCTCGACCAGCTATTTAGTAAGGTCTTGTACCTCACTTTTGTTGTGTCTCACATCCTCACGTGCCTGTGTCTACCCCTTATTGGTGGAATTTATTTTCTGGGGAGTTGCAATCTCCCTTCATGGTTTTCATAGTGATATTAACTCCTTAATTACTATTTAATAATTATTTACTTAGTGAATAATGCAGAAATTTATATTCAAAAAATTGAATCCTACTAAAAGCTTTCTGAAAAGAATCTGAAACCCATAAGAAAGCTTTTGTGCTTTCTCTGATTTTCTTACAGCTTATCACATAGTTGGTTTATACTTCATCACATCACTATATTTACCCTGAGGAAGACCATAATGGTACATGGGGATGTGGGAAATAATCAAGAAGAGTGTTACTGTGTCAAACTGACCTGCAAATCTACTGCATTGTCTATGTGACAGAGAAGATGTAGTGAGCTATTCAAGCTATTGCAGGCAATTTTATGGCCTTCTACACTTCAATATAGTTATCTCATCCGAATTTTCAGTCAGAATATTGCCATTGCTTCAAAATAATAAAAAAAAATTAAAAAAAAATCAAAATGGCAAAATTCAGATATTTTAAGAGGTGGTTAAGGTGAAAATCACACATGTGATCTTACAAATTCATATTAGTTAAATTTCTGATAGTTTCTTTCAGTCACATGCAAGGGATCTTCCACTACTTCTCTTAGTTTAATTAATTTAATTTCTTTGTATTTTCTTGTTAAATAAAGCCAAGAAACTGCTCTGTATAGCTACTCTCATGGAGGTCTTTTATTAATTTTCTTTAAACAGACTATGCATTTGAAGTGAAATGATTTTTTTTTTCCTTTATGTAGCATATGTTAGATTAGTGCATCTCTAACTGAGAGAAGTTAATGCTGCTGGACTATCGGTACTAATGATAAGCAGTGGATTCTCCCTTACTCTCTCATTTAGACATGGGAATGGGAAAATGAGTCCTCCTTCTATTAGAGTGTCTTTTCTTCACCAGCAGA
>JAWWTY010000001.1:80151517-80222718 GCA_035222235.1 Margarornis squamiger
GGGACTCACACAATGGGTGATTAACTCTGAGCCATGGGGTGTTGTTGAACCGTTGATGGCCCATTAGCAGCCACACCCCCTCAGGTTGGGTGTGAAGGTGCTAGCGACTCCCATTAGCTGCTGCAAATGGTCCATTCTGCCCTTTGTTAACCGTCTTTAGTGGTGCTAAAGCATTGCCTCCAAGCTTCTTTGGAAGGAATTCTAACTGGGTTTTGAAACTATAACAGCCATGGAGAGAGGCAGCCATATAAGTGAGGGGGCAACTCTGTTCAAAAGGCGAAGAAACAACTGTGTGACAATACCAGAGGTGATATAAGAGAGATCTATTTTTAAATACATTTGCCTCCTTTGCACTGTCTGAGTTCTCTGACTTTTCATTATGTCAGAAGGTTTCATTTGTGGCTTATGTTGTGGGAAAAACCAGCTCTACACTTTCAAAACACCTGAATGTTGCATCTCATTGCAGCTAACATTAAGCTTTTTGTTAATATGGATTGGTTCTGTGTCTGTCTTTATTTAACTGGATGATCTTCAGAGTTCAGCCTTCTCAGAAATAAAATATGCACCATCTCTGAAAGACTAATGAAACTCCTTCTATTAAAAACTGCAGGCATTGAGTACTGTCTTAAATGTTCACAGGCACATGTCAGTGTGGCAGGTGTAAATGTGCAAACTCAGAAGGAAATGGACTGGTGTATGGCAAATTTTGTGAATGTGATGACAGAGAATGCATAGATGATGAAACAGGAGAGATTTGTACAGGTATGTATTTTAATGAGTGCAAAAAAAAAAAAGTGAAAATACAGGCTGTTATCATTTAATTGTGTGGTCCTACAAAATATCTTTATTGAATGTATGAATTAAAATAAAATAACTCTATTTGCAAGAATTTAGTTTGCAAATTGGAAGTGGAAACTTCAGATGCAAAAATGAGCTAAGCGTAAGGTTAGAGAATGAATAAATCCTGTGACATCCTCCCC
The DNA here is from genome assembly GCA_035222235.1 of Margarornis squamiger. Lineage (NCBI taxonomy): Eukaryota > Metazoa > Chordata > Aves > Passeriformes > Furnariidae > Margarornis > Margarornis squamiger. Next base: position 80,152,498 of record JAWWTY010000001.1, read on the forward strand.
TTTTTGGAAGAAATGCAAAGAGGATTGTATAAGATAATTCACTAAGGTAATTCATAGCTTAGTGTGCCTGTCTTCAGTACAGTATAAGAAATGTGAATGCTTCATGGCATAGAGGAGAGCAGGAGAGAGGACACATGAAAAAACCAAAAAAACCCAAAAAAATAGATTATTTAGAATTATGTCAAATAAGCAAAAATTAAAAAATATCAAGAATAAATGTAAGATGAGAACTCAAAAGCAATTCAGTAGATAAGAAAAGCAAGAAAATAAGGTGGAATGAACTCCGCTGATAGAAAAGCAACCAAAATTCAAACTGTGCTTTCATTTCAATGTAAGGTAGGAACTGGGCAATTAAATATTGTGCAATATATACCATTTATGGTATTATAAATGTGTTGCCTATATTGCTACAGAGGCTTGTCCCTGAGCTGGAAGGTGCAACTAATATTGTTCAAGCTAAAAATATGCATACTGTGTCAGTATGCACACAAGAGTGTTCTGATCTGCTCTTAGACTATTCATGTCTAATGATGTGTATAAAGAGAGAGTACTTGTGTAAAATAGCTTTCCCTGTCTTTTCCTTACACACAGTGCAAAATAAATTCAATTCTTCTTGCCTTTGAAGGCAAGAAGAGCTTTTTTTTTGCAGACGATCAAGTAGGAATTTTAAATGAGCATATACAAATGGTCTTCTGTAGGACAAATACAGGAGTAGAGTACAGTATTTCCAGTAACTGCCTAAAATACAATGAATAGAGAGCAACAACTTCTATGAGCCAGCGACTCCACTTATATTTTCTAGTAACCATTACATATGGTACCAAATATGATAAAAACTTACCACTCATTTAGTTTCACTAGATTCTCCTTCTGCTGTTTTTGTCTGGGTTTAACTCCACCTGTTTTGTTGCTGATTTATATAGTTAGGTTTTTCTTAGCTTTTAATTCTCCTTGTTTCATCCAATCATACCATTTTCCAAAAAGATCAGATGCATCTGTGTGAAAAACTGGTTTTATATGTATGAAGAAATCAAAGTGATTTTTTCCTTCCATCAAGAGCAAGTGAAAGTGGCAAATTGTATCATTTGATTTGTATTTATTTGAGAAGTATAAAAGTGTGAGTGAAGAATGAAGTACTGATGTTTTAATCTGTGAAAACTGTCAGTACAATAAATGAATTCACTACTTCTCCATTTGCTCTTTTATTTCCTGTCCACTGTTCAAGAACAATCTTTTAATAATAAGAATTATTTTAGATTGTCTTTGTTATTTAATTATCTAATTAAATTAATTGGGTTTTGACATGTAATCAAAGAATTGTAATGAAAATTCTGCATGTGGTTGCAAAAAACAGGAAAAAATTATATGGAGCCATTTGCAATCTTGATAGTTGAGAATATATATTGACCAGATTGTGATAGAGATGGCCAGATCTACTAAGCTTAAGGGAAGGAAGAACAAGATCCTGACTCCTAGTAAAGAATTAACTAGTAAATTCTTCTAGTAAAGAATTAACTTTTGACTTTAAGATTAGTAAGAGTTGCAGCTACTTAATTTGAATTCTTTAGGCCATTGAAGCACATAGCACAAGTACCTTTGCAGAACAAAATGTTCAGGAGCTGGTTTCATCAAGCCTTGGTTGATGCAAGTATCTTTTTGGGATATGTATGATTTGTTAAATGAACAACTGAAAGATTTGCTTTACTGGTAAATATCTTCAATGAACTGGTGTTCTAAAATCTTTTTAACAGGTAAGAAGGGAAGTCATATACAATGTAGGCAGTGTGTAATAAGTTAAGGTCCCTTTGCTGGAACTGAGTCAAGAACATACGGGGCTTTCTTAGACATGCAGAGTACGGTGGGCAAGTGTGTCCTACATTAATATGTAAAGCTGTGCTTAAATTTTAACTATTACACTTACCATCTTCCAAATTTGCCTATGAAGTTTCAAAAATTGAGCTTACAAATATAAAAATATTGATTTTAATTAGTGTTTATTGATTAGATTTAATCTGTGATTAAATGAAAACCTGTTTTAAAATAGTGAAGAAAATTGTACTTCAGATATCCTTTGTCTTGTTTTATGTAGTCATATATGGGCTATAAATTGTTTCTATTCTGAGTCTAGCACTAGAAGTTTTTAAAATAAAAGATCAAAACAGTTAAATTGTTAATGCCTTTTATAAACTTGCTTCTTTCTCACTGTATAAAATTTGTTTTGGCTTAAGGCCATGGAAAGTGTTACTGTGGAAACTGTTACTGTGAGGCTGGTTGGCATGGAGATAAATGTGAATTCCAGTGTGACATCACCCCCTGGGAGATCAAGAAAAGATGCACATCTCCAGATGGCAAAATCTGCAGCAACAGAGGTGTGTCATTCGCATGGTCCTTCCATGCATATTTATATAGCTTGCTTTTATTTTACTCCCTGCATTTTCTACAGTGGGACATAGTGTTTAATGATAGTTCCTGGTTTGTTCTCACCTATTTCAACTCTGGATATACATTTCCAAGTGAGGGGGTAGATACCTGTGTTTAGGTAGAAACTTAAACAAATCCACACCCATTTCTTTGTTAAGTAAACATCAGTTGGTCTCATCTTTTATTTTTGTAGTAAGACTGAGGAGGATAATTTGTTGGTACCTATGTTTTGGTGAGAGACTTATGTTGCAAAATAAAATATTAGCAGAGTTTTGGCTTTGAATGGATTGATGCTGTAAGATCACAGAAGTGTATGTCTATCCACTTTTAATGATGACCCACAATTGAATGGGGAAAATGAAAGCACAAAGCATTTAGTTTCCACTTCAAACTGGAAAAACACCTGCAAAGTTTTCAGTAACAATGGTGTGGAAGCTAGACTTCACGCAATATTTTTAACTACACGGTGTTTTATTTGCACAAAGTTCTGGAATTTGAATTTTACTTTATACTTCTGTCTAATTTTGCCATTCAAAAAAAAAAAAAAACAAACCCAAAAAAAACCCCAGAAAACAAACAAAACCGAAATAATGTTGTTTTTTACTAATTGCTGTCTTTGGCTTCATTGAACAAAGAATTAAAAAAATATGAGTGTTATTTTTTGACAATAGTCCAGAATTATTACTGTAGAGCATAAGCTAAAGTCACACAGATACCTCTCTTAAAAACATCTCTCCTGACAAAACCTGCTGTAGTGGGAACATCTAATTATCCCCAGAGGATGTAGAAAACTCTTTCCTCATAATTATGAGGAAATGGAAAGATTGGCTCAAATGCAGAGATCATATAGGCCCATTTGGTTTTGGGACTTTAGCATAAAATGTTTGTGTAGTTCTGGAAATAATAATCAAAGTGGCTTCAGATCAGCTACTTCTTGTCAAAGCAAGTTTGTGTTCAGATTTGAAGTTGTAATGTGTGATTATTTCTTTAAACTGACAATGTAATAGTTGGAGGAATCAAGTGATTAGCATAGCTGATATTCTGAATAGTTACAACCTCTTATACAAAGGTAGATTTGTAGGATACTTTTATATCTTTAGCTTTTCATGTATTTGTGATTTCATTTTCATAATAATTTTGTAGGCTTCCTATGAGATGAAGGTGCTTTCCAACACAGTATTTCTGCTCCATTTAGTCCTACTTACCCAGTTTTCAGTGTTTGTACATCTTCTGTTATAAGTGCAGTTAGTTTTGTAAGTCTTGTGCCTTCTAAAAATCAAGTGTTAGGGCTAACTTTGCTGTCTACCCTTCTTCAATGCTAAGTTGGATAAATAATCTGTATTTTCCCCCCACAACTTAGTCAACCAGCTGAGACTGCATGTGAACCTTTAGATTTTTAAACTTTGGAGAGATTGTGTTTTGTGTTCTGACATCCAGGACAGCTGATCCAAATTCACTTTGAAGTTGTTTCTGGGAGGATTAATCACTCTCCAGAGGCATTTTCTCTTTTTGTTTGTTTGTTTTTTGTTTGTTTGTTTGTTTAGTTGCTTGATTGGGTTTTTTTTGTTTGTTTGTGGGCTTTTTTTATTTCTTCAGTAATATCACTGAATTGTGAAAGTACAAAAAATCAGGTGCACATTTCCTGAGGGCTGTCTTGGTGCCTTTAGCTCTTCTGTCACGCATGCACAATTGCGTAGACCTTCTCTTTTTAGAGAAACGTCTCATATCTATGTGTTCATTTCAGTCATCTTGTCCTCAGTTGCATTATATTGTTTAGAGTAATCTGAATAAGGTGACAAAGGCATTGGCAGAGTAGCAGAAGGTGAAACTCCTTTACAAGCAATGAACTGCACACTTCAGTAAAGTCAGGCTGGTTCCATGAACCTGTGGCATCTCAGAAAAAAACAGTGAGTCTGGGGTCCTGAAGTGTATTTGTATTTCTGAATAAGGAAACTGGGGTTTTTGGTTTGGTTGGTTGGTTTGGTTTGGGGTTTTTTTTGTTCTGATTTTCCTAAGTGTTTTCAGTATATTAGTAAGATTGTGCCAAATTTAGATTTCTGTCATATTTCACATTTCTTCTTATTTTAAACAACAAGGTGTGGCCCACTTGGAAAAAGTGGAAAAATATCCTTTTCAGGTCTGTGCTGCTGTTCTGAGGTAAAGACTGACCTCCTAGATCAGCTGGATTAGATTTTGGATTCCCTGGTAGTCTAAATGTTTATGTTTTAACAACCATTAATTATCCATTGTACCCAAGGTCAAGTCATTTAAACAGAATTGATTTTTATTGTCCTTACTGTCAGGGCAAATTATTGTTGATGTCAAAGATTTATGACTGTTCTGTGCACTGCATTTTTCTGTTGATTCCTAACAAGGATCAAACAGCAAAAAGAAACTTGAACAATTTGTTCATATAAAGTATTGCTACTAAATAGTCATAGGAGGTTCCAAGTAATAGAAGATGAGCACACACTCATGATTAATACTTGCAGCTTTGAAACTGTGTTCCTGTGAGAGTGGAAAATTCACAAGTGTAAATTCCTGTGATCAAACTACTATTACTACTATTGCTCATTCCTTTTTCTTTTTTTTTTTTCCCTTTTTTTCCCTTCTCTTAGGCACATGTGTATGTGGGGAATGCACATGCCATGATGTGGACCCAACGGGTGACTGGGGAGATATTCATGGAGATACTTGTGAGTGTGATGAAAGAAACTGCAAAGCAGTATATGACAGATATTCTGATGACTTCTGTTCAGGTAAGGATTGTATATAAAAAGGACTTATGAATAGTTTTATAAGAAAAAAAAAATCCATCTGGTCTGATCTTCCTCTTTTCTAGTGCTCTAGTTCTCATTTTCTTATCTTAAAAAATATACCAATCATTACCTGTTTGTTCTTGGGATTTTTTGGGGGGAGGAAGGGGTTTGGAGTGGAATTTTTTAAAATAGAAGGCATAATTCTGTAATTATTTTCTATGCCATTTAACAAAATTCTGTAAATATTAAATACTTTTAGATGCCTGATTCTCTTCTAATATTCTTACATTCAGTATAACCTGGATAATGGTTGAAACTTTAAAATATGGATACATCCTTTCTTGGGGAAATTTGAATGTTTTTTAGATCAAATTGTATTTGTTACTTCATGTTATATAGCAGGGAGAGGATAATCAAAGGGAATCAATTAAAGGAAAAGTAAATAAATGAGTTAAAAAAACCCAGTACCCTGAGAATATAGACATGAGAACAAGTAGAGCACCAATAAATGGAAAATATGAACTTGTGGCACAGCTACACACCACTGACTGTGCATCTTAGACACTTTCACGTTCCTTTTCCTCCTACTTGCACTTCAGAGCATTATGTTCAAATCCATTAACATCCATCCATCCACCCATCCATCCATCCATCCATCCATCCATCCATCCATGGTTTTCACTGTATTTAGGTGGATGCTCCATGTATTAACTAATAAAAGCTGAGATTCTCAGTGAGGTTTTGCATACAATTTTGTATAGTTAGTAATAAAGATGCTAATAGTAGGCAGGAGAGGGACTTTGATCAATACACAGCATGCAATTTGTACACACAGGAACTCTGCAAAAACAAATCAGTGGTTTCAAAGGGACTTGACAGATTAGAGGTTGTCAGCTCAAATGCATCCTGTAAAAGTCTCATCTGGCCTAATGAAGAATAGGAAGAATGCAGTCACCTCAAGAAAAATAATGATGTGGTATATTCTTCTCCTATTACTAGAATGAGGGATCCCTCTTAGAAAGATCGTAGGAGTTGTCTGTAATAGAGAAAGCTGACACCAACATGGTATATAAAATTTTCAGCCATTTCTTTGCCTGTTAAAAAAGTGAAGAGTTTCTCAATAGTTTGGTTGTTTGGGTTTTTTTAAATAAATATTGATGAATTACTAGCTAATAAAATGAGGAGGGGAAAAAAAGAAGCTAATCTGAAAACCTTCAGTGAATTAATTTACTAGTTGCAGTTTCAGCCATTTGTAAATTTTATACAGGTTTATTTAATGAATGAGCTGGAATGATGTAGAACTGCAGTCATGGGAGCAGCAGGAAGGTTGACTTTGGGCTGCTGTCAATTTTTGAATGTATCACTGTGTAGCCGTCAATATTTTTAGCAGTCGGGGACTGATCAAAATATCAGCATCAGCTAAGGAATACAAAGGCAGAAATCAACCTGGTAAACGTGTCCTGTAGTTAAGGGTGAAAACAGGAGTTTCAAACCTAATTAGATTGAAGCAAACATGTGGCACCTACAGCTAATGCAGCACAACTGAAACACTGATACTTGAACTCCCCCTTTCCAGGGTGTTATTGCCATTGCAGCTGCTGCTGCCCAGAATGTTAATGGTTGTGAGAAAGTACAGGGTAAGTACAAACAGTTGTAAAAGAGTTGGGGAGAAGGTATTGCCGTTTGACATTGGATTAAGTAGTGGTACAGTGTTCTTTGTTACACTGACATAACTGCAAATGAGCAAAACTGAGAAGATATACAAAAGGAGGGACTCATATGGCTCGCTTGGTGTATCTAAAAATCATGTTGACGTATAGCTTAATTTTTCCATCTAGTCATCAAAAATTTTAGTGCTAATTATTTTTATCCATTCCCTTTCCATTATATTTCAGAAAAGCCTAATTTAGCCTTAGCTGACTATCCAAATATATATGGTGCAAAAAAACCCATTTTCATGTGTAGCGATGTGAATTGCTTAGTCCTGCTTCAGAAATAGACAAGATGCATAAGTATTAATTTTGGTTTAATGAGGTAGACAGGCAGAATCTGCAATTAAATCAAAGATATAATAGTAGAATTGTAATTGGATGACCTTTTTTATTTGTATATATGAAGTAAATTTACTTCCTGCACAAAATGTGCATGCATTAAGTGTGCCTGCAAAATATTCCAATTTTTGTCACAATTATTTGTAAATTGATTTGGGGTGAATCCAAGAGAGATTAGTCAGATTAGGGAAAATAATCCATCTCTTAAAACCTTCATCAAACAGAGATGATACAACATTTTCTTGTCTTGTTCTGCCTATCTAATTGGTAGAGACAGGAAATCACATTGTCCTGAGTAGCGTATTGAAATTATAGAAAATCAGATTTTCATGTAAAGAGTTTTGCTATAACTGAATGAAATGCTATGCTTATTTCATAAACTACAAATGACAGGGATTGACAGCCCTGCTGTGAGGATTTAACATCACACAAGAGCAGCTTCCTCCAGAAGATTCATATGACTTGAGGTGACTGTCAATTCACAGTACATCATATTGGCAACCAGATTCCTTTTTTTAACACCTGAAGTGCTATTCAGTATGTTAATGAATTATTTTCTTTCAGAAGCATTCTCAACATTAAAGTGATTCTCTTCGTTTAAAGAGACAACAGCTTTAGTGATTTCACACAGAAAGAAAAAAGCTTCCATAAGGAAATTCATACATTCACACATCTCATTAGCTACTTTGTTGTGACTCTAGCAAAGAAACTATTGTATGGAAGAACATAATCCTCTCATAAGTGTCTATCTGGGTCAGGGATCATATGTCCCATTTGCAACCTGTCAGCAGGTACACATGAAAGCAAATGACAGAATCATGAAATCACAGAATCGTTTGGGTTGGAAGGAACCTTAAAAATCATCCAGTTCCAATCCTGGCCATGGGCAGGGACACGTTCCATTAGACCAAGTTTCTCAAAGCCCTGTCCAGCTTTCCTTAGAACACTTCCAGGGATGTGTCATTTGTAGCTTCTCTGGTTATCCTGTTCCAGTGCCTCACCACACCCCTCATACAGAATTTGTTCCTAATATCTTATCTAAACCTACCCTCTAAACAAGAGGAAGCCTTTAATGCTTTTCAAGAAAAACACACAACTATTGTAAAGAAAAGTTATTCTTGTGACATGAAGACATTCTCTGGGAATTACTCTGATGACTCATAGAATGCTTGCTTCCTTCCATTTTCTCCTTCTGAACTGATATATCCACAGAATCTGGTCTTAAAATGCAAGTATGGTTAGAAAGAAGTATATAATCGGTGTTGCTGTCATTTTCATGCAGAACATGGATAAACAAGTGGGCAATGCTTTGGTGCTGTGTCCAGTGAACGATGACCACATAAAAACTGTGAGAGATCTAACCTACTGTCAGAGGTCATGAAAATAAATATTCGATTTTGTGGCAAGGAATGTTTTTGCTGATTCTCAAGATTTCTTCAGTGTTCAAGGAATATTTTTTATTGTCAGAATCTCACTGCAAAGAGCATGAAGAGGGAGAACAGCAATTATCTTGGTTTTTCTTAGTCTGGATACATTAACATTCATATAGAGGAAATAGACATGGTCAGGAAGAGTCAAGTTAGCCAATGAGATACAAAAAAACATATCCAATAGTCCTATTGAAATAAAAATTGATTATGTCCAATATTTTATTACTTATATATCACTGTTTAATAGAAGGGACTTGTTTGAAACTTGGAATTGATGTGACATTGTTTGTCACTAGAAATTACATTGATTGCAAGTAGCTAAAAGATGGTATTGATATATTTCTTAGAGAATATGCTGCAACTGTGGTAAAAAAAGAACATAAAGGTAAATGAAATACTGCCCTATGACACCCTACTTTTCCTAACAGTGGTGAAACATGCATTTGTAATCTTTATTCCACCCTTTTGCATGTAGATCATTTGCCAAGTGGCAAAACATCCCTTAAGAGAAAAAAATATAAAGGAAATATGGCTCAAATGGAATGGTAGACCAGTGCTATTTTCAGGGGGAAAAAAACTGGATATAGTGAAATAACTGTATTTTTTTGCCAGTCTAATTATTGAATGAAACCACAACTTTGATAAAGTTCACCTAATTATGAGGAATAATTAATACCTCATCAGAATGGAGGTTAATCTTAATTTTATTCATTGTAAAGGTCATGGACAGTGTAACTGTGGAAGATGTGACTGTAAAGAAGGATGGACTGGGAAAAAATGTGAGCATCCACGTTCTTGTCCACTGTCAGTTGAGGAAAGCACTAAGAAATGCCAAGGAAATTCCAATTTACCTTGCTCTGGAAGAGGTAAGCACATTTCTGAAAGAATTTTCATGCCCTTTAAATGTACTTCCATTAAAAGAATTTTTACAGACGTCCAGCATTACTAGTACTGAAAAATATGTACCTTCTTGGCTTACTGTGCATGAATCACACACACATAACTTGTGAGTTAGGAGAAGGGATGAGAAGAATTCCAAAGGTCACCTCTTTTTCCTGTCATCTTCCGCTTTGTGTTTTATTTTACATATCTTAGCATTTATTTTGAAGGTTTTCAAGGATGTTTTAAAATTGCTGCAGTTAAGTCTTTACGAAAGGTGCATTAAAAATAAGAATTCATTCTGTGCATTCTTTGACGAAAGCAGTATGAGATTTTCAGCCTGTGTAAAACGTTGTGGCACCATTGTGATAAGGACTGGAGTTACTAAGCAAATGCCTAAATGAGTACAGGCCTGACTCAATAAAATGCAGCTCTGCTTCAGCACAGTTTGCTAGTTGGCCACTGGCTTTTCATTTGGGAAATGTGACATGTGGCATAATTTTTTGTGACACTGTAGCCTTTTCCAAAGTTTTGACTAAAAAAGTATACTAAGTCATACTCATGCTTGAAGTACACATTGCAAGCAGAAGGAAATTTTGCTCAGAAGGAAAAGGACTTGCTAATTTTCATCTGCCCCTGTGTGAAGTGTGGTCCTCTGTAGATAGAAAAAAGAAAAGTAAATATGAGAGAGTATATTGCTAGAACTGGTAATTGAAGTGGTTATGAATTCTGACCACTTAAGTATTTGCTGTGAAAGGTCTAAAGCTACTATTGATTTATTGCATTTTACCCTAAATGTCAGTTTATTTGCAATTTCTTCTTTCACTAATACATAGTCAAAAATTGTAGGCTGTCCACCCAGATTAGCTCTGTGGTAATTGTACTTTTCTTTCCCTGTAAATGAGTAGCAGCTCATAACTTACTAAATGCAACATTATCAGTACCTGAAAAGAACAATGTTTTAATAAACGGTTGCTTGAGGCATTTTTTTTTCTGTTTTGTTTTGGGGTTTTGTGTTTGTTTGGGGTTTTTTTGTTGTTTTGGTTTTTTTTGTTTGTTTGTTTTTTCTCCTTAATTAAGCTACAGTTTTTCAGTGAAATCTCTCTTTTCTTGCTTAAAATTTCCAACAGATTCTTTGGCTATGAGTTAGGTGAAAAATGAGCATCTGTAGAGAATTAACTACATTTTATTGTTCATAATTGCAGGAATGATAACTGACAGAAAGGGGAGTTGACTTTTGATTTACTTTATTTTTATTTATTTTATTTTTTCTTAGTACTGGCTCAGTTTTTTACCTGTTCTTATTGGATGCTGGATGCCTCTTCTGTTATCTGTTTCACTAGGAGTTGTTTGTGTTGAGAAACTGGAGTCAGCTCTAAGATTTAATTACATTGTGCACTATAAGAGTCAAATGATAGTGAAAGAACGACAGTCATAAAAAGAAGTTTAATTTAAATAAAAATACAGTCTTAGGTTGTGGAACATATATGTTCTATTTTATATTTAAAATATTTATATTTTAATTTTTTTTTATTAAGTATAATGAGAAGAGTAAGTTTAAGATTACAATATTAATGACAATAATTCTATCCTCTCGAATTTCTGAAAAAAACACTTATTAATGGTGGCAGTGTTCTTCTGTTGAGATACCAGCAGTGAAATAAATCCCTTTCAGGTGAATTCGTTTGACTGAGGGATCTGTCAGTCAAGGTTTTCAAATAAAGTACAAGCAGCATCTATTGGAACAAAAGGCTTAATTGGTACTGTCTTTCACTGAACTTTGACTTCCAAACAGAAAGAGATCACCAAGGTTTTTGAGGAGTGCAAAAGGCAGGAATGTGGATCTAGGACATAGTTGCTGCAATGAAGGAATGAGAGACTCCGTATTCCATGTTTGAAAAGAGATTTCCATGAAAACTGTCATTTTAAGGGGGAAAGTAGTATCTTGCTTTAGTTTTATGAACAAATTTTAGGAAATTAGGAAAGAAAAGGAGAAAAGATATTTGAATCTACTCATCTGTGTTTTACAGGATAGGGTATGCTTTTGTACCCCAGACTCCCTGGATTTCCCCTTCCTCCATGGTATTTTGGATATAATAATAAAAAAAAAAAAACAACTGTAAGGAAGTTCCTACACTGCTGAAGTGATATAGGTGTTCAGTTACTATCAAAAACTGTCACTGGACTTGCAGAGTTAAATTCTTTGGTCTCATTTGGAAATCCTACTACTTGTTGTTATAGTTTGTCATGGGCAGAAGACAGAAAAAAATGAAGCAAAATAAAGATTTTCAGTCAAAAACAACCTCTTTCAAGTTTTCAGGGGTGGAACAGGCCATGTACTTGTAACACCAGCTCCAATTCTGATACCCATAGAGAGGATTGTGTGACAAGAAAAGGAGAGTTCCAAAAGGAAATTAAAATGTTACCTTTTCTAGTTGAATATTATTGTTCTGGCAATCACCTTTGATATTTTTTTCTTGCTATATCAAAAGGACAGTAAGTCCTTTTACCAGTCAGGAATCCACTGTACTGTCAAAGGAGTTGAGTACTTAATGATCTTATTTAATGGGATCTTTTAGTAAGGTAGTTCATGTATCAAATATGATACAGAACAGAATGCCCAGAGATGCCAGGTGCATGACTTCATGATTTTACCATGTGTTGTGTTTCCTTGAACAATGTTTTCTGTTCATCTCTACCTTTTGTTTCTAGATTAGTCAACAGCAGTTGTGACAGTTAATGTACTCTTTTGCAATCACTTTTATAGTCTTGAGTAAAGACATTGAATGACAAAGCATTTTTAGGATTTTTTAATGCCATATAGTTAGCCAAAATGTGCAGACAGAAAAAGATAGAACTGTTAAAATTCATAGTGTCTTTCTACAGTCTCTGTCTAAATTCTGACATACATTCAGATTTGGAGGTGGAGGAATTTCAAGCTTCAGTTACAATACTTCCAAATGTGATAATCGTGCAATTAAGCTGTATTAAAAAAAAAATTAAAAAAATCCATGCTGCCATAGGAAGCATTGAATAAATAGATAAATAGTCCTTTAAAGCTTTGGCTGGCCATTTTTAGCTTCCTGTACATTTTCAAAATGTTCTGATAAGGAAGACTATAAAACTCCCAATGATTAACTTCAGTCTTTATAAACTCTAATAATAATTACAGGAGATGAAACAGAAAAAGAATAATAAAAAACCCCAAACCAAACAAAGCACCAAATAATTTAAATTCTTCATAAGAAAAAGAAAAAAAGGTTGGAATTTGGATATATTTCTATCAGAGACTTGGAATGGTGTGGGCATATTAAAAAAAAAAATAAATTGTTTAACTTGACACAATTATATAATATGAGCACAAAAATCGTGGCAAAGTGATACTTTTCAAACATTTTCCATCAGTCTGAAGGACTAAGTGTTTCCATCTTTGAACGTAATTTTGATAAAGTTCTTGTTTTATACTCTATATTTTGCTTTTACGGGTAATAATAAATGGAAAAGTGAAAGCTAGCCTAAATTTACTCAATTTGTTTTTTTTCTTTATGATCCAATGACACAATTTGTAATATTAAATACTGTGTTTTTATATAAATTTACACAAATTTTTATTTCTTGCCTCTAAGACAAATTATGCTACTATATAGACAGAAATAGAGAAAGCATCAGCAATGGAAACTGAGAGAACTGTCACATGCTACCACGATTTTGAGAATCCCAGGTTCCCTTAACTGTTATTCATGTAACTTCAGTGAGTGAAGAAAGGAATGGGAAAAAAATAACAGTGAAAGCAAGTTTTTTTTTGTTTAATGATAAATGTCTCAGGGGTACATAAAAGCTCTATTAAAATTTTTAGAGAACTAAAAGGAAGTTATGAAGAATGTAACTTAATTAGATATTTGCCATCTATAAAATGCAGTAGGTTACAATTTCTCAATCAGCATTTTGCTCTCCTAAGAGCAGATGAAACAGTGAAATTTCATTTTAGGCAGTAATTCCCCTCCTGATTTTCCTCAGTCACTCAGAGAAACAACAAGCTGTTTCATGGGTTCTGGTCAGCATGTGGGGAGAGCAGAGAGGCTGCCAAAAATATATTACACCATGGTCTTACATTTCTTAGCTGCATCAGTAGGTGAAGGAGAGAGAAGGCTTCATACTGACATGCTGAGCAGTAAATGACAATGTCTACATGCTCAAATCATGCTATAAAAGCAGAGGATTTATATATCCTCTCAGTAACATCAACCAGTCTGTCTATACCTTCAGTAGTTCCTGTTATATATAATGTGAGAGAAGGATCACATGAAAATTTTGAGAATTAAAATACATTAAGTGCTTTCCAAAAGTTACTTTCCCTACAAAAGTCTGTTGAGGATGAGGAGAGATTCTAGCCAGCTTCATTCATACAAAGTGAAGAAATCCTTCCACACTTTTATTCCCAAGAGTGTTTTTTTAACTTGCTGCATGATTTCTCACTGTAGATGTAATACTTGTATTTTTTTTTCACAGTGAAAATCTGCCACTTTTAAGAGCACACAGTACAGCAAGACCAGTGTCAGAGATAAAGAAAAAGACATTCCAAAAATTCATTGTGGTTAAAAATAAAGAGATAGCATACTGTTGTCAGGATTAAGGCACAAGACAAACCACTTTTCTCTTTAAAATGCATGTCACTCACTTGAGTTCCCCCTCCAGGTAAAAAGTAAATTACAAAATAGTTTTAATAAAAAAGCTTTCCAGAAGAGAACTGATGATAAAAAGAATAGGTTTTGAGAATAATGAATGAGAACTTTTTTAAAATAATTTTGTTTTCATCACTTACCCTTAGTGAAGGCAGCCATCCCATGGCAGATTTCCAAAGACAGATAAATGACAATCTTCTTATTAAAACTGTATTTTATCATTTAAATATCTTCTCTAGGGTTTTTTTTATTTATTTGCCATGTGGAGTCAATTAAACTGTACACTGGTGAAATTCCTCCTTACACTCCTGCCCTAGCATTGGCCATCTGAAATATGAAGGATTATTTTTTTTTATTTGGTACTGAAAAAAGATTTCTGTTGCTTCTGAAAATGCCCCTAAATCCCATTTTCAAAATATTAAATTAATTAGTTCAAAAATTATGTGGCCTTTTGAAAGTTTACTGACAGACTTACTTTACAGTAACTTTGCTGTTTCTTCTCTATTTAAAATTACTAGATGTTGACTGACTTAGTGGAAAAGCAATAGTGCTCAATGCATTATTAAACATTCCTTGCAGTGAACTAAGACAGCGAATCAATCCCTTGTGTTCTGTAATGCATACTGCCAGGCTGGCAAGATACCGTCTCCTGAAGTCTGAAAACAAAGCTTAAGGGTAAGGGTCAGCGGTGACTCCAAAGAGCAGTGCCATTGGCCAGCGCTGTAAATTCTTAATCCTTTTTTGAGATATCTTGACTGTACTATTGTATGATTATGCTGCTCTGAAACATGTCTCCTCGAAACCTTGACTGATACAGGAGATGCTGTAAATTCCAGTTGATACAACGCACCATGATATGCAGAAAGAAAGAGAAAGGCACATGAGATAATCATGTCTGTGTAGTGACAAGAGTGGATGGAAAAGAGCTAAAAATGATGCACTAAATAGCTGCCTGAAAGCAGGTGTAACTGCACAATTCTCTTTTGACCTTTGTGAAGCCTTGCATGACTGATGGTAAATATGGCATAAAATATTCAGGTTGTAAATAATTGTTGGGGTTGGATCATCAACTACTGTAGTTTCATATAAACCTTTGGATGAAATCATTAAGCATATCTTCAAGATTTTTAAATTTATGCAAACTTTAATATAGTAATGCCAATCTGTTCATCTGTCCAGCGGGTAAGTCTCCACAGACAGGTACAATGCCTTCAAAGGGCAAAAGGGAAACTGGTGGCGTGTATCAAATCATGAGAACTAATTCTATGCTATTACCACTGGCATCTCATTTACTACAGTTTTACGTCCTCACAGTTCTGGTTTTGTTGTTTAAGTGCAGGTACTAGTTAAGGACTTTTGGGGTCCCCCCATTGTATGATATTGCCAAAACTGATAAACAAAACAAATTCCTATTTCAATTAGACACCTATATAAAAACATTGTTTCTAAAGCCTAAAGCTTGTTGACTTTGTAAAGGAATATGATAGTAAAAGTTGCCATTTGAATAATTCACTATACTTTAAACATGACAGGGTGGGGTCAGAGCAGAAAAGTATAAACACTCCTAAGGTAAAATCCAGGTTACTAGCCCTGCTGCCAGCTCTTTACTGCAGACTCTTATTATGCAAATTGTGGTGTTTAATTGAAGTGTAAATTACTCTAATGTACATCATCTCTGAATTTGGCATGCTGTTTTCATTCATTTTCCATGACCCCTGCATTCTGAAGGAGGTCTTAATTAAAGCACTGTTGTAGACAGCCTGGCAGCAAGTAACGTTATTAGCTGGTGTAACAAGAACAGAACATAAATTCAAGTCATGTGTCATGTCTCTAGCTTTCATCTCATCAGCTTTGAGATTGGGCCCTGTTATACATCTGTGTGCTTCAAGCAGAGAGGTACTCTTGCTATGCTGGTACTTTAATGCTGAATGAGCTGGCCTAACAGTATTTGTTGCACAGTCTGGTATACCCTTATATGCCGGACTGGCTCTCTGACCTCCACTTGAAGTTTGTTGAAGCATAAGAAAAAAAAAATAGAGATAAATAATTGCATCACACCCCTCTTAGATTTGTCTATCAATAGTATAGGTCACTGATTTTAAGCTGCTTCTCTGATTCCAGCTCTGCTTGAGCCTTTCTCTCTCTCTTAATTGAAGTAGGATCCTCTGAAAGCTGCCTTTTGTTAGGAAAGCCAATTTGGAACTGTTGAGAATATTTCACCTTTTTCGACTTCCAAATTTTTAAATGTTGTTTTGTTTTGATTTTATCAGAAAGTGTTCAGGAGCCCAACACTTCTCTGTAGAGAAACCTACTTACTTATCCATGACCCACCTAAAACACTCCTGGCTACTGTTTTTACCTTTACCAGTTGTGTATTTGGGAGACATCAAGTAGGGATGCACAAACAAAGGAAAGACTGTAAATCAAAAGAACATTTAAATTCTGCAGTGAACCCTTACTTGCAGTAAGGTAGTACAAAATGGTAGTATAAAAATGGATCACAAAGTGCTTTGTTTTTGCATAAGTGCTTTTTAATCTTTTCTGGTAGAAGCAGGGTGTGTTGGAAGTTGTCCCTTTCTGAGATGTTGATGGTGTTCTAAGAGCAAGGTAGTTATGTAATAGAATTTATTACTGTTCTGAAATTTCCCACTTGTTTTCACAGTGATAAGTTTGAGGAGTGATAAAGAATAGAGGAAAAGTAATATATTTGTTTTAGGATGATACTTAGGAATTAGAGCTGCCAGATAGAACATCAGCATAACAAAGGAATCTTTAAACCATGGCATCAATGGCTGGTGTAGTAGCAGACATGGATGCCATGTCGCAATGAGAATAAGTTGGCATGCTCTTTTTCAAAATAGCATGTTTTGGTTCAAATATATTTCATTTTATTCTCACTAGTAAGGAAGGCAGTATAGGGCAAAACAAATTCTGATGTTTAAATGAATATGCAAGAAGCCAATGCAATTATTTACATATTATGTATTTAAGTGATTATTCTTATGTGTTACATTAATAGGTAATTTTTTTTTATTATGAGTGTGTTAAGTGTCTGCTACAGATAACCTGATCCAGAAAGGATGTAAATAAAGCCTTCTTGCAGCTGAAGAAAGTCTCAGGATTAGAGGCCTTGCTAATCACAGGCAGTTTCAGTCACTTTTGTTTCTTCTGGAAGATCAGGATGGTTCAGTGCAATTCCCTTAAGACTGGGAATTAAAATAGTCCGTTGTAGGAAAAGGCCAGGTTCGAGATCACTTGAGGAACTTGAACATACATAAGTCCACAGGATCTAATGAGGTGTGTTGCAGAGTCCTGAGAGAACAGGCAGATGTAGTTGCCAGGCAGGGCTAAGTGCAAGATCCTACACCAGGGCTGGGGAAATACCCAACATCAACAGGAAGAGAGGATGAATGGTTTGAGAGCAACCCTGTGGGGAAGGACTTGGGGAAAAAAAAAGAAAAACAAAACCTCTGTCCTTAGTGATTTTCAAAACTCTATGGTATCAATAACCCTCAACAACTGCACTGGGTGGACTTTTAGCTAGTTGACTCCTGGAGGCCCTTCCAGCATACACGATTCTGTGAGTCTGTGATACAATGTGTGTACAAGATATCCTGTAGTCAAGTGTCTTTTATTTTTTGTGCAATTTGAAAGAGAGTGGGATACAACTGTGCAACTGTTCATTTTGAAAAATGCATTATTTCTCTTTACATGCCTCTGCTGGTTTTCAGACAGTACAAACAATTCCATAGAATAGCTGGAATGCCTAGTGTGACCAGGGATCACCTACAGCTGCCAAATTTGAAAAGCAACCAGCTAGCTTTGTAACATGTCAATCCCCTTCACCATATTAACATCTACTTAATCACAGCATGTAGATTTGTTTTTCAGGAAATAACAGCAAAATAAGTGATCCATGCACAGATTAGTGCCAGCCATTTTGTTTCAAAATTTTAAAACTCAGCATATGTGTTCTAGTTCAGCTTTGCATTCTTTCTGGTTAGAAAAATAAAGGAGTGTGTTTCCTTGTTTGCTTTTTTTTTTTCTTTTTTTTCTTTTGTCTTTTTTTCTTTTTAATGTTCAGCTCAGCCTTAGATTTTCTCTCTGAGATCTACAGAAGAAAAGAAATCAGTGTGCAATGCTTTATTGGCAGCTGTCAGCTGCCAAGAGATAAGATTCTAGGTTTGTGCCTCCCCTGGTGAAAGGGGAGATAAACTGCAAACTGCACTAATGCATTTTTTTTTTTTTTTTTAACTCACTGGGCAGATTTGTACAAGTCCACTAGCCAGCCACCTTGCATGGTTCTGTTTCTAATGAGGCAGATGCTTATTGAATGTATTTGGAGGCACTCCAAAGAGGTAAACTTAATCTGATGGATAAGAATGGTTAAGTTACAAAAGGCACAAATTGGTAAAATATTGGAGTTACTAATTTCACTGCTCAGGAAGGAATGTGTTTTTCTGATGGCTATAAGCACTGATCACATGAAATATCCCTCTTATTTTCCCAGTCAGTGCTTCTGAAATGCTACTGTCTCTGGACACTTTGTAAATTTCCTTTTGTGCATGAAGTGGTCTTCCTTGTTCTTGTTCCCTTGATTGTAACTCTTCCTGCAGCAAAGACCTCTTTCATCTGTGAAAGACCTTGAAGGCCAGGATTGCCTTCTTTCTGATAACTAGTTATCTTCTCTACATAGTCTCTTCTGTATCCCAGCCTATATCTTCCCATTTTCAATTGGTCTGACTCTCTTTTGCTGTTTTTCTAAATGTCAGTATTCAGTGGTTGCTAGTGTATCTTTTTACATGGTTGGCCTTTTTTTAAGTCACCCCTGTTTTTGTCAAATTGCTTGAGCTTGAATTCTTTAGCAAAGCAGAGAACATAATATGGAAGGCAAACAAAAAAAATCATGCTTACCTTATGCTTATATAATACAAAAATCTCAGCAAATTTTATGTGAATAATAATAGTTTTGCCTAATATTATGTGTGATTTTGGGTGAAGCTTTCAATAATGCGTGTTCTCTTTACATTTCAGTGAGATTTATATCTGTAGATGATGCCTGTATCTTAGAAGAATTTGTGTATATATTAATAACATGTAATAGGTCATAGTCAAGTTATTAGGCCAATTATGCTGTTTACAACTGAAGAACATGGTTAATATTCAAAACGTTCAGGCAAAGCTTTGAATAAGTGGATACTTGCAAGTGCTACACTTTGCTACTGGCTGGCATTTTTGGAACATTTTCCTGTAGTAGATTGCAGTAATTATCATAATTGCCATTACCTAATCAAAGAATGGACTGACACTCATTTGTGGTAGATTTCCTTTGAATCTTTTGTCTGGCTTTTGCTTTTATTTGATTAGAGAGTGACCTGCAGACAGACCTGCAACACGTCGAGGCCTGTGATGGATGGTATGTGCTTGTAGAGCCTAGAAAACAAATACATTGTTGTCAATGCTGGACAGAGAAACTTCATGCTCTTACGCAGTAAATCCTGATAGCCACAGGTTTGTGGTGAAATTTCTTTAGTTTCTGCTGAAGGATGCCTAACAAACATAATTTAATATATACTTGCTTTTGATATAATAAACTAACTTATAAGGAGGTAGAATGTAAGCTATGCATTCCAGCCAGAGAAGATACAACCAATTAGAATTAATAATAGTTTTAAAAATAAATTACATTTTTGCTGTTCCAAGTTGTCATCCTATTTTGGTTCACCTAAAAAATGATGTCTGACCTGAAGACAGGATTTATGAATGTCTTGAATATGTGTGAGATACAGGAATGATTCACACTGCTGAAAAAATTATTCACTGAAATGTGCAAGGATAATTAGAAGAAGGAATGTTTGTGCAATGCATGCAACATAAGAGATAGATGCAAGTTCACTTTACATTTGTGGAAGCAACACAGCTATTTAAAATGGAAGTACCTTTAAGTACCTTCTCTCTCATAAGTTTGGTATATCAAGTATTTTTAGTTCAATCACAGTGACAGGAGACATCCCAGAAGAATCTCTGCTGGGGAAAAAAAAAGAAGCAATTGAGGTGTGTGTACATGTTTATGTGGGAGAACTGATTAGATTTCACAGCTTCTTGACTAGAACAAGTATCTGCTGTAAAGTTGTGGAGCTGTACATTGCAGCAGAAACTGAGATGAAAGCCTGTATTGTCCAAAATTTTTACCCATCCCCATAATAAATGTATGTATATTGAAACATTAGTGTATCATTTGGAAATGCAGAACTGACTTGTGTATGCTCAACAGAGTCAAGTCATCCTGTTAAATAGATACTATTGATTGTAAACACAGAGAAATAGTTTGGGTGAGGTTCATCTCAAATTTATCTAGACATCAAAATGTGGGATACTTTAGCGTTTGGTTTTGGTGGAATGATAGTACTTCTAAATCAGAGGCAATTTGCCCATTTCTTCTATAGCTCTGTATTACTGTAAGATAAATTGTCATAATTCATACTTTACCCTACTGTCCTTAGAACAATTACTATTGGGCTAACCTTTAGATCCCGCATCTGGGTTCTATGAATCCCACCAGTTTATGAAATGATTTACTCCAACTGTAATGTTTCACTACAAGATAAATAAAATGAAGTCTACATGGGCTGGTGCAAAGAATTCTGCTGTTAATATGCAGATATGAGTCCTTTTTCTAATTGTCTTGTAGTTTATTGAGTGTTTTGAGCTGCCTTAGCAGTGACATCTGGGCTAGTGAATTAAATACTTCTGTGATCAACCCCAGGCACTGCAGCTTGCTTGTCAGTAATGTCAGATTGTTAGAACAGTCATTGGCCCACTTTTGCCCTGTGCCAGCTAGTATTGTTTCCAAACAATTCCTCCTTATAGTTCAGGAATTAGTGTGGGTTAGTGACTGGTCCCAGTAGGCAGTCTGGATGAGGCCACGTTCATGGAAGGCAGTTTGATAGTATGGATGCCAGTTCTTCTATGCCAGTTGGCCTCAGTGCCAGGGAACCATCCCAATCCCATGTAATTGAGTGGTAAAGAGACATTTCCAAATGTTGTTACTGTAACGAAGACTGACTTTCTTTCTGCAGTGTGTTGGTATGACATCTAGGTGGCCTCCAGGAAAACAGAAAAGAAACACAAGAGTTTCCAGCACACCTTGTCAAGGACCCATTGCTTACTCTGAAGCTGTTACCTGCTCTGTGCCTTGTGTAAAATAAATGTATCAATGCTGTCTCAAAATGGATTTTGTCTAGCATGACAGATGATGAATAGGTTTCTAGGATTATTGAGCAGTTTGATTTCTTCCTTCTTTTGTACTTCTTTTATGAAAAATTTGTACTTAAAAATATCTGAAAGACCCTAAAAATTCAAATAAAGTGAATTTCTAAGCTGAAAACTGTAAAGAATTGAAAGTATTCAGGCTGTTGCTGAATATGATGAGATGTGTTTTTTCCAGGATCTGCTTTCTGGAAAGAAAGCCTGAATTTGATGGAATAATTTTAGAAGTCAAACTTTCCATGGTAAAAATTACACCCCACCCTTTTTCTTAACTAGATTTAGACCAAGGCCTAGCCTTATCAGTGCTTACTTGCTTATCTGTTTCATAGTTTCTTGTTTGAGGGGTTCCTTATTTCTCTGTAAGTATTTTGCTATGTCATGCTTATGGTGCAAAATGAGTTGTTCCTCTCCCATGGTAGCTATGTATCAGTAGTGTGTTTGAAGCATATAGGCACAAAGATTAAAAATTACTTTAAATTCTGTAAAGAAAAAAGCTATTTAAAAGCTAAACAAACTTTTTTTTCCCACTAGCTAGAAATAATCTTGCACGTTTATATCAATAGTTGTGTTATGCTTTATTAAATTCTAAAGTTTTGTTGGCCAAATTTGCATGAAGCACTGACTGGTGTATTAGAGTTGCAGGTATTTCTAAGAGTCAGAACACTGTACAGGTAATTTATTAAGTCAACCAATCTCATTTCCAAAGTAAGTAGGCTTTTCTGTTGAGAACAAATGTCCATCTTTTTTTTTTTTTTTTTTTTTTTTTTTTTTTAACAGACTTTAAGAAGTTAATACACTTAGCAAATGTTGAATTTAAATCAACATGACCTTGACATTTTAATTGAAGTTTTACTGCTCTACTTTTTGAGTTTGCTTCTTTGGTCTGAACATGCGTAACAATCAATACGTGATTTATAAGGAAAAAGACACAGTAACTTGCAAAAACGTGTAGCTCTGAATTTTATTTTCTTTTTCTGATTAAGCTAAAAAGGAAATGTTATGGGTTGCTCTTAAGTAAGAAAAGATGCTGTAAAAAGATGTTCTTTAGAAAACAAGTTCTTTAGAGTTTTCAAATAAACAGTTGTGTCCTTGCTTTGCATAGAAAAACTGAAATGACAGCATGAGCTCCCTGAAAGAGAGAGATCTAGAATTGTTTCCCTACTTTTACAGGGTTCTAGAGATATTGGTGTGTTATGAGACCTGAGTATAGACCAGACTAAATGTTTTAAATGGAAGCAAGGAAAGTGGAGAGAAGTGAGACTGGGGGGAAGTATCTAGGCTTCTGATCTCTCAGTTGAGAGTTTTTGCGGTTATCAGTGGAAAGTCGGAGTTATAGTTAGCAACTAAAAGCCTAAACACTTTCTGAAATCTTTGCTAGATGTAAGTCTAAATATTGATATGAAATCTTGGGCAATAATTCTAACATAAAAGTGCTTTCTGCAATTTATGTTTGGAGAAAACTTTTTCAAAGTTCAGTTATGGTTCAAAGTCAAGAAAAGTCAGGCTGAAAGCCAGTCTCTGTACTGAGAAATTCCTAACAAAAGTCTTCTTTCCTGTCAAAATCTTTGTCCCAGAAGGTGTGGTTCTCTTTCTGAGACAGAGTTTCACAAAGAGGATCTAGAAATTGCGGTAATACATTATGTCATTTTTGTTTCCTGAATGCCACTAATGCACTTCTTTTACAGGAACTGCTGCAGTTTTTCTAAGTAATAGGCCCATGGGTCCAAGTGTTCTGTCCTTTCCTTGGCCATCTTCATTTGTCCAATGCTCACTATACTTTCAGGAGACAGCTTTGTCAGTTCTGTTAGGAAAATTATTTTATGGCACACTTGAAGTCAGATATTTGTCTGTGTCTGTGTTCTCTTTAGTTTTTAGTCTAAATCACACTTCAGAAAGCCAATAAAGGAAGACATGACCCAAAAAAATAAGTGCTTACGATTAAATCATACTTTCTGTGAAATTTACAGTTACATCAGCCCTCCAGTTCTAAAACTGAAAGCGTAATGTTGGGCAAAACCAAGAAAAAAAACTCTTACATTATAGAGCTTTTCAGAAAGATAGATAAATATGAGATTCAAGAAACTGCTGTCATAAAAATACTAATACTTTCTTAATCTGGTCCCCCTGGGACACAGAGGAAGAGAAGGGGTTGCAAATCAGAGAATGAAGATCAGTTATGTTATTGGAACCTTTGTATTTCTTGGTTGTTTTGGATTGGTTTGTTTATTTGTGAGGGTTTTTTTGTTTCTCTCATGGGTCATAATCATGGTTTTAAAGCTAAAGCACCTGAAGACTTGCTGTTCCTAATATTTTATAAAGTGCAATATGTGCACCTTTTCTTTCTCATATGTGCTATAATAAATAATTACTGCCTATTTTCTTACTTATTGTAAATCAGTCATTGTCTAAATACCTGTATCAAAATGACAGCACTTTACCAATTAATGTTTTTGGAAAGTTGTAGGACAGAGAACTGAATATGAAAGTATGTATCTAGTTAGGTCCTTATCAATTTACTCAAAAATCTTTTAACAACATTGTCTGCCTCATTTATGCAGGCCAACATTGGAACTGTTTGGAGTTAATTTGTACTACCTTTTGCTTACTGTTTATACCTTTCTTCTCACTGTGGGAAGGGTGCATTTAGTAACTATACCAGTACTCTGTATGTTTATAAGGCTGTGGAACATACACAGACAAAAATTCCTTCTTTCTAAGTGGGTCGTGAACCCAACCTGTTATTTCTTACTAGGGACTTGTTTCCAAGCATAAGGCAATGATTAAGAATAGACATTGAAGAGAAACCTGGAACATAACACCTTCTTTCAAACTTAGAGATTTCTTTTTAAACAAATGACATTTAAACTTGTTTGTACTGTCTGAAAGTGACAACCTTACCCCACCTAGCAACTCACAAACACTGCTACTTATTGCCGGTAGATGGCATTCTTTATATTAACTAAATAAATAACAGTTTGAAAGGTTTTTTGGCAGGGCTTTGTTTTTTGTTTTGTTTTGTTTTGATTGGTTGGTTGGTTTTTGTTTTTGTTTTTGTTTTTTTTTTCCAAGGTGGATGATAGAAATTGGCTTTTCAGGGTGTTCATGGAAATGATACATACTTGCTATTTTGAAGTTTGACAAAATTGCTTACTTCAATTCAACAAAATGGTCTTCCTTTTTTTTTTTTTCTTCCAAAATGAAAGTGATTCCAGAATCATTTAATGATACAATTCAATTGTTTTAGGAATTTTTCTTTTTGTTTCAGGTGAGGAAGAGAAAATTATTTTCCACTTCTGGAATATAAATAAAACTATTTAATGGAGAGTTAGAATTTAATATTGTTGTTTTCATTCTATAAAACTTTAAAGAAATTTTTTCCTGCCCTATTGCTTAGTGTCTGCAACACCTATACACTATAGACATGACCGTTTTTTCTGTCATAGGTCTGTAATGGCCTGTGGCAGAACTGAGGGAATGACCCAGGGACATGAGTCCAGGTGTGGTTTATAGCTCTCCAGCTGTTTGGTGGTTGGGTTTTCTTCCCCCTATTTGAATGCTTAATCCAAAACCCACTAAAGTTAACATGGAGATGTATACAGACATCAGAAATTTTCACCTGTTTCAATGCATACCAAAAATAAGAAGGCTGCTCTCAAAGAAAAGTATGTTAATGGAAGATAACCAGAAGATTTTTCCTGCATTAATCATACTGGAACCCATGACCTTTGCAATGATAAATGAGCAAGTGAAGTGTAGAAGATATTTCAAGATGCATTAAATTTCAAAATGTATTGCATATATTGATCCTTGTGGCTTTTGCATGTGCTGAATGTTTATTTCACAGGCACCAACAAGTAGATAGGAGCCAGACACTCCTGAGAGTATGTTGACTAGAAGCCTAATTTTCCCAGCTGGGATACTGGAATACAGTACCCTCAGTTCAGTTTGCTACTGGATGCAAACTCATTGCATCTTTTTATCCCTGCACAGTAAACAGATGTGAGCTTGAGGTGAGTGTGAGTAGCAGCCTCTCAAATGAGCCTTCTCTGGTTGGAGGAGGAAATGCCAAATGTGGGACACTTTCCAGCTACAAACTATTGGTGATGATGAATATGTATCTATGAAATAATGAATTCATATCAGCAATGGCTTAGTTTCTAAACCTAGCCTTTGAATGGCAGTGACGTTCAGTCCATTATAGTGTACAGCTGTGTCAAACTGAAAAGCTAAGCTGAAAGACCTTTAGTCCCAGGAGGTCAATTGACCTAAACAGGCTTACACCCTCTAATAAAGAAGAAAAATAAATAGATTTTTATCTTACTGCACATTTGTGCTTACTGGCAAGAAAATCTATTTTTCCCAGGACTATCAGAAGTCCCATGTGTTGTGACCTGGTTGCAGTGGTGATTCTTGTCATGACCCTGTAGTCAGAGAACCGAGTTGAGCACCAGGGAATAACAAAGACATTTTAATTATGTTTATGCTTATGGACAAAATGCCCATGGAAAGAATATTCAGGTCATCAGTAATGCTCTGTTACCCAGAGGTTATTTCATTTACCCAGTTTTCATTGGAAATGTCCTTCAAAAATGCTACTTTCTTAGGGAAAATGCTGCCACATGAATGTGTACCAAATACCACCATAACACATAAGGAGTCACATTAATTTTATGTAGCTCAAGAAGTAAGATATTTTTTCTGTACAGCACAAATGTTCAGATTTTTATGCAGAACATGCACTGGAGCGTAATTGAAGAGTAGCTCAAAGTGTCTCCCACCCTTTAAAGTTTCATATAAGCTTTGAATGAACTCTGAAGCTAAAAAGGATTTATTATAAATCAGAAATATCACAAACATATGCAGACATGGTTTTATATATGTAAGGTCATATTGGAATTCTGTATTCTGCTTATCTGTTAAATTAAAGGTGCAAATTAATATTTGTCAAGTAAATTTGATTTAATACTATAATCCATGCCTTTACCAAAAAGCACAGGCTACTAATCTGCTTTATCATTTTTGGAATGATGATTAACTTGAGCTGGCATGCAAATGTTATGAATTCTGTATCTTTTTATTCAAGTTTTTACCTCTAGGAACATTTTTTGGGCTTGTACCCAAATGAGTAATAGTTTTGTTTTATTAGTTTCAGCATGTTTTAATACTTAAATGCTGTTACCATAACCAAGAAATATGGTGATCTTTTTTTCCACTTCTGGATATAGAAAGAATGGGATAGTTAGTCTGAATAGCCTGAACTTTATTTTGTATTAGCTGTCTTTTTGTTTCATATCACAGATTCAAAGATACTTCTAGATACCACTGTGTGACCTTTGCTACTGATCTGTTAGCAACTGGAATATGATGCATCATTGATTATCACATAATGCATATATTTACAAGAAATAATATACTCAGAGGCCTCTTGGCTTCTTATATATGATATATTGAATGTCATTATTGGTATATTACATTGATTAGTCATAGGTGATCAATTTTTGACTGGAGATATCACCATAATTTTATGGTCAAGAAGGTATCCATCCAGTTTTTGTGGGGGTACAGATGAATAGTAATTGAATAATAAACATTCAATGATAACTTTATAAGCATTTTGAGTAATTAGCGCAGCAAAAAACAAAAGGGTAATGATGAACAGAGGTAAATTATAAGACGTGTAAATATGGCTCTATCATTTTCTAAGCCTTAGAAATTCTTTGGTGGCAACAGTAACCAAGCAAAAGGCAGCGGAAAAAAAAAAAAAAAAAAGCAGCTCTGAAGAGGCAGAAGGAAGGGCATTATAAATATAAATACAAATGTATTAATTAACACTAACACATGTTTTACAGAGGTCTGAAATTAAGTGCATTATGATGAGCAGTTGTACCTAAATCAAAGCAGGATGTGCAAAAATCTGTCACCTGTAGAATTATCTCACATGTCAAACTTCAGACATTAATTACAGTTCTATTCTTGGGTCACCTCAGTGAATATATTAACAGTGGGTGACAGGAATTTCAGAGAAAACCTCTTATTCCTTATGTTGAGTATTGTCAAGCTTATAGGCATCTTGAAGAGATGATCAGTCTTCTGGGCAGGAAGCTTGCATATCTGTAAGTCTACAAGTTTTATCAATTTCTATTGAGATTAGGTAGATCATTTATCAGATGACAAACTTTCAAGGATAATCTAATAAGCAGACACTCCATAGAAAAAAAAGTAATCTATAAGAGTTTGTTCTCCTATTCAGCAGTTTTTCTTGTCTCTATGTTTAATTTGTAAATTCTTAAGATTATTTTCTTTATAGCAAACAGTTATGCAACTTGACATGATTGGTTTCGGTCATCTAGATTTAGCTGCAAGGCAAATAGGACATGCAAACACAGCCAGTGGCAAGTAATATCTCAAATAAAATCTGAGGCTCCTTTAGGTGTAAATGAGAACTCACACTAAATGCATGACCTTATAAATAGTGCTCACTGATACGGAACTACATATTAACTATCATTTTGTCATATGACAAGTGAATCTGTATTTCTTAAGAGCTCTTTCTGAGGTGCTGAATGTGGTTCTTTCTCAATGGGAATGACTCATCACAAATTTGATATTGTGACATTTTCAATTTTTATTCCATCTTGTCCATGTAGCTCAGTTTTATACTCTCGAGAGTGTTACACATTGACTGAACTGAATCAGCAAGGTGACATAATCTCATCTAGATTCACTTAAAAGGATTGTGAAGCAATAGATCATTTAGGTAATGGAGTGTTATAATGATTTATTCTGCTTAAAATCTTGTAAAATAGAAATTTCTCTCCTCACAGAGGGGTGACTTCTGGACAGCTATCTTTTATGAGCTAGAAAAAGGCTATTTCCCCCCTCATAAGAGCAGGTTTTCTTTGGAGATTAACATGCCTAGATTTCCAAGGGTGGACCATTTAGTCATTGTTAAGGTGGATGTGTACAGGCACCATATTTTCAAATGTGAAACCTAGTTTTCATTTATCTTGCTTGTGTCTCTTCATATCTGTGAACAGCTGAGTGGGGTTTTACTTACACAGGTACTCACAGAAAGTGAATCTCAAGTTCAGAAACCTAAAGATTTGCACTCTTATTGCTGCACTTCTATTATTTAAAATTTCGGGCAAAGCTTGGCTCAGCAAGCCAACGGAATTTTTCAGTCTCCTTCCAGAGGCAAGTAAATAAGCCAGTCAGGGACCTGATCACAATCTTTACATGGAATTACATTATGCCAGTAAGGATTGTACGTGATAAAGGAAATGCACTCTTCATTATTTTAAAGAACATGTTACAGTTTCTAAACCCTTTTGTCAGAATCCCAAATATCTTGTGCCGCATGCTGAAAACATTGCAAGGCTGACATGTCAGTGTGGTTAATGCCCTTGAGTTATGCTGAGTATTTTCTATATAGTTTTACATGTGGGAGGCCTTTAGGGGTTCCTTCATTTGATGGAATAAATACTTGTGAGGAAATAATTAACTCCATATTTCTTGAGGAAACTTTTGCTGAATTTTGATATTAATGGTATATTTCTAGGATATGATTTGCCTAATAATGGCAGAAATGTTACAGTGTAAGGCACTATTATCAATAGAAAAAATTACATAATCAATGTATAAAGTAAATCTTTTTTAAACTCCTTTGAAGACAGAGGGGGCTGAATGTTTATGGGCAAGGTGAAGTGTTCCTGCTGTATCTGAATATCTATGTACAGCTCAGTAGTAAAGCAGTAAAAAAAGATAAAAATAGGATAAACTTGGAATAACATAAAATGGACCTGGAAATGGAAGAAGAAACAGAAATGCAAAAATGTTGGGAAAAATGTCCATTCTCTTTTCCTCCTGCACTGGGTGCAGGTGTCAAGATGGTGGTGGGGGTCGCAGGGACAGCCTCTGTGAAGGGTGACTGGGGCTGTCCCACACCAGGCACAGCCGCCTCCAGACAACTCCAGCCAACCCACAGCAGGGCACAACTGAGCACCTCAGCCACGATGGTGGTGGTGCCTCTGGAAAAGTGTATTGAAGAAAGATTGGAAAATGGTGGACAGGGCAGAGGGAAACAGAGTAAGAAGCAGCACTATGAACACTGAGGGCAGAGAGAGGAGGAGAAGGAGGTGCTCCACAACAGGGCAGACATCCACTGCAGCCTGTGGAGAACCCACACTGGAGCAGAACTGTGAGGAGGAAGGAGCGGCAGAGAGGAGATGTTATGGCCTGACCAGAACTTCCATAGCCCACTCCCCCTGTGCCTCTTGTGGGAGGGTAGGAGAGGACTCAGGAGTGCAGTAGTGAAGATGAACATGGAAAAAAGTAGGAAATGTTTAGTTTAAGGTTGTCTTTTTGTTTCCCAGTACACGAATTAGTAACTGAATATCTATTTAATAGTAGCAGATATTAAATATTCACTACTAATAGTTAAATATTTATATTATTAATATAATTAAAATTAATTCTCTCCAGATTGGGTCTGTTTCTCCCACTGAATTTAACTTTGAAAAAACAGTTCACAATTCTGAGGTTTAGATTTCATACAGACATGTACTGAGGTCATAAGTTTCTGTTTTGTTTATGAATGAAGCCGTATCTTCAAGAAAGGCCTATGACTGTGATTGGATGGTGAACACAGCACTTTCTCTGACTACATTTTGATGATTAAAGACTTTCCTTACTATAACTATTTGCAATATAAACACCTAACATTGATATGGTCTCCTCTAATTCCTACTGGAATTAAAACAAGCAAGCATGAATTCTGGGGCTGGCCCACTAGGAAAGAGAAAAAAGGTTCATCATTCCCACAAAATCAATGCTGCTTTAATGATTCATTTTTCAAATGGTAGTTATCCTTAGTCAAGATGAAACCAAGACTAAACATCATTACATGAAATTTTGGGTAATGGTGGTGATGACAGTTGTGGACTAAGAATGAATATTGACTACTAACACTTGGTCTGAATGATCCAGGTGGGTAGAAGCATAAGCTGTCAATACCTTCCCAGAATTTCATTACAGCTAGGTTACACATAGTATTATTAGGTCTTAATTTGGTGTCACATAAAAAGAAATATCTGGATAGGCCAAATAATCAATTTAAAAATCATCATTTAGGAAATGTAGCCATTTTACTGTGCTTGGTTTTGAGTGTTAATATGTTTTGAATGAATGAGGTCAAATAGCACCAAATTCAGAATTTCTTTACAATTAATATTACCTAGCTGCCAGGATAGGAAAGAACGGTAGATAATAAAATAAAGCAAACACCTCTAAAAATAGTAAAAGATGATGCTATACTAAGCACAAATATATACATTTCTATAAAACTACACAGTCATGAAAAAAACCAAACATTAGCAAGGAAGATTATTTTCAATTATTTCTCTTCTTTTCTACTTCATGTCTTTCTAAAAAAAACAGTACTTAGGGGTATATACTTCCTTTGTTTAGCTCTGTGACAAAAGAATTTAGTAAGACTGTGTATCTGTTGTGGTTCAGGAATGGTATTCCCCAATTTATTACTTCTGCTAAAAAGAAGATCACAGGTTGCTCTCCTCCCACCTCCGATGGGAGTTACAAAAGGCAAGGATCCTGAGTTGAGATAAGAATAATTTGCTGGAAACAACAATGAGATAACAAAACAGTTACAGCAACAATATTAAAAACAGAAGTGTTCACCAAGCCCTGGACAATGAAAAATAGTGACTGACCCTCCACCTGCTACACTTTCCCCATGACCAGAAAGGAATGTGAGGAAGAGAGAGTCCTTCTCCTGCACCACTGGCAATTATGTAGGATGGTATTGAATAACATCAGGGTATTGGCCATGCCCACAAGCTCCAAACTCCATCTCATCACAGCTACTGTGAAAAATTAACCCTGTCCTTGGCCAAAATCAGGTCAATATCCTAAGGCAAAGCATCAAAGGATAGGCCAAGACTAGTTTTACTGTTTTCACAGGTAAGAGCAGATCTCTTAAGGTTAAGCAATAATTTATTCATGGAGAAAATGTTGAATGATTGGGACTTCAAAAACTGTCTGGTTTTATTTTTTCCCCTCAACTCCACCTACTTCATTAGTTAGCCACCATAACGCAGAGCTGATATTCTGGATGGTAGTGACACGATGAGTGGAACCTGTTCTCCTTTCCAAAAGGTTCCCAATAATGATATTTCTAACTAGGCCTGTAGCAAAGTTTATGTGCAATTTTTACACTTCTTGCAGCTGTGTAGAGTACTGTGAATTTCACAGAGAAATACATCATGGGACAGTTTTGTAGTTTTGCAGGTATCTTCAAGGTAACCTCTTGTTTCAGTCTGAGATAGCTCAGATCCCTCTTAATATTTGCTGTCAGAGACACCACATTAGTGTGAAGGAAGGATAAAATACTGCATGGTGAGTCTTTTAAATGGCACTATTTGTGCACTAGTAGATGCATAATGGGAAGCTAATGATTCTGTGCCTATATGTTCAATAAACCAAACTGTGGTTTATGTTTGGGCTCTGCATTTAGTCAGCAGCTATCTCAGGCTTAATTTCAATTACTCTGTCATCATTTGTATTCTCTTAGTGCCTCTGCTTTCCATTTGAGTTGGAAACAGTATTTCTTTAAGCACTGTATGCCTATGTGGCAACAAGTGATGACTCTTCTCTGAAGAGGTTTCCTGTTTAAGGAGGGACCGTTCTGTTCCACTGACAATAAATAATGGCCCATGGGAGATGAAGGGAACATTGCCTTCTCAGGTTTAGTGTTAGCTGAGATTTTAATTGTTCTCTTGGCTTCTGTGTTATAATATAGTTTTCTCTGCTCCAAGGTTCAACAAACTATATGTTTTATTGTGAAGTCTGATATTCCCATGTAAGAAATACATAACTAGATACTTCAAAACAGCATGATGGAATATTTTTAACTTTTAATCTGAACTACTGAGCAACATCTTCTTTCACTCCCCATAATGGAGTTCAAGAACCTTCCTAAATGCCTAGCACCTTAATGGATCCATGAGGGGTTTTTACAGTAATTAATATTTCAAAACAACACAGATTAATTAGATTTCATCACATATTTATTGTTATCTTCATATTTACTCTCTCAGGATTTCTTTGCACTGCTTCTTATTTAGTATAACTTGGGTTTGTATTTGGTGTTATGAAGACTTTTGACAAAGAGAAATATTGGGAATTTTAGTAATTAGGACAGATTTGCAAAATCATATAAAATACTGCGTTTTCTTAGCTGCACTCAAAACACTGTCCGCATTGATGTGTATGTTTTCATTCTTAGGAGTCAATGAGAACTATCTACAACACTTTCAAAGTTTTGACTGGCATCTGAAGGTGCTGAAATGATCTTTCTGATTGTTGTTTAGATTCTTTTGGGAGATGGAAGAGGGGGAAAATGTTTTGAGAATAGAATAAGGCAAGGACTGATTTCCTCTTCCACCCTCCCCCACACACACCTCTTTTTTTTTTTCCCTTTTGTTTTCCCTTCCTGTAACTTTACCACTGGATATCTGAGAAAAAAAAAAAAAAAAAAAAAAGATTGTCTGTACTGTCAATCAAGTAAGAATGGTTGCTTAATTCATGAGTTTTATATCCTTTTTCTCATATATCTTCATACAACTTTTTATAGATTATAATGTCTACTTGTGGATCCATAGACAATCTTGAAGGGGTCCGCACTCTTCTGTGAGAGATGCATGGTAGCGAGCTGAGCTTTGTAACACGGCATTTAGCACATCAAACTGAATTCTTCTGAATCTTCCAAAATTTTTGTGGATAGTGAAGGGATGCAGAATCAGATATACTATTGCTTTGGTTCAGTACAGCAATTCTTGCATTGTTTTGTTTTGTCTATGGTGAATCAGGATCTCCCTGTGTTTTGGTTGATTTATTCATACAACCACCTTAGCATATATTCCATGACAGGTAGTGCCTCTTAGCTTCCAATTTATAAACAGGGTAGCAAGAAACTATTTTCAGTGTCTTCTGTAAGTATAAATAGATGATGCCTTCTGTCAACATAAATTATGAAGTTACAATCAAACTGACTAATGTTAATGTGGCATCCAAATTCATTCCGTAGATAGGTCCTAACTTCTAGGAAAAGAGAAAAAAAAGGTGGCAAAGCATGTATTCCTTAGTCAACTTGTTGGGTGCAGAAATATCTGAGCCTATCTATTTAAACTTCTTGTTCCTATTGGAATTACCTTTTTTACCCTAAATCACTGTGAAATCTACATTTGTCTTCCCAACTATTTCAGACACATCCTGCAGATACAGCTAATTAAGAGCCAACCACTAGCTGGAGTTTCCCTCAGTGCTTTCCACTGATTTGTTTTTGTTTATGATGTGCTTTGTTTGTTTCATTTCAGTGATACATTTGTGCAGTCTTATTTAGCCTTTAGAGCATCAAGTTACTGGAGCATCAGTGCACGCGGCATGAAAAGAAATGAGTCATTCACCCATTCCCAATCTTTTGTTTCCTCAGCTGATTGAAGGGTTCAATAAATTACTGTGGTTCATAATGACTATAAAAGTTAAACACTATTTTTATCTCTTCAGCTGTGTTTTAAATACAGCATTGGGATCTATCATTCTGTCATGGAGAGAGGCTCTGGAAGCATTTGACAACTTATAATCTTTCCTCCTTCACATATTCATGAGAGAGAAAGATTATGCATGCAAGCAATAACTTTACACATTAATTATTGAGTCAGATATCAGGAAGACCATAACTTCATGAAAGACAATGCACAGAAATACTTTGATTTGAAGAAAAGATGAAGCTCAAGGGCAAAGATCCTGAGGTTTGAATAACAACAGATAATTTCCTGTCCTTCCTCCTCTATCCCTTATCTAAGTCACGGGCTAGAACATCTACGTTATGAAAAGTCCCTAACGAGGAACAGAAGTGAGCAGCAGGAAATACAGCTGTTCATTGGGCTCATTAATGGACTTGGGCAAGGTCTGACTAGCACCTATTACAGATGGTGTAATGAGATCCTTCTGTCAGTAGTGTTTCTTAGCATGCTGCAAGGAGTCAGCGGGGCTATGACTCTACAATTTTCTATATTTTGATAAATTCTGTTCTTCCTGGAAAGAAGATGAAACCAGCCAATTGCCTTGCTCAGACCATGCAGTATGAATGGTGGGCTTCTACTACCTTCTTCTGCCCTCTTTATTGCCTTATTATTTGACTTAATGAATCAATGCCCCCATCTCAGTACATCAAGCAGCAATAAGGTAGCCCCCTAATTGGTTCATGACTGTTGATGATTCATACTACTAATTCAAAGTAATTCAACTGGCTGTATTTTGGAAGCCACTCCACTCATTCTTAGACTGTTAGTATTTTTTGATGCTAGCACCTATAATTCATTGTGGTATTATACAGGAATAATTGTCTGAAATAATTTGTTCAAAAGAGAGAGAAAAAAAGCACTTCTTTTGCCCTTTCATCTACAAACTGCAAACAGAAACAACTCTGGACAGGAGTTAACCCATTCTCTTGAATAATCTTTTGCAGATTAAAAGATGGAGAAATACTAAGCAATTCTTTCTCTTCAAGTGACATTTGAATTTGACACTTCCCACAGCCATTTTTATTCCAATAACATGGGAAGGATATGAAATGAATTTAGTGCAGAATGAGAGATGGCTGTTGTCTTTAACCTGCCAAGTCTCATGATAAACTCTGTAGACTAGAGCCTTTGTTTTAAGATTATAAATACTCTGTTTCTAGTAATCTCAGCTTTTTCTATGTATTGCATATGATAGGAACAAAACAGTTACAGTTATCTACATACATACATGTAAATGAACAAATGTAGTAGCAATGACACTTTGGCACTGTTGCATAATTTACTGTAGGTTCAGCTATATATCCTTCTATACAAAACCCAGATAAGGGGATTTGGATTTGGTTATCTGGAATTGCCAAGCTTTTGTACTTCAGAGGCTTTATTCTATTGCCATGCTTCTTTTGCCAGAAATTGTATTGGTGTGTCCTAGAACATATTTCTATTTTATTTTATTTTATTTTATTTATTTTATTTTACCTAAATTCTGCTATTTTAATAATTTTATTTTATTGTTTTATTTTTTGAGATGTGCACTGGTATGCTTTGAAATCCACATAATTTTTCTGGAGAAACTGGCTGTTCATGGTTTGACTGGGTATGCTCTTCATTAGGTGGAAAACTGCCTGGATGCCCAGGCCCAGAGAGTAATAGTGAATGGATTCGTACCTAGTTGGTGGCTGATCACCAGTGGTGTTCACAGAATTCAGTATTGGGGCCAGTCCTCTTAAATATCTTTATCAGTGAGCCGGATGAGGGGATCAAATGCACCCTCAGTCACTTTGCAGGTGACACTGAGTTGGGCGGGAGTGTTGATCTGATAGAGAGTAGGAAGGCTCTGCAGAGGGATCTGGAAATGCTGGATCAATGGGCCAAGGCCAGAGGTAAGAGAGTCAGCAATGCAAAGTTATGGGTCTTGCACTTGGGTCACAACAACCCCATGCAATGCTACAGGCTTGGGAAGAGTGGCTTGAGAGCTGCTCAGCAGGAAGGGTTTACAGATGGCTGAACATGAGCCAGCAGCGTCTCCAGGAGGCCAAGAATGCTCATGGCACCTTCTTCTGTACCAAAAATAATGTGGCCGGACAGATAGGGCAGTGATTGTCTCCCAGTACTTGGCAATAGGTGAGGCCACACCACAAGTACTGTGTCCAGTTCTGGGCCCCTCACTTCAAAAAGGGTGTTGAGGTCCTGGAGCGTGTCCGGAGAAGGGAACAGGGTCTAAAAAACATGTGCTCTGAGGAGTGGCTGAGGGAACTGGGGTTGTTTAGTCTGGAGAAGGTAAATATTGAGGCTCAAGGGGTATCTCACTGCTCTGTACAACTACCTGAAAGAAGGTTGTAGTGAGCTGAGAGTTGGCGTCAGTCTTTTCTGCCACCTCTACAGTGAAAGGATAAGAGGAAATGGCCTTAAGTGGCACCAGGGGTAGTTCAGATCCGATAACAGAAGAAAAATTTTCACTGAAAAGTGGTTAGGCTTTGGAATAACTTGACCAGGAGTCACCATCTCTGGATTTGTTCAAGAGGTATCTGGAAGTGGCACTTGGGGATAGCGTTTAGAGGTGATTATAGTTGTGCTAAGCTGATGATTGAACTAGATGATCTTGAAGATCTCTTCCAACCTTGATGATTTTGTGATTTTGTGAACTGGTGTTGCAAAAACAGATATCCCTCATAAACTTATAATGATTTTCTATATTTCTTCAGTTGTAGACTTGAAGTCTCATTCTGAGAAATTTGTTATACATCAGAGTTATTCTCTACAAAGCAGAGAAAAAGTAAGGTAATAAATTAAAAGGTATAGAGCAATTCTTTTTTCAAACTCCAGAAATGTCAACAGCTTGAAGTTTTTCCACAAGTCCTTAATCCATGTCACTTGCTTCAGTTAAATGCATTTTCCTTGCAGGCTGCCCTATTTAAGCCCATTTTTATTAGAATTCCCCTATTAAATTATAGGCTTTGCTTTGCATTCAAATTGTTGATATGCTTTTCAGGCTTGCTGCCTGACATTGTTAAGTACCATAAAGCTGTTTGCCCTCTTCAATTTCTTTGAATAACCTTTTATGCTATTTGGAGTGTGTTCTAACCTATTTATGCTCTTATACAACATCCCCACCATATCCAAATGCCTTCCAGTTGCCTGCTAAGAGGAAGAGCGCTCGAGACTCACTCTTTTTCTCACCCTTTCCCAAAGGAGTTGAATTGAGAGTTGAAAAAGAACTATACCTTGTCCCCCCAGCAGAGAATGGTAATGTTTGTGGCAGTCTTCATCCTCTTAACATTGCAGACCTCCTCCTGAGAATCTTACACTGCAGCATAGATAGCATTTATTTTTGTTGTTTTATTTTTAATCGAAAATAGTTTTGTGCTTAATCTGGATTTGAGCTCTTACAGCAGATCTTGTGCTAGAGCTTAAGACAAACCAGAAGGTATTATCATCAGTGCTACTGACTGACTGAAAGATAAGAACACTGAATATTTTTTTTATACAAGATATTTGATTTTTTTAATAAAAGAAAACTGAAAAATAAGTTGAAATTTCTTGATAGAACATTTTTGAAGGTTACTGATGGCATAGTTTCATTCTTAAAATTGGCTTATTTCTGATGGGATGTCCTACAAACTTTCATCTTCCCTAGGAAATACATTTACAATAAATGTGGAGCCCAGTTTTGATAGTCTAAGACTGCAAAGCAGAGTAGTTCTTTCTGCTTTCATGGATGTCACTTCATTTCTAACTCTGAGGGTTTTTTTCTTAGAATCCTGCAGCCAGTGGGGCAGGTAAATTGAGTTACTTGAAGTGCATCATTTACAGAAATTTGAAATCTATCACTGTTTTACAGATAGCTGGCAAAAACAATGGTTTAATATGTTGCTATATTGATTCCGGTCCTAATTTATGCATTTGGGAAAAGCACAACCTATTATTAAGAAATAGTATGCAGCCTTTGCATATCATATACATAACTTCATTTCAAAGAAGTGCAGTGTGGAGATGTTGGATTGTGTAAAATATTCCATTTTCCAGATTGTTTCATATTTTTTTGATGAATCAGAAAGTGTTGAGTGCAAATATGCATTGTGCATTTCCACCACAAGCTTTTGGAAAACCTGTATTTGTTTTTCCCCCAAACCACTCAATGATCACTAATTAATCAACAAACTTTTTTTTTTCTTTGCATCCTACAGGAGAGATATTGTAATAATTCAT
This sequence comes from Margarornis squamiger, assembly GCA_035222235.1. Classification (NCBI taxonomy): domain Eukaryota; kingdom Metazoa; phylum Chordata; class Aves; order Passeriformes; family Furnariidae; genus Margarornis; species Margarornis squamiger. Next base: position 80,190,794 of record JAWWTY010000001.1, read on the forward strand.
CTCAAAAATCTGTGATTTTTTTCCTGGGTAATGGAAACTCATGAACATCTTTATGCCATGGTAGATCAAAGGAAGAAAAAGATTAAAATGAAAAAAATGTTTTACTATGAGGGTGACCACACAGTGGAAAAGGTTGCCTAAAGATTTTGTGTAATCTCCACTCTGTAAGTCATTCAGAACCAAAGTGGATGCAGACCTGAGCAGACAACTGAGAAGCAGGGACGACAGACTTGCTCAGAAGGGTTGGACTAGATGATCTCCAGGTCTGCCTTCCTGCTTCAACCATTCTGTGATCCCTTTTGATGGCACTGTGACTTCAATTAACTGAAAAGACTTTCCCACAAGGGCAGATTAATCTCTTGAATTTTGCGGCATCACTTCATGGCAACAGTTTCATTTTTCCATCAATATAAATTAATTAATGAAAGATAACGTACTGCAGTCCCTTGGAAGTAGGCTATTTAGTCCATCTCTTTACTGATTTGAGATGGTGTGAATTCATTTTAGTGGGCTAATACTGGAGAGTAGTGTTGTTCATGTATTTCAATGAAAAGGAACAGCTAAGACAGTCCTCAGTATATGTATCTCTCTGGTTTATATATAGATATAGATTTTGCTTGTGCTTTGTTTCCTTTTCTACTTGTGTAACAAGGATATGAGAATTGGATGTTCACTCATCACTTAACTTCCCGGGACTCGTTCCCTTGCAGCAGGCACTCACTACGACTGCCTGGCCTTATCTGGGAAGAGGGCATTGACAGAAAGAGGAGAGCGAAAGTGGGGAGTTTGGAGAGCTGCTCCTTCTGATTTTCAGGTTTTGGAAGGATACATCCATCATTGACTAGTTTACAGTTCACATTAGACTGTGCTGCCTACCGAGGCTCTCCTTTACTGAAATACTTGGAACCACAGGCATTCTTAAATTTGAGTTCATTTTCATTAAGAATCTATATGCGCAAGATAAATATATGAGCTTTCACACTTGAGTTCCAGACACATCCATCTAGTTACCATGGATTACATTTAATCAAGGTCTTTGTATGGTATGTACAGCTGTATAGGAGTTAATATGATTCTTTAGACAAATATATAATTTCATTAGGAATATAGGTCATGAATGAGCACAAAACTCTTCAGTTTGTCTATAGGGTCTTCTACAGAAAATTCTGAGTTTGTGTTTTGTAGTGTTAGCAAGATCTAGCTCCAGAAATGAAACCACATTAGTGTAGCAGCATGCTTGAGTAGTTGAGCTCTGCTAAGCATCTGTATTCATGCTGATAACTTAGCTTTGGATCCAGCTCTGTTTGGAAAGACTGTGCAGATCAATCCTTAAAGGTTTTATCTCCTTCCTAGCAGAGGCAGAAGGATGGGGTAAAGGCTGATGCATAATTTCTTACCTTTATAGTGTAGATGCAACAAGGAGCTTGTTCTGTGTTGAACTTTTTACAAGGACACCTAGTGACAGGACAAAAGGGAATGGCTTTATGGAAAGATAGCAGGTTTAGATCAGATATTAGGAAGAATTTCTTTACTGTGAGAGTGGTGAGACACTGAAAACGAGTTGCCCAGAGGGGCTGTGGGTGCCCCATCCCTGGAAGTGTTCAAGGCCAGACTGGGTGAGGCTTCAAGCAACTGGGTCTAGTGGAAGGTGTTCCAGCCCATGGCAGGAGGGTTGGAACTAGATGATCCCTAAAGTCTCTTCCAACCCAAAACATTCTGTGATTGTATGAAACACGGAACTGCATAGTTTCACTCGTGAGAGCATTTCATGATGTTGTAGATCTGTGTGTATACATTACTCTATTTGCCAGTCCAAATTTTCCTCTATTTGTAAATTATTTCAATTTGTCACTTTTAGGTGGTGAGGAGGTTATTTTCCCTAGAATTTTGATCTTCAGTGCCATAAGGCATGTGATCATATAATTTTGATATAGCTTGCTGTGAAACAGCATTGTTACTTTTGCCTTTAAGAAACACTTGCATGCATGTGGTCATGCATGGGTTTTGTGTATAGAAAATACCTGTATCCATCTGTACTGCAATTTTTCAGATCAAGGCATTTTGGGGGAAAATGCCTAAGAAAATAATTGCATTTGCAGAATAGAATCAGAAGCATGGAATCATAGACTACTTTGCGTTGGAAGAGACCTCTAAAGGACATTTAGTCCAACCCCTTGCAGTGAGCAGGGACATCTTCAACCTGTTCCAGTGTTTCAATCACTCTCATAATAAAAGCTGTCTTCTTTACATCTAGTCTTTAATTTAATTTAAAACCACTACATCCTGTCCTATCAAAATGTTGCATTCAGCTTGTCTCTTGACATTTGGGGTGGGGCTTTTTTAGTTTTGTATCCTGATTTTACCGGTCTACTGAACACTGAACCTCTGCTCAGCAGTGGTGCCTTTTTTAGGGTAAGCCTGAGTCATCTTTTAATTAGATATTAAAAGTGAGCCGGGGTTGTGTATGGTTATATGTATTTCTTATACTGTATAAACTATTCAATTTGTGGATATTTTTCCCTTGTGTCATGAAACTTCTTGGTAAAATACATTTCTTTTTCATTAATTGCAGCTATAAATGAAGTAGTGGAGAAACAGATAGAGATGGCTGTAATGTTTCCTGTTGTGATCTTTGAGACAGGATGGATGAATGAGTCATTCATTTAAGTAGCAGTGCTGATAATGAAGGCTTCAAGGAAGATATTAAATTCTGTCATTGTGATCTGCCTGTGCTCAGACACCAGATTCTGAAAGTGACAATCCCAGACTGTCCAGGTCTGCTGCAACACATCCTACTCTGGCAATTCCCTGCTGCTGCCTTGCTTGTTGACCCCTTTTACCATCAAAAATTCTGAAAGCCAGACCATTACTGTGCAAAGTGGACAGTCCTGAGATCTCTGGCAGTGATGTTGAAATGCATGCAGCCTCACTGCTGGGGAGAAGGCAGGGCTGCTGCTCTTGGGAAAGAAGCAGAGTGTGACTGACTTTTTAAAGTAGATGCTTTATTTCTTTAAATGTTCGTATGTGCACTGCAAGAGCTTTGATGTGTTGTGCATGCTACTGATGTTATAGTACATGTGGTTGCTGCTTGTTTTCAGCTGATGTCTCCACTGCTCTTTTTCCTCTCACAACTGAGTATCAGTTTCTGCCCTTGTCTGATCTACAATTTCCGCCCCCTTTAACTTATGCCTCCCACTATTTCTCACAGGAAAATAATGAGTTCTAGTGATTATTTTCCCTACTTTTTCCCACTCCCTCAGCTGCAAGCCTCACTAGCCTTTCAACTCCAGGAGGGGGAAATTAAAATGGCAACAAAATTAGTAATTCTCCTGTGGCAGACTCTTATTTGTTGCTGTCAGTGCTCTGCCATAACTCAAGTTCCTGGGGAGAAGGGTTAAAATCCAAGCAGTTGCTCGAACCTTACATTTTCCTGCACAGGAATTTAATAACACACCAGTTTTTCAGTTGCATGGAGCTACTGAGAGGGGGATTAAATACAATTTTCTTATGACTATATTAGCAAAGAGGAGCCAAACCAACTTCTTTTATGAAATAAATGCTTTTTAGATCATTATTGCTTGCTGCTATAAGAAACCGAAGCAAAACAAAACAAAAACTTTATTAGCTTAAACAATAGATTTATAGAATTGGTTCCTTTATGCATAGCATTAAACTGTTTCTTTTGTATTACTGAGTATTTTAGGATAATTTTCCCTGTAACAGCAGTAAAAGTAGATCCCACATTCATACTGTATTTAAAGCAATTTTGACAAACAGGCCTGTTTTGTTTCTCTAATAAAATGTTTATGAGAAGCATGGAATGCTCCATCTAATCCTCATTTTCAGATGAAATCAGGTATGACAGAGAATGTCAAACTCACTGTTCAATCTGGTTAGCAGTAATTTTGGGTGGGGAGGGTTGTTTGGTGTTTTTCTTATTTGCTAAACAGATCTCTGACATTTCCTGGAAATGGGCTGGGATGAATTTTTGATCGTTTGTAAAAATCCATAAGAGCAAACATGACTTTAGCATTAATTCATGGCATGTTAAAATCAGAGATGGCGTCCTAGTGCTGGAACAATGTTTCTGACTACTGGGATTTGCCTCCTGTCTGTTCTCTCATATCACTTCAATCCCTCACAGTGAAATCCATGAACAACTAATCCTACTTTACACGTTACAAAGCTTCCTGGTTCAATCTCCAGTGCTTGTTGCACACATACAGCTCCAGGTCCAAGTTTAACAGCTGAGCTTGGCTCCAGGGTCAGCCACCTTCCCCTTCTTGCAAGGCACAGGAGGAATAACACCGGTTTGCATGCTGACTGCTTTTAATACAGTAGTTGCTAGTGCTCTTCTTCTCAGGTGCTGTAATCCTGCTTCTTTCTTGTAGACAAGTAGATGGATTGCTAATGATTGTCAGAATTCAGATCTGTAGTGAAACCCAGCAGAGGCAACCATGCACTGTGATCCAGAATGTCCTCTTTATAAAAAGTAAGCAAGTAGTAACAGGTTTTACTGAAAGGAAGATCTAGATTGATTAAACAGCCAGTGGGAACACTTTTTCTCTAGGCTCTCTAACTCTGCCACTACAGCTCCCGTGTGTTATGGCCAGCACTTAATCCTTATGAGTCATGGTGTCTCAGAGGTGGTTTGGTGCCAGACTATGAAAGGCAAGATGGCCATAGCAGTGGCAGAGAAATTGTTCTTAGACAAGAAAAATCAGCTGGTAAAATTTTGAACGATGGTGGTGCAGGAAGTAGTGTTTCTTTCTGTAGACTCAAGGGTCTTCATAGTTCAGCAAGGTGAAAGTCTTGATTAATCTGAGGTCTCTATCTATGGAAAAGGGATCTGATTATTTATTATTGTGGCAAATATGTTGGTTCTTTCCATAGATAAAGTAATTTTTACTTGGACAAAAAATCTTTGGCTTTTAGAGGACAATATAACATTTCCGTCTCTTCACACCACTGATTGACCTAGATGTTCTGTTTAATTTTCTTTTAATGGCACTTTTCTTCAAATTGAAAAAATTTTCCTGAGAACACCTTTTGCTGGAGCATGTTCCTCAGAATTACTCATCCTCACCCCTTTGGTATACCTTTGTATTTTTGAGATTAATTTGCCTCATTTTTCTGAGAGGCAGTCACAGGTTCTCCTTCTTACTTTGTTCTTTTGGCAGATCATTTCACATTCTGTTTTCCCATCATCACCCACTTATTATTCTTTGAGCTCTGATACTTACCTGCCTCCCTTGTCTGTTCCTTAGTGATAAGAGCAGACCTCACTGCTCTCTACAGCTACCAGAAAGGAGGTTGTAGTGAGGTGGGAGTTGGTCTTTTCTCCCAAGTAACAAGCAATAGAATGAGAGGAAATGGCCTCAAGTTGCACCAAGGAATGGTTTAGATTGAATATTAGGAAAAGTTTCTTCATGAAAAGGGTTTTCAGGCATAGGAACAGGCTGCCCAAGGAAGTGGTTGAGTCACTATCCCTAGAGGTATTTAAAAGACGTATAGCTGTTGCATTTTGGGACATGCTTTAGTAGTGGGCTTGGCAGTGCTGGCTTAATGGTTGGACTCAATGTTCTTAAGGGTTTTTTGCAACCTAAGTGATTCTGTGATTCAGTAATTTTCAGGCGTCTTTGCTTTTCTTTCCTTCCATTTCACATTTTTGTTTCTCAGAGTGTTTGGAGCACTCCAAAATTATCCTTCAAGCTTTTTTCTCCTTTGTTATTGGTTTTGCTTTTGTGTCCTGGCTTCATGGCCAAAAGTTTTCCATTCTTCTCATTTCGAATGTGCCGTCAAAATCTTCCTTCCTCCCCCATCCAGATTTACAATTTTTTCAGTATATCCAGCCTTAGTTCTTCTCTCATATATTTTCTTTAGCCACTCAAATTTTACCTTCATCCTCATCTGTGCCTTTATTCTTAGGTTATTTTCTTTGGTGGAACCTGTAAGATTACATTTCTTGCACATACATGTTCCACAAAATGCTTGCCATAGTGTAACTAGTTGTTGTAATGGTCTTCTCATCATGTCCCGTCTTCTGCTGGCTTGGCAACCATTTGGATAATTTTTCCTGCTCCTACCCTTAAGTGCAAAAGCACTAAAAAAAGAGAGGAAGCTCCCAGAATCCTCTTCCGCCTTTAAATTCACACAAAATCTCCACTGTGTTTCTGATTTGTTGACTTTCCCTGTTTTACTAGTGAGCTTTTGATAAGACTAAAAAAGTACTGAAATTAACTTTTTTAGGGTTTATTTCACAAACCTGGCTTATGTGAAGGGTTGAGTTCTTTCTCTTCTCTCTGCTGGAGTAACCTTGCTCTCAAGTTGCAAAGAACTGTTCCTGAATAGCTGGAGTGAGTAGGGAGTTGTATCTACCTTTAGATTTCTGTAATAGCGACTACTGTCTCTGGGAACACTAAGTTATCCTTCCATTCTTTACTGGAAAATAAGCAGCTTTAGTCTGCAACTTAGTGAACCTGCTTCAAAAAAAGTACTTTGGAGGAGAAGAGGTACACAAATTCTTACAGAAAGTGACTTTGATATACCCTTTCTTGTTCTCTACCCAGAAAGATAAAACCACTCAGGGTTCACTCAATAGGCCCAGATTTCTCCTTTCAGTTGTTCTTTTGCTTAGCATATTTTTATTTGCTAGAAACTGTTGCGGTGAATATTTCTTTTTCCTTGAAAGGATTGCTTTTTTTGATGAAGTTTTAAATATTTAATAAAGCAATTGGTCTGTAAAAAGCACTATTTGCATTGTCTTTGTATTCCTACATGATGACTGAGGAGATTGACAAAGTAGTACTTTCTATAATATCTATACTTATTTCCAAAACAGAAGAGGATAGATGTTTTCAATTTTGAGTAGAATTTCCTACAGTACTTATCAGGCTTTAAAGTCTTAACATTTTTAATCAGTTGTAAAAGATCCTCTTACTCTCTGATTTATATAATAGACCTTAGCTTTTCTATTTTTGTTTCATTTGACTTCAGAATGTTTCCAATGCTATAAAAAATTTGACATTTTGTTAATCTTATTTTCATCTTAAATTTTTCCATGGATCAATGTTGACAACATTATCACTTTTTAAACAGTGACTTTTAAAGACAGAAAAGATCAAACATATCCTTAAAACAAAAGATATACAATATTTAATATTAAGCATATTACTGAAATTTTCCTCAAAGTCTTATTGACTGGAGTTTTCAAGGGACTAATGACTGGTCATGTGATTTGAATTCTCCAGCTGCTGGAGAGCTTTAAATGTTTTCTGGGGAACAGTGAAGACTTTTTCTTCTCTCTCCTTCCCTGTTATAAGAGAAGAATTACGGGAAGAATTGTGAGTTATATTGTTGCCTAAAATTGAAGAAATAATTCTCTGGACAGTGTTAGTATAGAAAGGTAAAAAATCCCAGCGCTTTAATAAGATGTCTTAGGTGCACAAAGATGGCATATGCACACACACAGGTTTTACAAAGTTATAGTATCCTGTAATCACAACAGCTAACTATTACCTCATGGGGATACAACCACTTCAAAAATTGCCCATCCTCCAGGTCGTCCCACAGGCACACCTCCTAGATTTGAATTGGTGGTCCCAAGATCCCATATCTTCCTCCCACGAAAGTCTTCATCAGCTCTCTCTGTCCTGCTTGGACCATTTTCAAGGATTCTTGGACTCTGATAGTTTAGACTCTCTTATATCAAGGCTGTGTCTTATTATATACAGGTAAAATATTCTTTACCTTGCTATAATAGTTGTAAATTAGAATTCTTGACAAGAAATATTAAACAACATTTCAGGAATCTAATACAAATGTACTTAGCTAAAGTGCTACTAAAAATGCTAAAAGAGTTATACTTAAAATCTATGTAACACAGATTTTAAGGCATCAATATAAAACTTCCCTGGCACTCCCGAAAGTTAATCTTGTGAGGCAGTCTAACTGTCCCTGCACTAATGTGAAACATACTTTCTTGATCCCTGGTTTCCATTCAGCTTAAAGCACCTCTTTTGCCCATTGGTACTGTTTCCTCTTGTCCTGTCCAGTGAGTGACACTGACCAAGGTTTGAGGCTCTTCCAGACAAATATCTATTTTCAGTGGGCCGCCCCACTGAGTACAGATACAGAGTAGCTGGCAGCAACATGGGTCAGGACTGAAAGCAAGAGGTGGAGAAGAGGTGGGTGGCTGCATGAGACTGCTGTATTTTGCTTCTACAACTTAAGCACACAGGTAAATCTGTTGATTGTGATTGACTGGCAAAATGACGGTCAGTTCTGGCCAGAGAAGAAATCAGGAGCACATGTCTTATTTCACAATGATTATTCTACAAATTTTGGGGCTAATTCACACTATAAACCTGATTTCTTGCTCTCAGAGCCAGCAAGAATAGTAAGGTATAAGCAATTGTTTCAGTATTTGGCTCTTAATAGTGGTTGCTTGAATTAAAGAAGTAAAGTAAAATGCCTTGACTTTAGTGCTTCAGAGCACCGTTTTGTTTATCAGGAAAGTTTGGAGACTGATCTCAAATTTGTCTTTCCTGTGGCAGAAATAGGGGAGCCCTCAGTGGTAGGCTTTAATGACTTGTTGCACGTATTTCAACTAGCTTGCAAACTACCGTCACTGGTTGCCGGGCTTTATTCAGGTCATCCAAACAGGAGGCTGGCTATAAATAAGTGCAGCTCCTAATTATACCTGTTCTCTCTAACTCAATCTTACCAGTGTCCTTGCCTACTCATGGGGTTCTATCAAGACAGATGAGCAAAGAGGGTATTGCTTTCAAGAACTTTACACAAGTACACAGCTGTAGAGTGATACATAATGAGCTGGGCTAGTCCTTTGATAACTCTTGAGCCACTGGTTTGTTATTGCTATGCACTCTTTTTGAATTCTGTAAACTTGGGGTTACCTGCAACAAAGAATTTACTACTAATACTTGAAATCATAGCGTGGGGAAATAAAGGATTGTGTTGTTTTCTAAATATAAAGCCTTTTTTTCTAAAGATAAAATCTGTTTCTCTTTCATTCAAACTGCTTCAAAAGCTGTTATTTCTTAATTCCATATTACATATTTTTCCTCAGAGCCAGACTTTTAGGGTGCCAGGAAGAAGCATTTCTTCTCAATTGCCATTACATTTTGGGAAAAGATTTTAAGAGCTGTAAGGCAGTGTCTTTGTGACAGATTAAATAGAGATCCTTGTAACGAGAGACTAGTGCACAATCTGGCCAGTTGGCAACAAAAAAAAGGAAAAATTTCCTTAAGAGTGAAGGGCAAGAGCATTTTAACTTGGAACAACTCAGTAGATGATGCAGTTGCTAGGTAATGTCTTTCCTTTCTAGAAAAAGTCTTGAGGTGAAAGCTAATCAATAAGGTAGATACAGTGTGATGTCATTTGTTGCCATGGTTTCTGAACTTAGCAGTCTGTTATCTGCAAATAATATTGATGGTTGCTATGCAGTTGAATATTTTCATATTGTTGTTTTGCCATTGTAGAGCTCTTTAATCTTAGCTAAAGCTTCAAAGAGCAGAGCACCTAAGAGTTTAAATATTTTAATAGAAAGGCTTCTATTACAACCCTAAAATATCTTGAATTTTACTACCTAATAAACAACAGGCATCAGCAGGAAGTGAACAAGGTTAACATTCTGGTGATTAAATTTCCACAAAGCAGTTGACATTTTCTAGTAAATTAATCTGCAAATTAAATATCTCTGTGGAATTAGTGCTATGACTCATTACATGGCAGATCATGTGAAAAAAAGGGGGTAAGCAGTCAATCCTCCAAATGATAAGGCAGTCAAATGTATAAACCTCTAAATGTCTCAAAAACCATCACGGCTTCTTGAACAATGGTCTTGTGTTTCATATATCATTCACTATTGGATTATGCTTCTTTATTAGGTTTGGCTTTTGCTAGAAAATATTTTTTAGCAGCTTATGCTAATCATCAGAGAGTTGGACAGGCTGAAAGGGAAATGAGGCTTATTTTTCCTGATAGTTGTCAAGGTGAAGGGAAATCATTCTCAGGTCAGATCCTTTAAATGAAACATAACTTCATTTTTAATATTCTATTGAGAAGATGTTAGTTTTAGTAGAATGCTGTTTATCCTTTGCTTGATTTATTGGCATCTCTTTACAGTAGTTTTTCTTGATAGTTTGAGTTATTGAAAGCATTTTGGAGGGAAAAAATGAAAAAGAGAAGAGGAGAGGAAAGGAAGTTAAAAAATCAGATGATGGCTTCTAGGGTTTGTACATCCTCAGAGAGATATTTGCCATGCTGTCTAGTTTTTCTCTTTTCCCCCAATGTACTCCTTCTCCTCCTCTTCAATTTCCACTGTTCTGTGCCTTAACAACACATTTCTTTAGAAAGTGTTTTGCCACCTTCTTTCTCATCTTCTTCACACATCTCTCCTCTGTGTGGTGACATTGACTATCAACTTTCTTTCGAACAGAGAAGTAATTGCCTTCATAGTCCTACTTGTCTCCTTAATATAGTGAGTAAATTGTCAAGGACACATACCCAGTGGGAGAACCTGAGGAAGATATCACCAGGAAAAGTGAAGCATACAGCTAAAATCCTGCTCCTGCTAAGTGGACAGGAGTGTTCTCAGTGACTTCCCTGCTGGAACTCCTCTAGAAATTCCCTGCTGGCTGTGCAGAAACACAATAGCAGCAGACACACAATAGCAGCCTTCAAGGAATGTATCCTCAAAGCAGTGCTTCTGAGAGCAGGCAGACAGAGGAGACATGTCAGCTTGATGATAATCACAGATATCAAGTTAACAATCTGAAAAGGATACTAGGAGAACAGCACTGCTTCTTACCCAAATGTATAAAGAGACAGAGGAGAAAAAAAAAAAATAATAAAAAGAAAGGCAGTGGGGAAAAGAAGATACAAATCAGTACTGCTGATCAGCAAGAGCTCTAAATGACTATCTGATGTTAATCTGTAAAGTGGTGCTGTTTAGTGGAATTATCTAAAGAAGTATTTCACTATTAGGCTGTCACATTTACTTCAGATGCCATATGCCAACTGTGCAATCAGGCTCCCAGTCATACATGGTGCGTGTTCGAAAGCTGGGGGACAAGTCTCAGCCATTTGCAATTACTCTTGTGTAACACTTGCTTTTACAGTACTGGATATTTGATTGCTTGTGCTCTTGTGAGAGTTTTGTTGTTTAGAACAACATAGTTTTCTTTATTGAGGTTTTTATCTTAGGGTTATTTCGTTTTTGTATTTTGGAGGGGTTTTTTTGCCCTTAAGAAAAATCTAAATTCTCAGACCTTTTTTAGTGCTTTTTCATATCATAAAGCAAAACATCTATAAAAGATTAAAAGAAACATACCTTTTCTATCTAAGACAATACCCAGACATCTTATTATATGAGGGATAGCTTGGTATCTTGTACTAGTGAATAACTTCATAAAACATACATAGAATAGTGGAAAGTCTTTAAGAATATGTCTTTAACAAAATAATTTTTTAATTTGTGAATTTCTGCTATTTTTCTTAGGCCAAATATTTATATCAACAGCTTTTGCAAGACACTGAGTGTAGTTGATAAGCAGATATGGGGGTTTTAAGTACCCTCTCCTAAAAGAAAATAAGAGAAGGTGTACATAAAGTCTCAAGAGCCACCATGACATCACAGTATTGCACACACCTGTGAAGACTTTCAGACTGTTCCCAGCCCTTCCACATGGGACTGTGATGTTCCAGGTAACACTGGTTCCATGTCAGAGAGCTTAACCCAGGTTTGGAGTAACTTTTCCAAGTATGATATGGAAATTAAAATAAAAACACGTGTAGCAGCAAAAGCATTTAGTGAAAGTACTCTGGCCTTTGAGGTCACATGTGGGCCTAAGGTGAGATAATGCAGCCTGGAACAAAAAGTAACCAGCTATAGCTACAAGTCTTCAAAGTGTATGATATATTTACACGATAATAGTTAGTTGACTGCAGTTATTTCAGCCCTGTTGATGGTGTTGAATGTAGTAAATGATGCATTTATCGCAATGGAGAGGTGATTAGTAATACTAAGAAAAATATAGATATTTAACCCAATTAGACGCTTCATCTGCTCTTGATGTTATTTAAATAAAAATCATGGAACTTGCTGCTAAAAGTGGCTTCAGTGTATAAAATTCTTGAAAAAAAAAAAGTGGTACAAAAATCTGAAGTTTGGAAATTACTTTAGATTTATTAAAGCAATTTTCATTTCATTTTATGTCTGTGTGATTCAGCTAATCTCTTCTCCAGAGCTTTTATATATTTAGTTGAGGTCTTGGGTCAGTCATGCTGCAAATAATCTCCTTTTATGAGTAGACTCAAGACATGTTTGCTTTCTGTGTACTGATCTAGAAAGAGAAAGTCAGTTTCCAGTACAAATCCAAACAAGTATTTGCTCTTGTAAGATTTGCAGAATGTTTTTTTCTTATGTATGAGGAGATAAATGCACAAATTTATTTTTCATAATGTATTGCAGGGAAAAAAAAAAAAAAAGAAAAAGAAAAAAAGCAAGCTTGTTCCTTGAATATTTTGTGGAAAAATCAATTTTCACCCAATTTTCAAAAGATCTCAGCTAAAACAACCCATCCACCTCAAACCTGCAGCAGCCTAATAGAGAAATCCTGTGCAGACTAAGAAAGGAAATCCTTTGTGGTTCTTGTAATTGGTACTGATATAATTTCATAAAGCCTTTTTAAGAAAGGATATTTTTTTTTTCCCAGCATTAGAGACCACAGGTGACATTATTCATATCTTCCTTGCCTAAAACTCTTTGAAGAAACTAATCCTCAGATTTTTATTGTTTGTTTAAGTAACTTATTGCTTAAATAACTTAAGATGCTTCCAAAGGTTCCCTTTTTCTGGCACCTCATAAACCATCCAACCAATCAGATCTAAGAACTGCCACCATTTAAACAGCCAGGGATTCCTCTACATAAAAGGCAGAAATTTTTGTTTAGTGAGTACAATATTTTTGTATGATTTTTTAAAAAAAAAAAATCTAGGTGTGGCAATTAATTCCAAGACATTTGGGGAATAGAACATTCAAAACACATGATGCATGCCCACTGAGAAGTCTGTAGTTGTTTTCTGTTTGAGTCTCTAAATTTCTCCACATTGATCAAGCTCAGCTGGAGTGCACTGCTCTTAACACCTCCGACTGAGCAAGGCATGATGATATTGTTCACCCTATTTTTGGCAAGGGTTTGCATTTTGTTTGCCCATTCTGTGGTGCTGTTTATTCCCTTTACTGGTCTTTTTTCCCTCCACCACTCAATCAGTGAGTTTTATTTTACCTTACTGGAAGGTGCTACTTGGTATTACTTCCTTCAGCCAAATCTGCTTCCCCTCACCCACTATGTTCACTGAAGCCTTGTGATCTCCTGTACAAATCTTCCCATCCCCCTTCTCTGGTTTGCCACTTCTGAACATTATTTTAGATCATCTTGTTCACATCCAGCATGAAATGAGTTCTGCTGGCAGAAAGACACAGCAGCTTTACTGAATGTGATCAGGTTGCCCAAGATTACTTGATAACAAAGAAATTGCAATTTCTGATAGGCAGTGCTTTCAGATGTTAAGCCTGGGACAGCCATGGGGTAGAAAAGTCCCTCCTAAAGGCACATTCCCTTCTGTTTATCACTAGCCTGGAACACCATCTTTTCAAGATGCCGATGAAGCTGGCTTGTTTTTACCACAGTCTCAGTGTCATTAGGCACTATATTCCTTATACAGTTGTATTCCTTATACATATTGGGGAAAAAAATAAATTCAAAATGGCTTTATTTGTTTTCATTTAAAAGATAAAAATTCAGCATCCTGCACAGAAAAATCCTCTATGTTGTAGAGTTATAGACAGGAAAAAGCATTGAGGTACATCTTGTTATATTGAGTGTTTATTTTTACATTGAAAGTTATTTCTTCCTGATACTTTTGTTGGCAACAACAGGGTAAAAATGCTTTATTACACAAATTATATACATCTAGCACAGTGTTTTAAAATCAAAATTACCTGTACAAAGGAGACTTTCAGTCAGTCTATATAGCCAGCTGGAAATCGGTTTGAATGCATGAAGCTAATGGTCACAGCAATTTGCATGGGAGCAGGTTTAATATAATTCTCAGCACTGTTTAGTTATGCTTTTATTAATGTTGGACATGAGGAATGAAAAAATGCCATGGTAGATGCTGAATAAAATCAAAAGGTAAAGGCTTTTTTTTTTAGAATTTTTAAGTCAGTTATCTAGCAAACTAATGTGTTTTGATAAGATGTGGCACCTTAATTCCCTTTAAAAACAAAACCTCACCCTTAGCTAATATCTGTTTTTGTCTTCAAGTGCTAGCAATTATTATTAGTAGGTTAATACTCTATTGACATCAATGGGAGGAAATAGTGTGAGGAAATATTAAGACTGTAGGCAAATAAATGTCTTGTATAATTATTCTTTTCTTAGAATCTTACATTGCAATAAGTAGGTTAAGCTTTTCAATGCTAATAGCTAATCCAACCTCCATCATAAAGCTTCCTTCATCTGAAACCATCAGATTATGACATTTACTCTTCCTGTTTAGCTAGGAGGAGTGGGAGCCACTTGCTGTAAAATATCTGTGGTCAACTGGTTTCTTTTTACTCATTGAGTATAGCTATAACACAAATGGTTGAGAAGGTCCAGAATATTATAGTAATCCTGTGTTTAATTGTTACTGTATGCCCTGACATTTAAAGAGAATTTAGGATGTGTTTGGCAGTAGCTTTCCCTGCATAATCATGTTGCTATGGTAAATCCATTATTCTACACAGAGTATGTTTAGTAAAGTGCTGATCCTTTTCAGTCTAATATGAGCTTCAAATTACTTTTGAATGCTTGAATTTGTTTGGTGTTTTATCACAATAACTAAGAGAAGAAGGTCACAGGATAAGGTGTGACTTCTGTTATTTCAGTAGCAGATGAATCCTATGTAGTTAAGTGGTTCAGAAGCAATAGGACTTTAATTCTAAGTTAAATTGTCTCCTCAGACTGAGCCCACCTTACATAATCTAACCAAATTCTGAGTACTTTTGGGGGCAACATATGCTTTTGAAGCCAGTACAAAGTTGCAATTATTTAGTGCCACCATTAAATTAGTTTCTCATGTTTCTAGTGCTGATCTTGCAACATTTGTAAAAGTAAAGGACTTATGAACTAATAACTTGTGTATCAATTTCAGCAGCTACTGTAACTGTATTTTTGAATATTTAAAAGTAAAGAAATAGCTCAGAGAAATCCTTTTCTAGAGCACTTGCTGACTGAGGTTTCTGTCTATTTTCAAGACACTTTCAGTTCTGCTGAGGTCTGCAGTCAGATGATCTAAACTTAGTGGGAGCTAGGCAAAATAAAATACGAGACACGGATACCAGCAAAGAATTTGGGCTTTTTGAATGTATGTGTTTGTGGTTTATTCATTAGCTTAGATGAGAAGATTGAGAAAGTAGGACCTAAACTCTCTTTGAACTTGTATCTCTTACACGACAAAAATGTGCCCTGTCTGCCGAGGGATGGGCTTCTTTCCATTTTTCTGCTGGTGAAACTGTTGCACATTAAATAAAATTAATGACTATTACCTGCAACAGGGACCGGGAAGAACCTCCTCCCATTGCAGTGTAAGTGACCAGCTACTGGGTTTTCAGGTAATTCTGACTTATTAAATTACATTAAATTAGAGAAGGTAATGCTTAATTACAGAACATGCAGAGTCCTCATTACAGAACCTTCCTTTGCTCATTCCTCTGGAGGATTTTCCATGTCTGATGACTCCTCTTGTCAAAATAACTTGCTTAAAATGATTTTATTATTCTTTAGGCATCCTCCTTATTATAGCTGGACAGGATACCACTGTTAAAGATTCTTCTTCTGTTTATTTTATGGAGTCTTCACAACAGATGGGTCCTGTTCATCATGTACCTCTCTGTCTACGGGTGACTGACTGTTTCTTGGGACACCATGATATGACATTTTTGTTAAAGTAACCATATTGTCTAAGGTGAATGCATAGAAAGAGACTATGAGGGCCCCAAATAGTGACAAATTAGACTCCTTAAAATTCTATGTATATTTAAGTATGAAGGATTTTTTTTTTTTTTTTTCAATTTCTAATATGGCTGTCCTTGACAAATAGTTATAGCTAAGAAAATGCAGACAAAGATCAGTTCTGTAGACAATCTCATCTTAATTTTTGACATGATTACTAAGCACAACTATATTTAGTGATGTTGTAGATGCACTTCCTATAAGAAGTTTCTTTCTGCAATGAATATTCCCATATAATAGCCAATGAAACATAGTTTTTAAATTATGTATATCACACAGTTAACACAAAGTCTTTGTTCTGATTCTCTTTATCAGCATGACTTTTTTAAAAAAAAAATCTTGTACTTTATGTCCTTCTAGGTTGATTCCTGGCACATAGAATGTTAGCTCAAAGGTATAATGTACATTGAGACTTAGACAAATTAAGAGTATAGCAACTATAAAATGACCTGGGAATTTTTTTCCAAAAGTAATCAGATCTCCCATTACTCCTGTTTAAAAAGAAACAAACGCCCAAGTAAAAGCAAAACAAAACAAAAAACCCAAACAAACAAATTAAGATTAAGAAAAAGAATATTAAGAATTATCTGCCAGTACATTAATGTAAAAGCTTTTATTGTCACAACACCTACAGCTAGAAAACCCTCATTAAAGTTTTCCGTAACAGTCCTTTCTCATTCAGTAAAATATTTTAGCAAATGCTGGAAAAGTGCAGTATGTTGTTAACTGTCTAACCAGACATAATGAAAGGCTGCACTTGGAGGATTTTTCTTTTCTTTTTTTTTTTTTTTTTTAGTTTCTAGCAATATTTGCTCCTGCTGCATATTTGGGTTCTGCAGTCATTACAGCAGTGGCCAGGCCCAGTCTGAGTCTCACTGATGCTGTGATTAAGTTAAATCAAGAGGAGTAGGCTTTTCTTTATCCTAATCTGTGTCTCTGGTGGCCCTTTTTTTACACACAATATTTTTTCCCATTAAATGTATTCATTTGGTCCATGATTTGTGTCATATTTAGAATGTCCTCACATGTGCATTGCATTAAAACAGTTTAAAAACATATAAACTCTTAGAAGTTAGGGCCAGTGTTACCTGAAGTGAGTTTGTCTCAAATCTATGCAATGTAAGACTGTCCTTGATATTAATTTTTTTCACATCTGACTATTCAGTACTTAGTGCTCTGAGGGTTTTGCAGTGGAAGTTCTGTGTGAGCTTGGATAAATCTGTTGGCCGTTTAAGCTCTGGGGAGCTCCCCTGTAAAAAGGTGATGGAAGGGGGAACTCTGAAAGAGGTTGTACTTTTGACTTCTGTTTCCTCAGATCTAGACAAGAAAAATTATAGGGATTTTTGCTTTCAAGAAGCTTGACAGAATATTTGATAAATTATGTTTCTACATGAATAGAGAGTATCTTAGATAACCCTGTGCATAGACTATTTAATTCTGATCACATTAATTCTGGAGTTTCTGAAGGATGTGCTAAATATTTCAGATCAATTATGAAGGTTAATTACGCAGATAAGCATGTGCTATAGCTCAGTTATGCTAAGTTCAAATATGAAAAACATGCAATGCCAATGATTGCTTATTATTGCTGTTTCCACTAAGATATAACAGTGATATACTGTCCTTCTGGTTGCCATGGAGGAGGAATAGTTTTGGCTTGATAAAACTATTTTGGTTTTTTTTGGGGAGGGGGGCTTAGTCATGCTTTTGTGCATGCTTTCATTAATACGGAGTGACTTATAGTTTGCCTTTGGAGGGTAGGGTGTAGAATAAATTCAGGTTTTACTTAATTTATTTTACTTCACTGAAATCATGACTCTACCAATTGTTTATTCTTACAGGGAGATGTGAATGTGGCCAATGCACTTGTTTCCCTCCAGGAGACAAAAGAGTTCATGGCAAAAACTGTGAATGTGATGATCGACAGTGTGAAAATGCAGGAGGCGATGTCTGTGGGGGTATGTGTTCAACTAACATAACATAACAACACAACAGAACAGAACATAAAATAACAACATAACATAAATAAATCTTGACAGTTTATAATTTTCTGTTCCCCTTAATATTATAACATCATAGTATCACTAGAGACTACTAACATCATTGATTAATAATAATAGAGTGCAGATTTTTGTAAGAAACAGGCTCTAGAAATATTGAATATATGAGTATTGAATTTATGAATATTTAAGGCTTCAGAAACACTAACAATGAAGTCAATAAAATGCATCTAGTAGTATAAATGTAAGTTCTGTAGTATATCCCAAATTCCATCAATGTTCATTAGAGAAGAATGCAGACACTTAAAGAAAAACCTGAAACATCAGGCAATTTTAGTTGGTGCTTAGTACAATTGATGTTTCACTGAGGATGTTGTAACATACCTAAAGATACTAATGACCAACAAAACTTTTAAATATTTCGTAGTCACTGACAGTGGTATGCCTGTTTTCTAAAAAAGTAGTAAAATATATCATGAAAGAATCCAAAATGCTTAGAGACAGTGTCATAGTAATTGTAGATGCAGGTGCTTTATTTTAATGTTGACTGTGAAAACTTCACTTTGTAATTTTTCAGTAATGTATGTTGGTCTTTAGCAGTATTTCAAGGTAGTTTTGGATATGTGAATGAATACATACCATATGGTATTTCAAAAGGTGAGTAGTATTTACCCTAAATGCTCTCTTTCTAGATCTCATTGACTTTATTTTAAAAATGACTCTTAACAAAGTAGTTGGTATGAACAATGACACGTTGCATTATATTCCTTATTTCTACATAAGAAAAAAACATATTGCTTCATGATCCCCGTGTACATAAAAAATTCTGGCTACAGGGAATATTTCTTCAAGGTGTCTGCCATGCAGAATGTAGATATATATAGAAAACTGTGGTTTGAATGTTTCACCAGACATAATAATAGTTTATAACATTCAGAGTAATTCAATAATATGAATGTGTAGAAAAAGAATAATTTGAAATTTAATTTTGTGTAAAGGACATAAAAGCACTGAAAAGCTCTGTCATATTTATTATAAATTATATAGTTTGGAACCAAAATTCATGATCATCCATGCTTAAAAATATCTCTTCTGTTTGTATCATTCATACTTTACATTACTTAACAATAGTGCTTCAATGTTAATATTGCTAATGATGCATATTTGGAAAATATAGACAAGAATATAGACAAGAATTTCATTCTTCCTTATAAGGAAGGATACAGAGATAATTTTAATTTTTGATGCTGCTTAGAGTACCTCACGCTTAAATGAATCATTACCTCAACACTTGAGCCAGTGTCCAATTTTGTATTGTGTAGGAGACACTCTAGGTCACACTTTTACTGGAATAAAGTCTCCCTTTTAGTATAAACTGCTTTGTCCAAAGAGAATGGTAGAAATGAATTAACTTATTAATTTAAAATCTATATGCTTTAAGCTTATTTTCCTAATTTTGAAGCAACAATTGAAAAGGAGACAGGTCATTAACTTATGAGTCAGTTGTAGTCCCAAGTTCAATTTTTCCACTTTCATTTAAGGTGATAATTTAGTAATTAATGATTCTCTCCTGGTGAAAGGAATTATATGGAAAAACGCAATTCAAGTGACTATGCCCTATTTGAAATTGTACTGCACAACATCTGAGAGGACTTCAGAAGGCCCACACTGTGATTTTTTCTGTTTCAAGGAGCTGAGCTAGTTCCTAATTCTTTCCACAAAATCATATAATAAGCACCAAATCAGGAATTGTCTATTTCTGGACTTTCTTGTGAATAAAAGGAGAGGAGGAAGCATGGCATAAGGTGATGACTAAATCCACCGAGATCTGAGCTGACCTCTAAAATACCTTGAGGGAGACTAGAGCATCTTTGCTCTCTCTCAGCTATCTGAATTTGGTGAGGTGAAGCTGGTATCTAGAGTCTCAAACTTCCTGGTTAGAAGTCATGCCACTGCAAATACCATCCTCTAAAACTTGTAGGATTTATGCAGTAGATCTGTTGGGATTTGAGTCATAACTAATTGGCAGATTATTTTTTCATAATCTTGATATTTAATTTCTTGTTCTGTTTATTATATTTCTAAATATGATTTGAGATTTTTTTTGTTTATTCTAGATTTGGTTGTAATTTATTCCCTGAAGTATGTTCCTTTGTCATTTATTATTGAATGATTCCATTCACTTCTGTTCTTTTACAGACAAGAATTGGCTTCCCCTTCCTCTGGTTCTGTTCTCATATGACAGAAATGTTTCTTTGTTCGCACGTTTTTGGTTCTTCCATGTGAAGTGCACTGAGATTCAAATTAACAAGCAAACGTCTTATTAATCATGCAGTTCTCTTCCATATGCCATTTTTCCTTTTCTTGGCTGCTGGACCTCTGAAATGGCTCCTTCCCTCATTTCTGCTCTCACTCTCTCCCTTTCCTTACCATTTTAAATTCTTTTATTCTTTCTACTTTTTTCCTCATCTGTTTTGTTTTGTTTTTTTCTTTTTTAACTGCTGTCAGATTTTGAAACATTATTTTTTGACCATCCAGTTGTTTGTCTCTGCTTCTAATCCACCTGCCTCAAGAGGCCACCCTGCACCCCAATAACTCAGGGGAACACCTATTTAGCTGTAAGTACTAAGCATAGAAATGTTTATCTTCAGAGGGTCGCCATCAGCTGCAGCTTTCTGTTCACTCACCATTTAACAAGCGAACTTCCCTCACCTTCACTCATCTTCAAACTCATTATATGATCTATTTATTCATTATGCATTTTTTGTGACTTCATCCTCCCTTCATTGAAATGTCTCTTACCAGAGTTTCTGACCAAATGTAGGAATTTGTGTCACTGTTTTCCTTTTCAGGTCCTCAAGAACCTCTGATGTTAGTGATAGTTTAACCCTTCTCTTTAGCAAGAGATGTTTTGCTTGTCTATCACTTTCTTTCCTGCTAACATGTTGAACATTTCCTTTGACATACAATATTTCACCTATCTCTCTTTTTAGGATATTCTATCAATTTAAACCTTATTTTCTTTCCTCTTTTGCAACTTATCTATTCACAGAACTTCTCTCAGTGATTTTGCACTAACAGCACACACGTGTTTCTCTCCTCCTTTTGGGTTTGTCTGTGCTTCCATCTCAGCCTGAACTTCTCAGCATCTCTTGCTAAATGGCTTATTCCTTCCTCTTTCTCTGTCCTCTTTTTATTACTATTTTTCTACCACTGCTGCTACCTAGGCAATCACTGTCAGTACATAAGCCCTTGCTGGTAAATCCGTCTTTGGAGAATTGTAAGCTGGACTCTGTGAATGTGCAGGGTCTGACAGTGAGCACAGAGTGCCGGTAAGCACAAAGAAGCAAGACCAGTGTTTTCAGATTCAATGCATGCTGAAATGCGAAATGTGAATGACAACCTAAATGATTTGAATAAGAATTGTTACTGGCCTCCTCTGACCAGCAGAGATTGATTAATGGCTTGCCTTCCAGACCAGCTGTCCATGCAGCCATAGAAAGACATGAGGCGAAAGATATGATAAATTAGGGTACAACCAAGTGAGACCCTATTGCCATGTTTCTGCATGATTGTAGTGAGTCATTCGCTTAAAAATTCATCTGTCCATCAATGCAGTACCAGGAACAGAGACACAGTGTCTCCACAAAGACAGAGGTTACAGGAGGACTCGGCATAGATTCCACTATAGCACTCTGCTATTAGAAATTGATTCATATAATAATGGAATTATAGAATGATTAGGATTAGAAGTGTCCAACCCCCCCTGACATGGTCAGGGAACCTTCCACTAGACCAAGTTACTCAGAGCCCCATCCACCCTGGATTTGAACATTTTCCTGGGTGGGAAATCCACATCTCTCAGCAATTCCAGTGTGTCTCAACACCCTAATCATAAAAAAAAAAAAAAAAAAAAAAAAAAAAAAAAAAAAAAAAAAATAAATCTCTTCTTTAAACTAAACCTACTATCTTGCAGTTTAAAACCATTACCCCTTGTTCTGTCACTACAGACCTTGGTAAAAAGTGACTCTCCATCTTTCTTATATTCCTCCTTTATAATATTGAAAGGCCACAGTAAGGACTTCCCAGAGCCTTCTCTTCTCCAGACTAAACAATCTCAACTCTCTCAGACATTCCTCATACGAGAGCTGCTTCATCCCTCTCACCATTTTTGTGGCCCTTCTCCGGGCCTGCTCCAACAGGTCCATGTCTTTCTTGTCCTGGAGACCCCAGAGCTGCATGCATTACTCCAGGTGGGGTCTTACCAGAGTGGAGTGGAGGGAGAGACTCGCCTTCCTCCACCTGCTTTCCAGATCGTTACTTTGTGTTCCACTTTCTTTGTCTGTGCCTCTGTACAGAGATTTAATATGCTATGGCTGGAGGAGATGTCTCATGCAGCCTCTTTGAGATAGATATGTTCTACCTAAAAGCCCATTCACTACAGTTCAGGTTTTTTTCAGTTATGTAAGATTTTCCCCGATATGTTGCAGTGCTGATCCATAGAAATATTTAACGTCATGTTTTCTTTGGCTTTATTTGGTTCTTTGAGTCTTTCACAGGCAAGTTAAGTGGTTTTGGTGCACACACATGACCAGAGAATGACAGGTTTGCCAATATAAGTTCTTTCTTGGCAAGGCTATGTGACTGATGTGCACTAGGCTTGATATTTACTTGTCCTGTATTCTGGTGAGAAGTACTTCTCTTTGTCCTCTGAGGTTATGGCTGTGCTGCTCACTGCAGATGTGTCCTGAGATTTCAAGTGTTGCTTATTCCCCTTCTGTGTCCAGTTATGCTTTCCAGTGATACCATCGTTGGCTGCTTCACCTCACTGGATTGGCTGTTGTCCATTATGTTCTGTTCTCTTTCAGGACTGAGGGCAGCCAGACAACAAGAACTCAGAACAACAGTAAAGATTAATTGGGAATTGATTTGATAATGCTCTTAACTCCATTCACTTTGATTTGTTCTCTGGACAATTATCGGCCTAGCTGTGAGTACTTGTCACAGAAAAATAGCAAACATTGAAGGAAAAAACCAAAAGCCCTTTTGGGTCCTCTGGATGCAAGAAGTTCCTGTAGGAATCCTGCTGATTAAAAACTCTACAATAAAACCAAACCCAACAAAAATAAAAAAAGTTGATTGAAACTCCACACAAACTGATTACTAGGACCACTAGCAAAGGTTTAAACTCATAACAGGTAACTCATAACAAGGCTCTCACATTTTTCTAGGGATGCTTGAATTTTATATTTTGTCATTATAACGTTCTTCAAATAGTGGGACACAAATTAGAAAATTAGCTTCAGTGAGACCTTTTAATGTTTACTTATAAGTATTTTCACTGTCCTCAACACTAAGAAACAACTAAGACTGATCATCCCAGTAAACCAGTTCTTTGACAGGTGACAATAGAATACTTTGAGAAGTCTGATTTCTTTATTTTCAAGTGAGCAAATCGACTTTGATGACTTTTTAACTATTCATTTTGGCCATAGCACATCAGAATACAATCTTCATCAAAAGGAATAGTAACTAACACTGCAGGAAATCCAGTTGTGTAATGCAATATCACATCAAAGAGTTTTGTTTGTTTATACGAATGCCTTTTGTTAAAAGGTTCTCAGAAGTTTCAAATTCTGGTTGTAGTAAAAAGGTTTATAAAAAGTGGAAGAGATGACTTACTTGACCAAATGCTGAGGTGCTTCATATTTCCCTCCATACTCAGGTTTCCCTTCACACCTCTCTTCTCTAACTGTGAGAAAACACTACAGCAAAAACTCTACTTGAGACTTTATGGTAGGGGAAGTATTATTTTTTTTAGAAAATCCCCAATAAATTAATTGTCACCACTCAGACACATCTTTTCATTAATTTCATTCACTCACTTTCTCATGCCCACATACAAGAGTCAAAATGTTTGCATTCAGTAGTTTGATCAGGATCACTTGTGTGTGACACAAAATATAAACAAGGGATGCCAGCCATCAAGTTCTCAACAGGTCTTTTTGTTTCATCCTGGCTGACAACAACAAGCTGCTGTTTAAACATATCTTTTATGTCATTGAGCACTCAAAAGTTAGGATGATCTTTTTGACTAACAGTTTTTCTTACTTTCATCTCTGTAAGCTTCAGGCAAGTCTGGTGCCTGTTTTCTGTGCTTCCTGATTTTTGACATTCTTAGGACAATGCTCTTCTTGCTGGATTTATGAGAAAATGAATAAATGAATGACACAAGTTACGTGCTGTGTCTGTGCTGACATCTTTTGCTGTTGAGCACATAGTCCTCTGACAGGTCATTGTGAAAGTAATCATGTAATTGCTTTATGAGAGGTCAGACCTTCTGATTTTGACAAAATAATACATTCCCTAGTTTGCTCCTGTGAATGTATTGTTGGTTATCAATGTAGGTACTGTTTTTGACCTCATTCTAATGTTTTTTCTGGTGCTGAACGTACACATTTCCATCCATTAGTATTCACATCAGTCTTAAAATTTCCAATATAAATCTCTATGTATCATCAGAGAACAAGGGAGAATCTGGAGTTTATAAGGCATACTTATACTTTATGCCACAGTTCACAGCCTTCCAACAATTTAAGCTTTTAAAACAGAGACGGAAACTTCCATATCACATTCTTATAATTAGTGATGGATTCTAGGATTGCACAGTCATCACCAATGGTAAGGGCTCCCTCTCAAAAGACTGGTATAAGTTGCCCTTAATTGCCATATTCCTTTGAATATAAAATTTTCATTACTACTCAGCCAGGCTAAATAATTGGATTCAGAGGAAATTTTGCCACTTTTTTTTTTTTTTTAATATAAGATATTTAACAGAAAATGTAAATATTTTTTTTTTTTTGGTGAAAGTACTAGGTCCATACTGCAGAAATCATAAATGACATTTATTTTTGTTATCTATTCAGTGAAGTAGTTGATATTTTCAACTAGCCTGTTCTTATGAGGACCTATAAGACCATAGCCATTAAAATGAGAGTTATCATTAATTATATACTTCATTAAGCAAAACTAAGTATTAATATTACGGTACAGTTGCTGCCAGACAATTTCATCATTCCTTGCACTGACGTTGCTCCACAGAAACAGAAGTATATAGGACATTTATGGAACTCTCTAATATACCTAAAAACGAAATTAGGAGTGAAAAACTATACTTGTCTCTCTCCAGACAAAGACAGGTTTTGGCACTGACTGGCCTGAAAATCCAGAAATATCAATTCAACTCCTGACTCTACATGGGTTCTCAGACTACATGGGACAGAATTTCAAAGTCTTTAGACACCTAAAGTAAATCACATTTTATCACTTCTGATACCCAAGGCTTCCCTTGCCTGACCTCGCTTGGCTCCATGAGGACACAGGGTGCCTGCAGGGCTGGTGCCATGATGTGGATGTCCCTGATGCCTTAGGGTAGCTCCAGTGGCACTAGGCATCTGAACTGAACCTCTAATTTCTCCCTGGTTCCTGCTATGTTAAAATAAGAGTGTATTTCCTACCCAACAGGTTTCCCATCTGTTCTATTGAAAAGTCTTTAGAGAAGGGACCATACCCTTTTGACTGAGGAGTCTGAAGAACTTATAACTGTTACAGAATTCACTAGATATGTTTTATATTATTTAATAGAGAAATTCTGTTAAGGTATTTGTTATTGAGAAATGCAGTTTATTCTCCTGGGGAAAAACAAGCAAAACAAAATAACAAAAAAAGAAAACAACAGTTCAACCATATATGTTCTGAGTAAAACTGGTGGTAACAAAAGTGAAAATGACTCTATTAGGTAATGGAGAAGTCAGAGTCTAACTGGCATAAAACTAGTGTGATTTAGGGTTTTATTTGGACATTATTAAATAGAAAATGAATGATTCAATGCCTGTGCCCTTGTGTTCAACTACTTCATCCTAACTCTGAGGCACATCAAGGGGCAGCAACAGATAAATTCAAAAGGACCCGTAAGTATTAGATATGAGAGCGACTGCTGTAGCCAGTATAGGTATTAATGGATTTGTATAGTCTTCTATTAAATAAATGTGGGTTTACTGAAGTAATTTTAATTTTTCTAATTTTTTCTTTAAAATGCCCTACAGGTTACTCCCCTGGTCACCCAGTATTTGTGTAGATGTATGCAAAGTAAAGACTTTACCTACATGCAAAGAGAACATAGTTTCTTTAGTTTTTCAGATAGAATAAAATGTGATTTAGGTTTGTAAAAAGTATTTTAATTTAATCTTTCTGTTCAAATGGCCAGTAAAGGAATTGCCAGTGCATCAACATTTAGGTTGATTAATAGATATTAATTTGTAAATCCAAAAGGGGCTTTCTTTTTGAACCTTATATATTAGGTTATAAATAGCCATTACACTGTACCCATGCTTCCCCTATGTTGAAGTCTGTGTCCTTTTGTGCTGAAAAGGCTGACTCTGAGCAGGCCAAGCTCTGAAGACTCTTCAGACGTGTGTTGCCCATGCCAACACCACTTGAAAGTTTGTTCCAATAATCATCACCCTTGTTTGAAATGCTGGTTCATTTCTAAAATGATTGTATCAGTATGAGCATTTCCCCCTTGCTTTGTCTTTCGCTGGTAGTTTGAGAATCCCCATTCTGGTACCCTTTGAATTATATGGAAGTTTTTAGTACTTTTCCAAGTTTTGCAAAACCTCTTCAAACATGGATATCACAGAGATGCATGACTTTAATATTCATCTCATCAATGCTCTAATTCTCTTCCTACTCACTTTTCTCCTGTTATATGCATATGAGGATGGTGTTAAGCCTTTTCATTGCAGTGTTTCACTTGAAGGTGTTACTGAACTGTCTGACTGTTGTGTTGCTAAAACAGGAGCCACAGTCCACGTATGTAAGACTTAGACAATACTAACTGGCCTCCTTTGAAAATATAATAGACAATCAGTATTTTGCTTCACATTTCTTTAGCTGCAGTTGTCACAACTGTTCCAGTTTTGTGGCAAGCTTCTTGTATTCAGCAAGAACTAAAAAATAAAAATGAGTGTTCCAGTAATGTTTTTGCCAACTGGTTTAGCATATTTTGGCAGAGTAATGAAGCCTGCTTGCTTGGAAATCTTTCTCCCAGATAAATGTTTAATATTCTCTTCTGTTAATAATATAATGGAAAGTCCTGCAACTTTTAAAAAAAAATAAAAATAAAGGAATCCTGTTTCTATTTAAACATGAGAGAAATATTTGTTTCATTTACTGTAGTGTTCTAAATCAGGCATCCTGCATTATGCTACAATTTTTCATATTCCAAGTGCACTTCTAAAACTTCTAATTTTTCATCCAGTAGTAATACGTTATATTATATTGGTTTGAGAAACTTATGTTCCTGAGGTACCAAATTTTGCTTGGGGCTGGCCTTGCTTTGCCCTTCAGGAACATCACCTTTTTATAAAAAGTCTAGAAATAAGAACCAGCTTCCTCTGTAACACTTACTTCCCCTTTTTCATCATGCAGACTTTCCCATGTAGTTGTGCCTTTTGTATTACAAAATGATCATGCAGTTTTTTTGGGAACATCGACAACAGCTGCATGAGTAGTCTTAACCTGAAGTTTACCACAACCACACAGTTTTGTTTCTAGGCATGGTAACAATTAATCCTGATGTGCAGTTTGGTTCAGGATGATTTGGGCTGTAACAGATCCCTGATAGCAATCTGCAATACCTTGGCTTGTTGCTGTGTCCATATTTCACATTTAAGTCTCATGGTTATTGGAGTTATAATCCTAAACAAAATGACAGTATCTTTAACATCACCTTTTTATCTCCTTTGCCTCTTCTGCATAAAAATCTTTATTCTTGATTGGACATTATTGATTAAAAATTTGTTAAATATTTAGTAGTTCATTAACATAGATTTTTATGAACGAAGATCTGTAGTCTCAGAGCCATTGCATTGCAATGCAATTGTTTTGTGATTTTAACTGATTTGTGTTAAATCTGAAATGATGGTAGACCAACACTTTCCAGTAAATCTCAATCTGAACAGTTAGGGGTAAAGAAAAAATCTCTAACTGAAGAAATCCAGCCCAAATGAATTGCTCAACATGATAAAATACTGATTTAACTATTCAGACTACCTTTGCTTTATGATTTCCAAGGAGGATATACACAGCTAAACCGTGTAAAACACTAATTCTGGGCTACCACACACACACATGAGATAGATAGGAGTTAACAAACACTGGGCTAAGCACTCTTATACTCAACACCACAATGGATGAGGCATCCAAAGAGCTGCAGCTACCCAAGCTGGTGTCAGCTAGGAATAAAAATTATTTTTGTAAAATGAATTACTTGAGACAAAAGAATCCTTTATGATTTGAGGATTTATATGGCCTAAAGGAGGACAGGAATGGTCATTGCAGAAAAACCCAAGTCAAATTTGATGTAGTAAACTGTAAACTCTGTTTCAAATGTATAGATTATTCATTACCTTTTTATTTGACTTCTGTAAAGGCTTTAAAGACATGATCAGTCTCTGCATTCAGTAACACATAATGACTATACAAGCAAAATACAACAAAATTATTTTCTCAGTGAAATTACCATGGATTTTATATTATTCACTGCTAAAACGGGTACAAGTATTTTTATCTTCACAAATAACTTTCCAACAGTGACATCCAGTTGTATATTTTGCTCTTAATTGGCTGAGCTATTCTCAATTCTAATCTATATATTACTAATTAAAAATAAATAAGACAGATAAAAATGCTTTGACAGAAGCTTAATTATAGTAAGTTCCGTAGACAACTGCATGACATCTATCTGGAAGAAGCATGTGGGAAAGTATATATGCTTGTTTTCTACCTCTTGTATTTTGATTTGTCATATACTTGAACTTTTTTCCCAGTTTAACACAGAGATTCAAGTAGCATCAAGCTTCTATTGTTGCTAGTTATCAATTTTTAGAAGTGGGTAGTAATACGCTCATAATAAAACAGTGTCATTGTCACTGATTATTTAAAGTTGTACAGACGGTACGATAAAAAGAAAAAAAACCAAACAAATCAAAGATCAATACAGAATCTGGGATACAAAAGTTATTTTGAACATGTAAATGCTGTAAATGACAGCTCCAAGACTTTGGAGCTCCCAGTATTTTTCTAATTTAAATTAATACAGTATTTGGCCATCAGTAAATATTGGAGGATTTCCACTTACAGCAAACTCTTAAGGTTTGTCTCTCCTCTGGGCTTCTACCAGTGCTGCTTCCCAGTTTACAATATCAGGTTGTGCTGTTGGCTCATGAGAAGTCCCCATATCAAGAAAGCAAAATTGCTGGTTTGCTTCCCTGTACCCTACAGCTCCATGCTTTGCCAGATACTCCTACTGCTCGTTCCCTTCTTCCCAGCCCATGCTCATGCTCACAAATTATCTCAGTCTCTTCTACTCCCTTGCCCTATATAGCAGGGAGAATAGGAAAAAAGTCACTGGTATGTATAATTTTGTGTCTGCTGCAGAAATATTATTAGAAGCCGAAAAACGAAATTCTGGCTGGGAGATATTTCTTGCTTCTTTTTTTCATTCTCCATTCCTATGATCTTCTCTGCAATTGTTGTCACTTTTCCCTTTTTCCTGGCCAGATTTTCTACTTCGTTTACTCTTAAACATATTTTCCTTTTTTGGTTAATTTTTCTCAAAAAATTCTATTTGCTCTCCCCCTCCTTCCCCCCATCTTTAAAGCATAAATTATAGTTCCTAGGGCATATCTTTGACCTGTGTTCTAGGGTTGCTTTGACCTTTCCCTCACTTGTTTTCTTCACATCACTAGGTGCCCTGTTTAACATCAAGGTGAGAACCGAAGAAGGCCGCGCTGCCTGGAAGCTGTGCTGTCCATCCATCTGTCTGTCTATCCCATTACACACACTTCACGCTGCAGAGCTCTGAAGGTCATCTCAGCTGTGACCGCAGTCACTGGTTTCTGCTTGTCTTTGTCATAACCAGCTTTGGTGTCGTTACAGGCCATGGTATCTGCTCCTGTGGCCGATGCATTTGCCAGGACGGGTGGTTTGGAAACTGGTGCCAGCACTCAAGGAAGTGCAACATGACGGAGGAGGAGAGCAGAAGTCTCTGCGAGTCAGCGGATGGTGTATCATGCTCAGGGAAGGGTAAGAACAGGACGCAGAGCTACCTCATGTCAGTGCCCTGCCAGAGGAAACCGATCATGTTCTGGAAGACTAATGTGCATGGCAGTGGGTTGCTGTTTAGTAATCCTTTCTTTTCAAAGGCTCCCATTATTAAAAGGATGTTATATTTGGCTCCATAATGCACTTACAACCGTTTTGTCAAACACCCATCACAGCCGTACATGTCGCTCTCATATACAGTTTTGTCAGTAGCATATAATTTCCTGTATGTGTTTAGCCGATGGTCTGCATGGGACAGCTGTACACTCTAAACTAACTGTTAGTGCTCCATCCAGTCTGAGAGAAAGGGACACTATCTGCAGTAACACTGCAGTGGGGAAGATGGCAAACGTAATATCCTGGGTGACAGGAAGTGGACGAGAGTGCTTAGCAGCAACATTTGGTATACTTAATCACTTTGCTCCCCAACACAGCAGCAAAGGAAAAGTAGATGTCTGTAGCCCCCACAAATAAATCCTGAAAACTTTCTCACTTACTAATTTTCATTTGGGTAGCTGCATCAGCTTCAGTTCAACTATAAAAAATTTCCACAGGGAAGAATAAAAGTTAGAAAATCCTGATAATTATCTGAAATTGCTCTCTGAGATTCTTACCTTGCAGTCTTTCAGGCTAGGAAATTGCATTAATGGAAAGAGGGCTTTTTAGCTCCCCCATAGTGCAAATTGCCTTTTTCTTTGTATATATCTGAAAGAGAATAGACAAAAAATGGGTGGTGGGACTGGCTGGAGGCTAGAATGCATTCACTCCAGACCTTTTGTGCCATTTTCTCTATTTGCATGTCCTTTACATAGACAGGGAAGAAAACTGCCAGCTGGAAAAAACAGTTAGGAGCCTTCTACATCAGGCAGATTTCCAGTTTTCCCTTTGGTATCTTTTATTTTAGTGCAAAGGAAATTTAAATGGGATTTCCAGCTTGGCCCTCATCCATCTGTCTTATCAATTAGAATTCTCCCCTTCTGCACTATTTCATTTTATTTTGGGCTTTCTGAGCCCCTACTTGATCAATGTCATAGGAAATGAGCAAGTTGCACTATTTCTCTATTTTTTCAAGATGTGTCTGCCTTTAAATTAGTGTATGTGTACGAGGATGATGAGTTGCTGGAGAAATAGAATTACTGTTTTATTGTAGAAGTTAACTTTTCTTCTCTTAGTCTTTGTGTCCCTGTGATTTTTTTATATATGCCATGAAGGTGAGGGTATATGCTTAATATCAGTAAAATGCACTATGCAAGATTCTAAATAAATATAAGCATAAAAAATTATGTTGTTTTTAAAAATATTTATATTATGTACTACAAATTTGTAAGGATGGCCGAGAGCTATTTATTCCAACCTGTGGGTCTTACTGTGAAAACAATTAACTTTGAGCAGGCATATCAAGGCTACCATTTACTCTGAAGTCTGGAAGCAAATAATCTGGCAGGAATATGCAGAGACATCAAGGATTTTTTTCCTCTGCTGGCTATGCTGCCTAAGGAGTGGTTTGGGATCTGCTCACTGATATAATCTGGAGCAACCTGAAAGTTGCTCTAGGTTGTAACCAGTAGCAGGCAGGTAATGAGTGCTTTTAAACATGACTACATTAATGGAGTCTCCAAAGGCCCAGATATTCTAGGGTAGTAGCTCTGTTGAACAGCATTTACTTTCTGTGGGAATT
>JAWWTY010000001.1:80222818-80273305 GCA_035222235.1 Margarornis squamiger
TTAAAAATATTTATATTATGTACTACAAATTTGTAAGGATGGCCGAGAGCTATTTATTCCAACCTGTGGGTCTTACTATGAAAACAATTAACTTTGAGCAGGCATATCAAGGCTACCATTTACTCTGAAGTCTGGAAGCAGATAATCTGGCAGGAATATGCAGAGACATCAAGGATTTTTTTTCCTCTGCTGGCTATGCTGCCTAAGGAGTGGTTTGGGATCTGCTCGCTGATATAATCTGGAGCAACCTGAAAGTTGCTCTAGGTTGTAACCAGTAGCAGGCAGGTAGTGAGTGCTTTTAAACATGACTGCATTAATGGAGTCTCCAAAGGCCCAGATATTCTAGGGTAGTAGCTCTGTTGAACAGCATTTACTTTCTGTGGGAATTACAAACCTGACAAATGGAGCCAGGCTCTTATCAGTGGTTCCAAGCAATAAAGTGAGAGGCAAGGGGCAGAAACTGATGCACAGGAAGGTCCACCTGAACATGAGGAAGAACTTCTTTACGCTACAGGTGATCATGCACTGAAACAGATTGCCCAGAGACTTTGCGGAGTTTCCCTCACTGGAGATACTCAAGAACCATCTGAATGCAATTCTATGCCGTGTGCTCTAAGGAGAGCCTGCTTCATCCAAGAGCTTGGATCAGACGACCCACTCTGGTCCCTTCCAGTGTTACCCATTCTGTGATTCTGTGACCCTAAATCCATATTTAGCAGCAGTGGTGGTTTTTTGGCAGGTTTTTTGGTTGTTTCTTTGGCCCTCAAGGACATGTAAGCTTCCAATGCGATGGAAGGTTGCCCTGAGGACAGGCAATATAATAAAGCTGTGCCAAATCAGATGCTATAACAGCTTTATTGTAGGAACAGCTGGTCATATGTAAGTGCTTTTTCTAGCAGAGAAATACCTGCATAAGATAACTTCAGTTGTGTGTAGTCAGTAAACATCCAAGCATGCTACTATCTCCTGCCTCTTCTCTGAGTGGGATGGGGATCACAGGCAAGGACAGTGCAATTACTTTTAACTTTTGATACTAGGCTTTTTTTTTCCCCCCCCTTTTTTTTTTAGGCAAATCTATTTTTGATGCTGAGATATGTATCTGTAAATCACGTCGTACTGGATGCTCATACTTTAAAACACTGTTCGTAGCTAGAGAAGCATTACCCTAAAGGCAAATTGTTCTTTCTGGTTCATTACAGTGAGAAAAATAAAGTAATGATTACTTGTCAAATAAAAGGGAATTTTGCTGGAAACCTAGCCAAGGACAGGCAAGTCCTGTAATGGACTGAGGGGAGCTTGAGTTTTTTATGTAGGACTGTGAGGAGTCCTGATTTTCAGCAAATAACTGCTGAACATTATCAGAAAATTGCACTCTGTTAATATAAGCAAAGTTGGACATCCACATTCCTAGGCTGTTTTCAGAATCTTGGCTTGCTGACTATGCCACCTGTAGTAAAAGCTCTTCCCAAGGAAAACAGCAACGCCCACTAGGCTGCTGCCTCCCTGGCAGTAAATATAGGGCTGCATATGGCGACTGTAACCGTGCAGGATGCAGGCAAGGTAATGAGCCAAATCCCATCCGAGAGGATCTGGCTGGGATCCCAGGAAACACCCTACAACTCATTAGACTCATTTTAATTAAACTGAGGAGCCTCCCAGAGCAGCATGCTCTGTTCAGGGAAAAGACTTGATTCATTTCCCTCACAGATTTTGTATTATGGAGCCTGATCTTCCTTGGTTGACTTGGTGTTAAATTTGCTGTATCTTCTGCAAAATAGTTTTAAACGTCGTGGGCATCCCTCAATAGCAATATCAATGCTTGCTTATGCAGAATAACTTCAAGTTTCTTACAATGTAATCCTTAATAACTGCTTTAATTTCACTAACATTATCATACTATTCCTCATTATTTTCAGCTGTCAGTACCTTGTTGTTTGTATAAACAGAGATATTTGGTTTAAATTGCCCTCAAGTATGTCTTAGTGTACCTCTTCTATAGCAATCCTGCAATATGTACGCTATCCTCCACTGCCTCTTTGCACAATGGTATTTTTTATCCTTCTAGGGAATTCCAGTGTTTTCTGTGCTGGGGGCTCAGTCAGCAGTACTCAGAACACACAGAAAAAGTAGATGCTTAATCAAATACTCCCATCCCCAAATGTTCCAATCACTACTTCTTCCTGAATATATTTGCATGTTCCATATGTTGCAAGTAAAGCATTGGCCTAAAATTAGGCAATGAGTTAATTTTCGTGAATTTAAAATAAACATTAAATTACTTACCTATTTAATTAAAAATTAGATACCCTGCTGAGGCTGTTCTGAAGTTTTCAAAAATTAAGTTTCAGTGATAAGAGGCACTTCAGTATTTATGGGAAAAACCTATAGAAAATTGGTTGATATCAACAGATGCACCTTTTTTTCTTAAAAAAAAAAAAATGTTTATTAGGATTATTACTATGGGGTTTTTTTCCAGAGATTGCCGAAAGAACTAGAAAGAGAAAAAAGCATAATTTTATAGGCTTTGTCTCAGGCCCTGTTAAGTAACCCATGAATTCTGCTTAGGTTATATTCTGACATAACCAAGATTCCTGTATATTTTCTTTCCTTAATACTGCATTAAAACATTGATGACTTTTTACTGGAATAATTCTGAAAATATTGCAGGAGGCTAGGATTTTCAATTGCATTTAATTAATTTATAAGTATGTTCTGTTAAAAGTTAACAGCTCCTTTGGTGATTTTTGATAATTTTTTGGTGATAATTGAAAACTGTGTGTATCCTTTGCTATAATTTATTTGGGTTTTTTTTTGATTTTTTTTAATATTGATTTCTGATGTAACTCATCCTTAGGGCTAGGTCCACAAAAGGATTTTTGCTCAGCAGTTACTAAGAGCCCCACCTTAGTGATGTTAAACTGAAATCTGTATAGGGTCAGGCTGGTGAAGATGGGATCATAAAAGCCTAGTCTTTTCAGCCAACTGTTGTAATCATCCAGGAGGAATTACCATCTCCTAGTGGCATTTCTAGTTGCAGAAAAGCCTGTCTCACACGCTTCTCAGCCTACAGGCTTTCTCACATGATTGTCTAGGGGGAAACTGTCACTTTCCAGGATTCAGAGCCACGAACCTTCTCCTGAAGGTAAGGATGTCTCCGAGTCCTCTCTTAAAGGGATTTTGCTGGTGGCAACACCCGAACACCACCACAGAGTCTCTCCTTTCCCTGTGTGGGTGTGACCTGACATCCTGGAGGAGAAGGGGAGCATCTTGTGCCAACAAGGGGCATTGGGGGTACATTGCACAAATGAGCCAAGTCCTGAACCGCCATTATGTGCACAAACTCTTTCTGATCTAGAGCAAATAATTGGTATTTCCACGGGAGGTGGAGAAGCTTCATTTGTGGTGATGCAGATTTTGGAGGTCTAAATACTGGTCTTGTGCATTGCTGGTCTTTTGTGGAGTCACCCCTAAATTTAGATGAGAAGGACCATTTTCTTCCTGGGTGTGATTTTACTGCCTTCAGTAACAGTGAGTCAGGGACAATTTGAGCTTTCCTAGTGAAAAAAAAAAAAAAAAAACCAGTTACTGGGAAGAGAAGCCTTGATTGTAGGTCTCTGAAACCAAAAGAAAGCTTCAAAATGTGAGTCCTGATTAAGTGAAATAGCAGGATCGAAGCATTAGTAGTAACATCCCACCATACACTAGCTCATGTCAAAAGAATCCTTTTATTCAAAAGGCTTTTAGCTTGATTATTTTCTTTTATGTAATAGCCTCTTAGGCAGCAATTTTGTGCATATGCACACGTGCATATGTGTGCACGTGTGTGTCTCGGGTTGTTGTTTTCTAGTCTGAAAATGCCAGTGCTCTTTGACTGCAAGTAATAATTTTTGTGATTTCAGGTTCCTGCCACTGTGGAAAGTGCATCTGTTCACCCCAGGAATGGTACATTTCAGGCGATTTCTGTGAATGCGATGACAGAGACTGTGACAAACATGACGGTCTCATTTGCACAGGTGCAGTACAGGCTAACATTTAATAGCTTCAGGAAACAAACTGTGTTGATGGGAATTATGTTAGACAAAGCCTAGCTTCTTCTTTCCCCACTGACAGAGGAAGTGCATTTGCTGGTTATTCAAATCTGCTATAATTGTTTCTTCATGCAGTGTGATAATCAACTTAAGGTTTCAAAACAACAGTCGAAAGCCTGAGTATGAATTTAAATAAGTAAGCCAGCTATGAAATCCATCAACAATTCTCACTGTAACAGACTACAAGTTACTGGTTTTTTGGCAAAGGACAGAGTGTCAGCATTGTGATCATGATGTTTCCTTAGCCTTTGTTCTTTTACTGGACATTCCGTGTTTGTAATGCATTTAAGTCACAGACAAAGTTCACCTGTCTGATAATGTTTGGTGGGTTAGAGGCATAGTTGTGTGGTTAACAGCCCTTCCTGGCAATCAGGCAATTGTCGGTGGGAGCCTGAAATACACGATAGCTTTCCTTACAATGTGATGGCTAATGGTTAAATTAATGATTAACACAGCTTCACCTTAACATTGTCTGCAAGTTCAGGTGTCAGGTGCAGATAGAAATGGTCAGGGTGTCAACAAACCCTCAAGATAAATATAGTGACAAGAAACAACCAGGGAGTTGCCAAATTAACTCATTTGCTGCTTCCTGTTAGAAACCTTAATTTTAGAAAATATTTGCTGGCAATTATTAGATGTGGGAGAAATCTGCAAGTCAATTGGAGTGAGAGCAAGAGGGCTGACACTATTAAATTGTGTCTTCCAGCTAGCCCTATTAGCCAGCGTCCTTTTCTGGAGGAAAGCAGCCAGTATAGCAGCAACAGGAGTTCTATCTTCAGCTGTAATGGCTGTTCATGTATCTTCATAAAGCCAGTAGGAAAAGGAGGTCACACTGGAAACCCAGGCTACAGATGTCTCAGATTGAGCATCCAAGTAACAAAAAATATTTAAATAAAATGAATAGATGGGTGTCAGTACTTAATATTTCCCTGCTGTAGAATAGGGCCAATCCATTTTTCACTTAATAGAGAGTTTGAGATATGATTTATTTGTATACCTGAGAATTTAGGTGTAAAGTTTTTCATGTTCAAAGTGATGGTTTTATTACTATTGTGTTCGTAACTTTTAATGACTTTTTCTTTCTGCATAATAGTTAAAAGTGATCTTGTTTTACCTTGCACCTGAAGGCACAGTGTGAACGCTGACCCTCACCAGCTGGGTACAAATACTGATGTACACAATTGCACTGCAGAATACGCAGCTACAACACTTGCAATATGGCTGATACACAATTACAGTATTTGCAATATGACTGATGGAATTATTGGGAAAATGCTATTAATGCTTTGTAAGTGTAGGATTGGGGTGGCTTCTTAATGCAATAGTACACTAATTGCTTCCTTCCAAAGTTAAAAAAAAAAAAAAAGGGGGTAGGGGAACAATAAAGGAATAATGCAACTGCTTTACCATGGCTTTTTACTTCCCATAAAACACATTTTAATGTAGTACATTTCAATTATGATAATTGCCCTTTATTCATTCTATTCTAGGCAACGGTGTTTGTAGCTGTGGAAACTGTGAATGCTGGGAAGGATGGAATGGAAATGCTTGTGAAATCTGGCTGGGGAGAGAATACCCTTAATGAAGGATGTCAAAGACTGAGGGGTTTTTTTATTTGTTTTTCTTTAGGCTGCTAGAACATTTAATTTTAGAAGTGCTCAGTGTGTGGGTGTGGGTGTGCATGTATGCACACGTACGCGGTTGTAAATACCTTAAAACACATTTGAGGACCTGTTCCTTAAGGAAATGCATCAAAAAACTAAAAAAGGGAGCAGAACAGCCCCAGCTCTAGAAGGTGAAGTCATAAAATACTCGCCCTGAGGAACTTCTCTACAGTTTTTGTAAATTCAGTGAAACTGAGATTATAGCTATAATGCCTATTTCTTTAAGCAACGTTTGGAAAAGGTATAAGAAAGCCTTTTTTTAACATGCTTTATTTGGTCATCACCTCTCCTTGTCAGTATGCAACAATACCCCTGTAGGAGAGTAGCACTAGCTGAATATTTGTCAAATAGCTAGTTTTACTAATTTTATGGTGTTGGAAAAATATATTACTTGACCCTTTTTTCTTTCTAACAATCCTGATTATGCATCAGCTCATAAATTGAGAGAAGCTGTAAAGAAACCTACAAAAATATGAGTATTTATTTTTTTTAATTTGGTCAAATAATTGTCTAACTGAGGTCCATGACATGACAGGACAGACATAAACTGAAGACCCAAAATGTTTGAACAGACTCTTTTCCACACGAGAACTTCTTCATTTCTGTGGTTAATGTGTCAGTAAGTTGGTTATCTAATCTACATACTACAATGCTTTCAAATACATAACCTATAGGATCACAAGGAATGAAACTAATAAAGATAATACATGTATGATTGCCTATTTTGAATATGTATTCTGCAACTCATATGTACTTCTATCATACTGTTCTGTGTAGGTCCAATTGCCTCTTAGAAGTGAAGTAAATGAAAATTTGTTGTATTAATAACTTTTAGGATAAAAATTCTGTCTACTATTAGAAATCACTGTTTAGAACAGATTGCACTGTCACACATGGTATTCATTGAATTTAACTGCTTTTATAGAAGTGGGAAACCTGAAGGTCAACTAACTTGAAAAATCATCTATGCTATGCAGTAGCTTGGTCTCAGCCAAAGATGTTCAGACAAGGTCAACAAAGTTTTAATACAGTAAATACAAACAAAGCAGTGGTATGAACAAAAATTTTATTTTTATTTTCCAATGGTGAAATGCTGCTCAGTGTGAAATTCACATTGAGTTATGAACGATGCACAACTATTGGGACTTCCCTAACTTATTTACATATGAGTCTTTTAGTTTTTTGTACATGTAGATTTGGCAGCCCTTGAATTCTTTAGAGCAAAAAAAAAGAAATACGCATTTTAGTTTCAAAAGTGTTTACATTTTGTGAAACCATGATTGAGAGAAAAATTGATTAAATGGCTGAAAAATAATTCTCTTAGATACCAAATTGTAACACTGGGGTTTAGGTGCCAAGGTCCTGATTTTTGAAGAGGTACATGATTCAGAAATAACGGAACTACATATCAACCAAAAAAATGTATTTCCATTATTAGTCTAGAAATTAGTTTTCTTTTAGAAAGGACAGTTTTGAAATAGGAAAATACAATGGTACAGAAAATGTAATAGAATGCAAAATTTCAAAATAATTTATTTAAATGCTTTATTATTCCCCCTTCCCATGTAGCTTTCTCTTTCACTTACCACTTTTTTTTTTAGTTAGCCTGTATTCTTTGTTTCTAAAAATGAAGCCTGTGAAACCCATGTTCTCAGGGAGTATAATCACCAAACATCCAACTTATATACGTTATGTAGATAAATAATGAGACATACATCCCGAAGCTGCTAGCTGCTCTCTTATTACATACCCAAAATACCAGGCAGTGTTCTAAAATATATTGATACAGTATAAAGCATCTTCAAAGTAAAATTCATCTTGAAATTTTAGTTTATATTTTATACTTAGAACCTTAACCTCCATGGAACTCAGAAGAAATATTTTCTTAACTTTTGGCATATATGCATTTTGCCAACTCTAGTGTCTGGAGAGCACAGATTGTTACTTTTATTTATATTTATGAATACCGCTGACCTGAATCATCGTATAATCAGTGGGGTTTTTGCATATACATTCGTCTGCTGACTCAGAGTGTAAACAGCAAAGGATACAAAGTTTTTCTTTATTTCCTGCCATTTGTATTTAGCACTGTAATAAGAAAATACTAGATAATCAAAACTCTTATCTGGCATCAGTAGATGCTCTTGACTTATCTCATGGCATCATAAGCAGATTTATATATACTGTAGATCAGCTGTAGTATTTCAGGTACTCATTCATATATAAAAGAACAATTCTTTAGATGGTTGCAGTGCCATATTTGATGCATTTTACTTTGTAATTTGCTTTAATTTTAAATTTATATACTTAAGGAGTGTAAGGTAATTCTTATTTCTAGTTTGATTTTCTTTTTAAGAAAAATAATGAACTCCAACATTTTGACTACTGGATGGATACACAGCCATAGCATTTCAAAAAGTGTTATCCAAGGTCTTTTTTAAGTGACATATGGAAAAAAAATGGAATATCTATCACAGTTACTCCCAGTGTTTCATTAAAATGCAATTATCAAACAAAATGGTGCTATTACTATAAACCATAAAGTATTAACTAAGACTACTAAAAATATAAAATACACATTATTTTTTCCCAATTTTTATTCTGTTTCTTATAATGTTGCTCCAACATTTCCCCTGCTCTTCACGCTGAGGTAACTGGTGGTGTGACACCCAGCAGATCTGCTTTGTGGCTAAATTCCTTACTGGAAAAATGAGACTGGAAGGAATAAGATTATTATTCCACATATGTGACTATAATACCTGTAGTAACAAATTGTTATTTTACACCTCATTCCCTATGATGGGACTTCCAGATACAGAAACTGTAAAAATAGGAAGAGGTGTAAGGAAGTGAAACTTACTGTTTGATTCTTTATAGCTAGTGACTGTAAAAACTTGCTCCCAGGCCTGTGGCAAAAGGCAAACCCAAATTGGATAAATGAGGATTTTTGTACTGATTAAATTGATAAACCTTATAAACAAAAAGATACTACAGCCTTGCTTTCTTATGAGAGAAAGAACACAATTCAGAAGTGTGCTGAATGCTTCTATAATAGACTTGCAGGATTATGCCTGTTGTATATAACATATCTGTAATATCAGCTATAAAACACCTGTGATTTGCTCCTATAAATTATTAGCCTGCTTGTGATCCTTTTTTTCCACTGGCCATCCTCTCTTTTAGAAACATGTAGATGAACATTTAGTCATGTACCCGCTCTCATTCTTCTGATGCTTTGCCTTTGCTTCTTTGCAGAATGACATCTCACTTTGTAGCTAAATGATACAGCTACATAATACTGGAATGAAGAAAGCTAAGTTGAATATTTCTGTGACTAGGTAATAGAACAAAAATTTTATTACATCTTTAAAAATAAGTAATAGCATTTGCATTAGTCATCACCAAAAAAAAACCCTGTTATTAAACATTTTAGAATGCTTGCACAGAACATGAATTTATCTGAAGGGTCATTTAAAAGAAAGAGAACCTTCTAATTTAGTCTAATTTTACTTACATTCCCATTTGAATGGAGCTGAATAATTTCTTCTTTTTACCAATAAACATAAGGATCAGCATGACACACTTTTACTGCATGGACCAAACTGCCTGATTTCATACCTCATTGCTTAAACTAGTTTTAAATCAAGACAAAAATTTTCCCTATATATATAAAGCCAGAGTTCTTAGTATTTTTTCAGGTATATATCATAGTCAAAGTGAATAGCTTTACTTTATGGGGGAAGGGAGGGAAGGGGAGAGGTTTATTAAGAACCAACCTAACTACATCAGTTAAAGTTTATGAAAGTGACAGTATATTGAAAAAAAAAAAAATCATTTGAGAATGGCTAAAACACCCCAGCAAATTAAGCAAAGGCTGTGTTGTGTGAGCCACAAAGCACTTAAAAGGGGCTAGAGCCCCTTCTATAGGCTCTATCATGTGAGCAATCTCATAAGGATTCTGTGTATTTATAAAATTTTTGAAGTACAACAAAATGGTGCTTTGTTGAAGTAGTTCATATCTACTTGAAACTGGATTTCTAAAACTGTGCAGGTGTGACTGATTTTGCCAAATAGAATTGTAGCTGAAACACAGATATTAAAAAAAGAGGAGGAAAGAGATCATAACTATGTGCAGTGTTAACATATAAAATGGTAAGGTTAGATTGCTGTGCAAACAGTCTCTCAGAGATTAGAGAAAACCCAGAAGAACAAAATACAAAGCAAGCATGCAAAAGATCTGGAACGCTGCAGATTCACAGACAGCTGCACATGTAAGTACAAAAACCCCAGTCTCTAAATACAAATTGATTCCATCAGGTTTACTATACAGTACTTTAGTAGTAGCAGACAGTTGAAAACAGCTTTCACTTAAAAGCAAAATTAATTTTAGAGGGAAGGAAATGGTGAAGTCTCATCCTAGAGAACAGCAAGAGAGGTATTATATTAAGGAGCTAAATTTTTCTTTGGCATGGTAGAGGGGGAGAACTGAGTTTGCCAACCTATTTACATGAAGTTGCACCATCCTGTGGCCAGTGCAATGATGTTTTGCACAGTCTACTTCTTACATAAACTTTTTTGTTTGTTTCTGATATGCCTTCATATAAATGTTTTATTCATTGTGTTGAATCTGTGTATACAACAAATAAGAATAAACAAACTGTACAATGCAGACAAACTCTTTGCATATATGTATGTAAATTTAGTAATACTGACCAACAGTTCTTTGACAGACACAACCTACAACATGCAGTTCATCCTTGCCATCCTCTTTCCATGCAACAGGTGAGACAAGACAAAATCAAAGGGAAGAAACAAAGCACAAAGACACCTTTGTTATGTTTAAACATAACATAGAAAAAATTTCAGGACATCTATTCATTGGATTAAACATACATATGAATTTAGCCCACAGCAACAAAACCAGAAAACAATAATTGAAAAAAAATGCTGTATTTCCAGTATGCACTAACTACTTACAGAAATTAAATCTGGCCTTAATTATAGCCTCCCAATCTGGTTCAGAAATCATAGTTGGCTCAGGATCAAAAAGTTAATGTTGAAAACAATACTTATATAGGATCAAGCCATGAACCAGAACCTCCTTGCCTGGTTCAGCCAGGTCTCCAGCCCTGTCTCTCCTCAGGCTCTTACATTGGGTGAGTAAAAAGACAGCTGGATGGGACATGAACTCATGTATTTGCTCCTCATGAATCAGATGAGAGAGAATGTAGCCTTCAGCTGTACTGTCTTATTTGAAATACTGTGAAGTGCTCCTCTTATAATTGTAGAAGGCCTGGGGCCGCCCCTGGGACCCAGCCGCTAGTACAGCATCAAGGCTGCTGCCTCTCATGAGTCCTCCAAATGCAGAGCAAGCCCCCAGCTCACCACGTGAGTTGCTTTGGTTTTGTTTTGTTTTTTCAGGGATGGTGCACAAATCCCTCTAGACCAGATGGGATGAGAAGGACACACCGAAGTTCATAATAAAGTGTTTTCCCCACGCACACATATTTAGTGCTAGCAGACAAGGGCACAGACTAAGTCAAAGTTTCTTTGCATTTTTATCACAGTTTTAGACTAGGTTTGTTTTTTGTTTGTTTTTATTTTTGTTTCTTTTTCTCTCTTCATGGATAGAGGGCTTCATGCTTAACTCATTCCCTCCCTAGAAAGACCCAACATCAAGCATTAGCTTGCTGTTCTCATAGCACATATAGAAAATGAAGCCTGACCTACACAAAAAAAAAAAAAAAAGGAGTTTATCTAGAATTTAGCAGCTTTACAGTAGCCTCCTTGAAGAGTACACTAAATGTTTCTTATAAAAACAGAACACGTTTGAAAACTATATGAAGAGTTCATTCAGACTGAATCAGTTGTTCAGCTGAACAGACAGGGAGTTTGAAATAACCAGCAGCCTCTCTTAGGGACTTCAGCACAAAGATGTGATAAAACAAATTGCCAGAAATACAGTGCTAAAAAAGGAATGGATGGTTTCCTCTCTTTGTCTTTAAATACCAAGATAACAGCAAAAGGCCAAGAGAGCGTTGCCACACAATTTTCCAGACTGAGATACAGTTTGATCTTTGCTGCCGTTTCTGAGAAATAAATTCCTTCTTAAGCATACAGAGAGTGCTCATATTTTTAACCTTCTGAAAGCCTGTGACTAAGTGTGCAAAAACTTCAGTGGCACCTCTGTGGCATTCTCTGAATCTTCTCCCCCCACGCCCACTCCACCCTGCTCCATCCCTCGCAACATTGGCTTAATTGTTCACACGTGACAAACTCAGAAGGGTTGATGCTGTTTCTGGTAATATGATCCAAGGCTTCAATTTTGTGATGTTTTTGATTTCTTCTAGATTTATGTAGGAGAAAGTACAGTATATAGAGACCAAGGCAAGGCACCTTCAATCTAGCAATTTGGTGGGCATGTTATCCTCGGAAGCTGGGTGGAGGTACATACTGGGATATCAGTGAAATACATAGGACCGGACTTTGCATGCTTAGCTAAAAGTAAAAATAAAGTTTTTTAATATGTCCAGTTTTAAAATTTTTTTTAAACACCAGAAATATTAAACTATAATTTGTAACTACCCTTTGCATTGGTGCTGCAAAAAAGAACACAACAACATCCTTGCCCATGCTTTGCTAAGTAGGTGTGGAATTCAGCCAAAAATAACGATGGCATTAAGTTCAGTTCCTTAAAAACAGGAAAGGATTATATTTGAAATGGATTTAGGTAGCGCAATTCTGATTAGTCTTACTTATTTTTTTTTTATTGGTGGTGGTTGTTTTTCAAACAATGAAGGTTTAGTAGATGAAAAATGAGCCTTAATTCAGGCCTACAAGGCCTACAAAATTCTTTGGACCCACTTTCCCAAAAATGAGTGGGTCTTGCTCGCTGGGCAAGGCAAATGTTACCATTACCAGTAAGCCTGTGATATGTATAAAACACACACACAAAAAGAAACTATAGGGGGATGCCAAACACGCGTTTCATAAAACTCCCCGTTGGTTGTGTTTGACACTCTTCCCTCCACTATAATACCAACCTCAGAAGCACAGTATCTTTTACTAAAGAGTATTCACATTTAATCAATATTGTAAGCCAGAGACAACAATCCTATTCTTTATAGATATAATTTGTAATAATAGATTTTTGAAGGCTTCCTGATTCCCTGATTGCTTTCAAAACTAAGCCACCGGCAACACTTAAGTTATAGAGAAACACAATCCCTGCAAAAGGTCACAAACAGTGGAGCGAGCAGCCTTATAAAAAAGGGAAGAAGAGAAATCCATAATAGCACAGGTTTA
Source organism: Margarornis squamiger (assembly GCA_035222235.1). Lineage (NCBI taxonomy): Eukaryota > Metazoa > Chordata > Aves > Passeriformes > Furnariidae > Margarornis > Margarornis squamiger. The sequence continues at coordinate 80,235,876 of JAWWTY010000001.1, forward strand.
CAGCATCTAACTAGAAATTACTTGATTATTTGTGTGCTACAAAATAGAACTTAAACACATGGATTTTGCTGAAAGTGGACTCAAAAAGGGATTATGGGCAATTGTCAGCAGGCAAGGTATCAAGTGTACTTGTGAAGTATGTCATTCACATGAAGTGTCACAGTCACAGAAAAGATATTAAAAAGGCATTCCAATATCTGGTAGGGCATTCCATGGTCTGAGTTTAGCTGGTTCATCCAGGTGTCTTCTTGTTGTGGGTGGAGCTACATGTTGAGATTTATCCACTTGCAACAACTCAGTTCAGAAACAGCCACGGGCAAGTCGGTGACTTGCCGCAAGCTGCTCCACAGACACTGCCGAGAGGAAGTCTGGCAAGGATAAATCGCTCAACTGTACTCAGGACTCAGTAAGTCACAACACCTGTGAGGATCTGGCTATGTCGTCTTGCTCTTGTTAACTGGTTTGCCGCCATTCATTATTGCAGATGCACTTGTGCTTTTACTTGGAGTTACCCCAGCCTTTGGCACTGTTTCTCCAATATCATGCAAAGATGGTTCTCGATACATGGCAACTGAGGGGAGAGAAGAGAAAGGGAGAAGCATTTTTAAGAATGTATCACTCTCAAATAGGATTAATTATCTACAATAACTGATATTGTAATATGTTCCTCTTGCATACCAGGCAAACTATTTATTTTGACAGACGCTTGTTTGGCATCACTGATAGATTTGTTCGACCCTCCAAAATTCTCACTTCTGCAACTCCCGTAAAAACACAGCAGGAAACTACATGTTTGCTTGTTTGACGGATACTATAGATTCTTGGAAACAGTTTCTTGCAGAAACACAATAATCTACATGTATATACACATATTTATATATATACACCCCTTAAATAAACATTAAATAAGCATGCAAGCTTTTAGAAGTAAAATATGATATGGCAGATTGTATTTAAAAAATACAGTTGTCTACATTTGTGTTCTTTTTTAGCCATATGTTGCAAGACTAGGCTAGCGTCCAGTTACATGTACATCACTCTCTCAGATCTGAGGAACTTGGTCATGACTTCTTCAGGTGTGCTCTGAAGAAATGCCCAGGAGATGTGGAGAGTACACAGGAGGTTTGGGGAGTTTTATTCCTCCTTTCCAAAACATATGCAGTAGCCACTGATCTCCACTGAATGTAGAAGTGCAGAAAACTCCAGATTAAACTATTAACTGAATTCTTAGAGGAATTAAAAGTTTGCCCCTGGGCTTCAGTTCCTATCTAACCACCTCAAATCCTTTCAGGAAAATACATGTATTCAATTACACAGTTCCAGCATTAAGCTGCCTTAATGATTAATGCTCTTGGATAATTCAATTTCATTTTCCATGTCACCGAATCAGGTAATATTTCCACTTATACCTAACTGCAGTACCATTTTTTTATATCAGAGCAATGTTAAAAGAGATGTCAAAGCAGTCAAAGGAATTAATCATCACACTGATTTTGGGACTGGCTGTGTGTTGCTATAGAGAGCACAATCCCTTCATCCCTTGGCTAATGAGAGTAGGAGGCTGGAGCATCAAAGTACTGACCTTGATCTTCAATGGAGTGAAGTTTCATAATAAATATGAAGGGCCCCATAGCATCATTAACTAATCAAATACTTGTTCTAACATTTTCAGTAACATGATCTACATCCTTTTATGGCTTCTGAAAGATTGAAATTAAATGTCTTCTTTAGAGTACATAAGGCTGGTTATGATCTATGTCTTCAGAGTGTCCCATAACTGTGTTTAGGGCACTTTGCTGATTAATTAAAAGAGCTTGATGAAATAACATTGTGACCTACAAAATTATTAACTTGAACAACATGAGATGGAACTATAAACTAAGGAATTATATAGCAGAGCTGTCATATTTGATGATTCTCACAGGCAAAATAATTCAAGTTATTTCTAAGCATTGTCTAAGCTATTTATATAGAGTCTGATCATCTAAACATTATTTCATAATCCATATTAATTTGCATTGCTTTAAAAAATGCAGTGGCTTTCCCTCCCTATGATTCTTAAAATTTAATATAAAGGGATTGAGATATAAAGTATTAATATTGTTGAGAGCTCATAGAACTACTGTAAGCTTCCACAAGACAAGGAAAGCAAGAAGGCATCAACATGAGTTCAAAAATGAAGTTAAAACAATAGCTTATTCTGATTCTTTCTTTATTATTAAATTAAATATTTAACAAACTGATCCATTAATCAAAAATTTTTAGTTAAAATATCAAAAGACCTTGGACTTCTAACTAAAACATTACTCAGATACGTATTTTCAGATGTTAAGTAATGAGATAACTTTCAGAATGACTGAGGATATGTGTAGCAATAAGAGCAATGAAATCAGGACAAGAAGTGAAAGACAGCATAGGTTTATAAAGATCTGCAGAATACGCAGAATAAGACAAAAGTTCCAAGAGAATGTGTGACATCATTTTAGTGTGTAAGGTTACTTGCTTCTATCTCGGTTAAGGTTTTTTTGCTTCTGTCTCGGTTTGAAGGGCAACTTACACAAATTATGTACAATATGCCAATTGGTAAAGTAATACAGCATGATATATTTTATAAAGAGATCTTCGTGTTTTGTATTAGAAAGCTTTTACTTTGAAATGCTGAGATTTCATCCAATCCCTATATAACTCCCAATTATCCTACAATATCCATTATTTCATTCTGCCTAATGAAAGGATTACTTTCTCAATGCAAGACTCATAACAGCTTTTGCCCATACTAACAGAATATTTTAAAAGCAGCACAATACACCTCCACAAAAGATTTCTTTTCTTGTGGAATGACCTCTTAGTTCCTGGAAAAATGTTTTTATACATATACCCTTTCTAACATCACTATGCTGAAGCACAAAACTGCTCCATGAATCTTTGTGACTGTCATTGGGAATGGCCCCTGTGCCAGGCACGTTCAGAAAGGGCATTTTAGGAAGGATTCACTCTTCTTGTGAGATTTATAGGAGGGTCTGCCAGGACTGCATTGAGCCTCACCTTCCAATGGCTTGGGTAGAAAATGAGCTGCTGGTTTTGTTTTCTTCACTCTGTTTCCTTTCATGACCTGCCCTTCTTTGTTCAGCCCCAAGAACCAGGCCCTCCCGGACTCCTGTTGTCTGTAGAGCATGGATGAGTAGATTACATAATAATTTTCAAAAACAGACTCCTTGAATTTGCACTCTGGTGTAAAAAGTTCCTGTGGGAGGAAATGTAAATGTTAAATGGTATCTCTGAAATGCAGCTTCTGTTTTGTTAATTTACAAATACCTCTTGATAAGTGTAATATATGCTATAATAAGGTTCTGCTTCGAGAAGTGGGGTCCTATCCTCCACTTCCTATGGATACCTCAGTTTTCCCATCTGTGCCACAGGCATAGTACATTTTCAAAGTAGAAAGGAAGCTACATAAAGGCATAAAAACATTTTTTAAAAATTGGCATAATTATTATAGTGCTTATTTTTTCTGATAGCATACCCTTATAAAGATTAAGCAATTCTGTGCTAAAATAGCATTTATAACAGTTGTTCTAACATACTGAATGCTGCAAACACTCTCTGGTTTACAACAACTAATATTTGATGCTCAAAATTCTGCTGCCAACATATTACATACACCATTCTCTGGAATCCACGTTTCCTGAAACACCACAGGAAAATACCAATTTCTGGACAAAGAAAAGTAATTCTTACTGACATTCTCAGCATTAATTCCAAAACTGGAATGTTTTTCAGAAGTCGTATTCAGTAACAGCAGTTGTCCTAAACTCTCTGTGTAGGTTAAACTAAGCACAAACTTCTGCAGACCAGCAGCCAAATAGTAGATACATATTTTAATAACACAAGTAACTAACAAAATAAACAGTATGAGCATACATTGAGATAGAGATTACCAAAATTCTTTGAAAAACCCCATCAAGTTAATAAGGAAATAAGAATACATTTAAAATATCACAAGAAAATAGGATTCTGTGTGATATGGTTTTCAGTCTGTGGATCCATCTGCTGAAGCCTGTAGAAGAAATAAGACATAAAAGGAGGAGGTAGATGGGGAAAAGGAGGAGGTAGCTTGCTAAGCCTTCAGATCTCAAAGTTCTCAGCCCTGAATACACTTTTTATATTTATTTTAGTTATCTTTCTCAAGCTGTAAAAAAAGAAAAATATATCTGGAAACATCATATCTTTTCACCTCTCCATTTACAGTATTTTTTATCCATTTCTTTTTGCTCCTGGCCCCATGCAGTACTGAGTTAACACCCATCAGGCAATGTGTTTTCAAGGTCTCTATGCCATCCCCAGCTGCCTACATATTGTAAGAATTTCACAGCTGTTTCTGTCACAGATTTACTTTCCGGAAATCAAAGTCCTTAAAGACACAGTTCCCCATACCAAAAAGCACAGATGAAAGACTTCTCTGAACCTGTGATAAATGTCACTTAGTGCACAGCCAAGTTCTTCTCAGTGATGGGGTAGATAGCATTTGTACAGCCATGGCTTAAGTTACCACCTGTAAGCAAAGCTGTCTTAATGAACACCAGGCATACTCTTCGCATTCTCAATTATGGAGCATCTTTGAACCTCAGATAAAAAGAATTAATGTATTTTATGCAGCAAAGCAGTTGCTGGAGCAGCTGGGAAATAATTTGTGAGCTTGCCCTAAAATAGTTTGCTTTGTTTGTGTGAGCCAGTACACTTAGAATCTATAGGTCACACTCCTTTACAGAATGCAAAAAATATTCTCTGATATGTGCAATGGCTATATTTTTGCACTACCACTTCTTTACCCTCTATGTGCACAACTGCATACACACATATATATACACACACATGCATAAATGCAAATGCAGTCTGTAATAGAAGCACTGAATACTTACGACAGGAAACACCTTAACTGTACCTTCTTTGCTACGGGGCTTTTTCTCTCTCTGTTCCAAGACTTTAAGACATCTGCTGTTTGTGTTACCTCCTTTCTCCTCCACTGATTTCAAATCACAGTAGGGCTCAAGTAGATGAAAATAAAATCAGAAGACAGGGTGGCATGCTAGAGGGAATGCCTGTTAAAACCTAGGACAAGCATTTACATGCAAGTCATGTTCCTCAGCTGTTGAAACAGCAGATGCTAATCAGGAAATGCCTACACAGCTCTCCTCATTACCTACTTCACTGAAAATGCTACCCTCTGTGTTCCCCACGAAGTTTTACTTCCTTGTAAAGCTCAATTACCATAAACACTACTTCTTAGCCAATACTCACTTTTTTTTTTGCTATAAACAAAAGCTGTTTGTCATTCCGTGTTCCTCCATTCTAGAGATGGTTGGCTGCCTCTAAATGCTGTTTGTGTGTTTTCCCTAACAATATCCATTACCATATTTAAACAAGATTCCTTCAAATCATCTCCCTTCTCTGAATCAAACCCAGCTCTTTCCTCTCTCACTTCTTTGGCATGTGCCGTATGTTTCTCACAGGGCACAGCATATGAAATGGTAGGTATTTACTTTATCAAGTGAAAAAAAAAAAAAAGGATTATGTCAACATAAATGCTTGGCTACTTCTGGACAAACCATCATCATTATTATTATGTAGTTATGAAAAGCATAGTAATAGTCTGATAATGTTTTGGGGTTTTTTTGTTTCTTTTTTTTTTTTTTTTAACCTACAAGGAAGAGTCAAACCTGAATACTGTACTCTGCCTAAAAATACTGCAGCCATCCAGCTCCAGACATCGGGTAGCGTAACAGCTTTGGACAGAGTTTGCATTTGTCTGGTATATTAGGATGCAATTCTGCCTGGGTTAAAGTCTCAGTCAAAAGGTCCCTTAAATATATGTTACTTTAAAACAGACTAATAATTCCACTGATGTGGGGAGTATTCATGAATGAAAATCAGGCACCTGACAATTACTATACTGAACTGCAGCCATCATTTCTGGAATGGCCGCTTTTCCTGAGCCTCAGGTAGAAATCGAATATTTCTAAGTTAAGAGTGATGCCTAAAGTCTTGCCTCTGACACCACCTCAGCTGGCTGAAAAGCATCTACACTTTCTTCAGTAAAGTAGCCATAATACCAAAATATTGCTTTTGCATGTACCTAGGAAAATCTAGATCTCTATACCTAAGACTTAACCCAGTAAGAACGTTCAGAAGATTATTGATGTGCTAACAGCACCAACTTAAAAACATCCACAGGCAAATTTGTACAAATCCATTTCTGGAGGGAAAGGCAGTACGACGGCATTTTTAAGGGAAACTCAGTGGTGAGGACACTCCCCTAGGCCATCTGCCCATCTGCATCTAACCTGAAGGAATCCAAATCTGCATCTGGCTGACATAAATAATTTAGATCTTCCCTACAAGAAGGACTTTTTGGGGTTTGATCCCAGGACACTTTGTATTAGGAAGTGACATGATCTGCAAACAAGAACTTGTGCTCAGGATTTCTCTTCCAAGGTCAGTGCCCAGATTTAACTTGTAGTTTTATCCTGTCAAAGCAGCATTAGAAAAATAAAGTGTATATCAGCTGCCAATTTCCAAAACCCCAGGAATAGGTTTTGACAGTGAACTGCAATCTGATACAGCTTCCTGAGTCCTAGAGAAGTGAAGGATGTATGAAACACATCTTGCTGAGAAGGATTTTCACTTGGGTATTTTTGCTAGATTTTCACTTGGACATTTTTGCTAGATTCTCATCACGCTTTTGCTTGATGTGAGTCCTATTTGGACATGTTTGGAGATATTTTAATTTTTCTAGTTGCAGTAGCATTAATACATATTACAAGACACAGATCATGAGTTCCAACTCATGGAATCAAAAGTTGTGTCATTGTGGAGTTCTTAGTTTTGGGGCCCCCCACCAGTGTCTCCAAATCTCAGCATTATAGTATTACTTCATAATGATGGGGGCTTAGTTCAAGGAATCCTGTGGCAGTGTAAGAATCTATTTTCACTTAAGAACAAACCACAAAAGAAATAAAATAAAAAGAACCATCATCAATTTATCAAATCTGGGAGTGACTGAACAACAAAGATTAGGTTACTTGTGGTGTCAACATGGAGATATAAGGATTGGTGGAAAGTAATTCAGATGCCAATTAAGATGAATTCCCCAGCAAGTAATGTCTTTCTGTCAATCAAGGGTTGAAGTCTGACATGATGAACCTAGTTCTCAATGCAAATCAATAATATGGCATAGTAACAAATGAGTATAGTTCAAAACCAAAGGACAGCAAACTTTATTGTCCCACAATTCATCGAGTAATTGAAAATATTTGAATGGGTTATCAGTGTAACTTCCAGCTGCTGGGACTTCACAATTTAGTCAGTTGCATTTAGCTAGCTTTAGTGAAGTTGCACATATTCACTTGTATCCATGCTTTTTCAATTAAAATAAGCCTCACAAAGCACAGTGTTTTTCTATTACAGCTCTCAGAAAGAAGAAATATGCTGTGAATCACAGAGTTGCAAAGTAAAAGCTAGCATGATAACACAACTAGCCACAATAGCTTCTAGATGTTGCTTAAGAATTACATGGACATCTGCAATTTTACATTATATTTCTGTTCGGCAAGTCAGTCAATAATGAACTGTCAGAACTGAAAAAAAAGTAAACTTCCATGGCACAACACGAGGGACAGTGTAAGCCCATGGTCCTACAATGGTCATCTGTTCCAATAAGGGCTTCCACAAAAGTTTTCCACCTTCTAGGCCTGAACCTTTAAGCCTCTTTAGATTTGTGTTTTATTCTGAAATATAGGAAAGAAGGGTATCATCCTATGTACAGCACACAGAAGTGACAGAACTAGCAGACATCCTCTTGAATTGTAGCCAGCAACAAACAAGGAGGCAGTGGACTCCCCTACAGATGGGCACAAGACTTGTTCATCACATCAGGCAGTAAAAGGTTGGCTGTAGGCTGAACTACCTGCAGTTTCTTCTTAGTGCCATGCAGAAAACACAATTGCAACACAAACTCAAAGACATTTCCAGGAGAGGAAAAACCAGTCTAATCAAGCACTGTAAAAACCCCTGACACTAATTATTATTTGCACTTAGATGTCCAGATTATGAACCAGGACCACAGTGTTTCTGAAGTACTGACAGAGTGGAATCTGCCTGATGTGAACACCTCACAATTAAAAAATCCAAAACATTCAATCAATGATAGTAGCTGGTTATCGAACATTTTTTGTAGAAATGATGACAAAGGATTCTTAAAGAAGGACTGGAGAAAGGGCAACATTAGTTTTGTGGAGGCTTATGGGAGATGTCTGAAGGAGAAAAGCAGCAGAGAATCAGCACAGAAGTGTTTTGGGGATTACAGGCTAGCAACACAGGAATAAAATGAATGAAGTGACATTTTAATAGTGGATAGAAAGGTTGGAAATTACTCATGCAGAAGGGGTTTAAAATTGAAAAGACACAGTCTTTGATGAGAAAAAGGCACTCAGAAGAGTAATACATTTAAAATAATGAAGTTGGGAAATGAACTTAGCGGCAGACTTCTGAATGGAGACTGTGGGCATGGCACTGTATTTCTCAGAGCAGGAGGGGAGGATGCTGCAGTGATGGAGGTGTGAAATGATGAGATTCCAGAAAACAGCTGTAGTGCAGTGGAAGGGCAAAAGGCCTTGTCATGGACATATTTGTGCAGCAAAATCTGTAAGATCTCAAGGCTTCTCCTGCACATGAGACCTGGAATACACCTAAATTGATAACTCTGATTTGCTGCATATTGAATTAGGTGAGTTAGACTACCTCTTTACATTGTACCTATTTGACAAATGCTGGTGTAAGAAAACAAAAAATTTACTTAAGATTTCCCATCCATAGCACCAAATTTTTCCAACACTCAAGCTGTCCATAAGTCTGCAGTTCAAAATAATCTTGTGCATGAGTTCCTCTTCAAATGACAGAAAACACAGCAACACATGGTTATGTACCTTACAGATCAACAAGAAATTTTTATTATATTTCCTGTATGTTCAGAAGACATTTAGTGGATCTGGGCCTAAAAGCCTCCTAATAAAAACACAATCTTTAGACATAAAAGCAAGAACAAGAACAAGCAAAGTTAGAGGAATTTTCTATGTGCAAACTGGCCATGTCAGATACCGAGGAACACAAGACTTTAGTTACCACTACAAACTTTGCAGTCACTTTACTGACAAAGCTTCAAAATAAACAGCAGTAATTGCTGAACTGGGCAATCCTCCAGATGCCCCATGAAAGCAGCGAACACTCAGGATCCCTTTCACACTTTCTACCATCAAAATTTCCTTAATAGATTACAGCAGTCAGAGTACACCATTAGTGACACTTCTAAGCTAATGATGTTTCTGTCCTCTGGAAGATTGTTAAACATGTGGACTTTAAAAAAAAAAAGAAAATTAAAAAAAATAGGATGTGATATCATGCAGGTAAAATGCAGGGATGATTTTTGCTGGTTACAGCTTTACTGAACGTGCAGTAAAGATGTTAGCATGTAAAAGCAAAACTTTTAGCTACAATTCCTGTTTTTCATTTTTAACTTTTTTAGACTTGAACATGTGCATATCACTGCTTGTAAAGAAACAAAACACAACTTTCGACTAAATTTAGGCAAAATTCCATCCAAATCAATGCTATTGCAATTATTAGCACTTACTTTACTGGGATTCTAATAAGTGAGGATGTGAATGGCAATACTGATCATGTAGCAATTCTTTTAATTATTTACATTCATAAGCACCCAAAATAAGGTCATGAATAAAAGCCACATAACATATATAAAAGACAAACTAACAAAATTTAGCTTGAACAGATACCTGTGTTTTTAAGAGGATTACAGAATCACAGAGTAATTACAGTTGGAGGGAACCTCTGGAGATCATCTAATCCAACACCCAGTACTAAATATAGCCTGAATTTGGCTTAATTTTATGTCCAGATTGGCATCATAGAATCATTAACACTGGAAAAGGCCTCCAAGATCATCAAGCCCAATTTGCCAACTAAACCACACAACTAAGTACCACATCCAGTTGTTTCCTGAACAAAGGTGGTGAGTCCAGGGATGGTGAGTCCACCACTTCCCTGGGCAGCCCATTTCAGTGCTTATCCTTTCCATGAAGAAATTCATCCTAAAGCCCAACCTGAACCTCACCTGGCACAGCTTGAGGCCATTTCCTCTTGTCCTGTCCCTGGTTGGCTGGGAGAAGAGGTAGTTGTAGGGAGTGATAAGGCCAAAACAGAACACAAAGCAGTTTGGATTACAAAAATTTCCTTGTTTCAAAACAGTAAGTTTGCTTTGCTTACAAGTAGAAGATATGGCCATATTTAACTACAATTTATTAAAGGCAATAATACTTTGTGCGGAAGACAGAGCACATGCTCATCACTTGCATAAACTTACCATTTGCAAGACAAAACAATGAGGTCAGACAAAAGTGCATTTTAAATAAAAACTTAAAGAATGATCCAAAATTGCTACTTATATGCTCTAGCCAGGAGAAGTCTTATGCATTTCTCTTTCCTTCTACTACATAGAAGCTAGTATTATGCTACAAGCAGTGCCCAGGTATTTATCTTGTTTTGATCACTACCTACAATTCAGAGTCATCAACTCAGTGGGACATGGCTGTAATAGAACAAATTTTCCATGATATAAGCATTTATGATCTACATTATTTAAAGTTGACTCCAAAAAAAGTGAACTAATGTTTGTGAAATGCAACCCTCACATTAGGAGTGAGTGAGCAGAGGTTGTTTAAACTCAAGGGAAAGGTTGGAGAAGCAGCCTCGAAAAATTTACTAACTTTCAAAACTGTCTTTATGGCACCTATGTAAAAAATAGAATACTTCACCAAATGCTCAAGAGAAGAACCACTAAAAACCGTTGCCTCACCTGAATAAAAGAAGCAAAATTAATTTTAGAAATATTACCAAGAAGCCAAATTTTTAACCATGGGCTGCAGCACGCCAACAGCCATCATGCATATGGTCAAGTATAGTGTCTTCACAGACACAGAAAGGAGAGTGAATTTCTGAATTTTCATAGAAATGTGTAATTTTTTGCTTAAGTATATCTTTGGCTTTAAAGGAAATATAGCCAGAATCCTCGTATCACTATAATGAGATATTCATTCTCCAGGAGCATCATCTCCTCCCCACCTAATCCTCAGCATCTAGCTTTCCTTAAGATTCAAATTTGCAGTAAAAATCTGCTTTAAGACTTCAGCTTAAACGACAGCTATAACTTCTTGCTGTATCAACACAGAAAGACATCTTTTATCTCCTGTACAACATCTATGATAAAAGAAATCCAGTATCAATAAGAAAGGCAGATGCCCCAAGGCATGAGTAAGAGAAATTGCACGCTTTGTAGGGAATATTTTTTTCCAGTACTGTTATGAGAGGTTTTGGAGAAGAGCATGAGTAAACCAGCCTGTCTTTGATGGTCATTTCCACTCAGAACAGCCATAATTCATCAGCCCGTAGACAGCACCAGGTTCTCAGCTAGAAAAGGTCAGTGCCAAGGGAAAAATGGGACCGCACTAAATTAAGAGACTGAAAGGAAGGATTTAACAACATAGCTGTTGAAACAAACCACGATGGGCTGGGGAAGAAATTCTCATGTGGTTGCCCATCAATCTACCAGTTTGTCTATGGATGAATAATGCAGGAGGCATACAGAGTACACTCAGTCATAGACCAAACCTTTCCAAATGATAGTGGAATTTTTTGAAAGAAGTTTATCCAGACACAGTCATTACTGTAGGCAACCTTCTGCAATCCAAATGCCTCAAATAAAACAAACTATAAAGAAAAGAGCAAAGTAGTTATTTAAATGACCAAGTACCCAAAAAGAACCAAGGAGGATGGCTTTTCCTAAGTGTTTACCACTAATGAAATTTCTGCTTCTCTCCAATACACTGAAATATTGGATAAAGAAAACGGATTACATTCTTTTGCCACTATTGTTTGAAGTCAGATGGGACAGTATATTTTCATATGTATGGTGCTTTTGCAGACATACCTCAATGTGATAGTATGACATATACATAACTATGTACAAATGGAAAAGTAAACATAAATAGATGCAAACGCAAAGGTATTTTGTAAGGTATACTTTAGGCTCTTTCAGTTCTACATGTTCCTTCAAAAAAGATGTGCAAATTTATGAAAGTTTTAAATGGGTGTCATTTACAAGCTGAGAAGCTAGAAAAAGTTGCAAAAACATTCAAGTTATAAGAAGTGGCCTACTTTAGTGTACTCTTTTCTATTTCTTTTTTCTTTACAGTTGTGAGCTTGTTTTTCTGTTTGCAGCCTTTTTTATGACCTGTCAGGGCATGAATTATACTGTCTAAAAATCAACTATTATAAAAGACAGGGACTGAGATAAATATAAGTCAGGAGGATAGGTCAATTACTTGAACTTCTTGCTAATGCATCTTTCAGCCTTTTGCTGTTTTACAGTGGGTGTTCATAAGAAGAACATGAAAGGTAAGTTCAGAGGAACCTCAGTCTGAGGAGACTTGTGTAAGACAAAACAATTCTGTAATGAATGTAACCAGTTCTCTGAGAAAATGCATTAGTTAAGTCTTCTCTTAGTTTCATGACTCAATATAAGCTGCAGTTGACCACTGGAGCATGGGAAGCAAAGGAAACTGAGACAACTTTCAAATGTTTGTTAGTTAACACTTTTTATACAGCAAGTATGTGTTTTAGGAGAAACATCAATTTCTTGCTTCTTTCACTGTGCATCTTCTTCTCCATCTGCCCTTCCACTGTGGTAGCACAACTGTAAATATTCAGTAGGCTTTCCCCATTGCCTTCCAAAGCAGCTTTCACAAATGAAGACAAAAGGCTCTAGATCCATTCTCTGTTCTTCTTCCTTCATTTTCAATGAAAAGACAAAAAATGATGGACATCAAATCTGAGACACAGCCAAAACCTGACAGGCTGACAGGCTCTTAAATATTCTGTACTGTTTCCTGGTTTATGCATTTTCATTCTTTCATAGAGATGGATGCCTACAGCACAGTTTCACTTAAACATAAAAAGTCAGTGCACACAGTATGGAACATCCAACAGAGTGCTGCCCACCACATAGTAGCTGTTCAGAAAAGATAATAAAAGAGCACAGTTGCCTGTCCTGCAATTAATAAATGCAAATTTATTAACTTATATAATTTAGCAAAAATCCTAACATTCTTGCTAGTATATTATATATATATGTCTTTCATACAAATAGCAATGTTCCCAAAAAAAAAAAAAAGACATATTTTCACATAATATGTTTCAGTTCATCCAGACATCTAAAAATACACCCCTGTTATTATTTAATTTTTATTCCTCTACATACCCATTACTTCAAGTATCCATTATCTGAAGAAACTTAAAGTACAGAGATTCACACCCAAACATTCAAAAGCTGTAGAGTGAATCAATGCAAAAGACAAAAAGAAAATCCATTCTCTCTCTTGTTTTAACTAAACAATTAATGGGAAATGAAATCTCAGCCACTAAAAGATATTTTTTTGGAATGGCATCACACCACTAACTAGTCAGAAGTGGTGAAAGGGAAAAAGTCAGACACTTTCGTGCATATCTTTATATGGTAAAACTGCAGAAACTTAATGTATCCCATTACAAAGTAGATGATTACATGCAATTCTTAACCCACTCAACAGTGATGCTTGTTTTTGTTATGGATGGGTAAGAGCAAGATAGTTATGCCTACATCCAGATGCTCAGATAAAGTCCTCTTTTAGCAACAAACTTATAAAGGTTGATTATGAAAAATGTGAATATAGATGCCTAGCAAAAACCATAAAGGTACAAAAATCAGAGTGGTAGCAAAGGATTATGGCTTTTTATTTGTCTCAGTGTTACAATAGGCATTGCAGAACTTCGGCATAATCATTTGGAAGTAGCTTTACCAAGTAGTGTTCATAACAACAATGAAAAAGTAAGATTTTTGTCCAGACTGCTGGCCACTGAGTTATAATCAATGCAGCTACTTGCTCAAGGTGCTAGAAATCTGACAATTTCCCACAAAATCAGTTGTCTCAAGACTTTACTTAACTCATTGTCTATTATAGGATGTTCCTACAGCTGTCCTGAGAAAGTCAAAGCTCAGTGTTGCTGAATACAACATATTGATACTAGAGTAGCTTCAATGTATTCATGAACAGTCCTGATGAGTAATGAGATGAAAATATCCAACTTTTAACCCTTCTAATCTGCACCTGAGGAATGCAGACTGTAAAAAAAGTTTTTGCAGAGGATTGCTGTTAGGAGTATGTTTCCAAGAAACTAATAAAGTTTAACTTAAGGTTATGGTTGCTTTTATGGCTGCTTGGAAGGAAATTTACATCAACTGATGTTCCTGAGAAAGGGAGGGTCTTCCTCTTTGTCAACATGACAATAAAAATGCATTATCTATAGACTCAAGTGGCTAATTGCAAAGATAAGCTGAGCTAGAAAACATATATTACCATTGACTTGTGCATTAAAACAGTTGGAGGATCAGGCTCAAAACTATAGCCTACTCTAAATATTAAGTCGATCCATAATCTGCCTTCAACTGGCAATGGAGACATAATCAATACACATATTAAGGTGTTCCCTGCCACATCATCTGTAAGAAGCAAAAGCAAACTGCTGAATGTAAAGAAAGAAAAGACTGTTAAGGTCTTAAAATGGCCTATTGATTTCTAAAGCAAAAAGCATGGAAGTGAAAATATCGAGTATTTTTATTTCCAAGTTTGATGGAAACACAGTCCTTCACCAGTTCACCAAAGTTCAGAACAGTTTTTTATATCTTCCTTTCACATGAAAGGTGTGCATCAAGCCATAGTGCACACAAACACTGAACTTCAAGGCATAACTCAGAAGAGCTGACGGATGAACTCCAGACAGTGAGTTGGTTATCCCCAGCTGATGCCAGGTGATGCCTCTGAAGTTACCCTGATCTCAGTTGCCTTTTCAGAGAGCAATTACTTTACCTGTGAGTTATGAGCACTAATTTATCACCTGGCTCCGTAGACTTTGATAATCCTTGGTAACTCACATAGCTTTCGTATTAAACCTTTTTTCCATTGCTTATAATTATCGTGAAGAACTTTGGGGTTTTCACTAAACTAAAATGCCTGTTTTCTCCTTAGCTGATGCTCAAGACTGTGCCTATGCTGAGACATTATTTCTTGTGGCCAGAATGTCCTCCTCATCCTTCATGCTCACCTGCTGGCTCCAGCTCTGGCCAAGAGCATTTCCCGCAGCAGGGAAGTTCAGGCAAGAGGATGAACACACTCACTCATACATCCTCTCACAACACAAAATTAATGCCAAACTTCAGCCTTGTGGCCAAAGGCAATGGAAATATCTCCCTAGATTACATGCCCATTTCACCAAAATTTCTGTACTTGCTTTTCAGATGATATCCTGTCACTCCTCCCCAATGGTTCTTTTATATTCTTTGTTTTTTTTGTTAACATGCATTTTACATGGCTGTCTGTTTTTTCTGTACATGCCCAGGTCTCACAGACATTAAGAAAACCCAACAAAACAAAATTATAATAGTAACAATAATAATAACTAGTATTAAAAAGACGTACCAAGTTTGTTATTTTGAGTGAAGCTTGGAGTGGAAAAAAATACTAGCAAGGTAAAGAAAAATGTGCCCCACCACTAGACCATGCCTTAATTCCTCTAGAACAAAGCTCCTTGTAATTGCTTTTCCTAAAAATGCAACTAATTCATTGACTGCTGTCGCATAGTGAAGCGCTGGGCACTTTTTTGTAAGATTGCGTCTCCTTGTGCACAAGATTGTGGTGGGTTTTTTTCCTTTTAGTATTTGTTGATCTACATTCCATTTTCTTGTCCACTTCCTTCAAGTGTTTTTCAAGAGCCTTTTGAACTATATCCTTTCTTTCTCCCACAATAATCAAACCACCAGCATATTAAAATGTTGCTACAGGCCATATGAACACCTTTGTCCTCAGAATGTCACAGTGATTGCACACCTATTTCCATACTCACATATGCTAAAAAATTTAAGTGTTTACCTTGACCTTAAACTGAATCAAGTAGGGCAAAGTTTTGATTTCCTGCATATACTTTCATCTTTTGAGCTATAAACACACAATTGGCTTATCCTCAGCTTTAAGTCCCAAAGGCATTGCATGACATGCTTTAATAAAATCTATCAAAATTACATAAATGTTCTGTTCTTATTCCTATTGAGTTAGCTCACTAAGTTCTTAAAATTAAGCAAAAATGCAGATGAAGGACCAGTGTTCAGACTCAAACTCCTGTTCCATTTGTTTATATTTCTCTTAGGTTCTACCTTTTACATTACTCCAGATAGATACAAGCAGTCCCATGTAAACCTGTGTATAAGAGCCTGTTTTCCAATACTTAATTCATCCCAATTGAATTTTGTCCTCATGCTTGTATAAATATAGAACTAGAGACTGGTATGTTCTTTTTCCCCTAAAAATTCCCAATACTATTCCTTTTGCATAGTCAACAGATTTTTCTTTTCCCTTGTTGTTCCTAATTCCTTACAAAACATGATTTTTTAGATGCATGAGGTTCACTGAAGAGGCAAGCAAATATGACCTTTTGACTGGGACCTAAGCATTTGGTTTGACTCAATGCATGTCAGGGCTGATCTCACTGGTGCTAACTCACAGGGGCCCAGAGGGACTGCTAGGCTGCCACATCTCTAACCATGCCCTCTGCCCCACTGGCACACCCCTTACAGCAAGGGGAAAGCCTGCAGAAGCGGCTCTTTCTGCAGCCACTCTAATAATAAAGTGTAAATGAGCAACACACTTTCTGTGTCCATGATCTACAAGGGCCAGGGTGAGGATGGAACACAAATACATTTTAAAATGCATGAAAACAATGACTTATGGAAGAACAAATGAAAGACTGGACATAGAAAGGGAGCTTTGACTGCAAAAATTTAAAGATTTCCCTAACTATATTCTGCGCGATGCTGCCTTGTTTTCTTTTGGTTTTTTGGTTGTTTGGGGTTTTTTTTGTTTTTTTTGTTTTTTTTTTTTAGCTGTGAGTTTAACCTACCATCAGTATTATTTCCTCAGGACCTTGTTCATGCCACTTCCATTCCTTGCAAAGACTTTTAGACAGCTACTGAAAAAAATCCACTGAATTTAGGGACCATTACCTACTAGTGTTCTGTTCAAATACCTGTTTTCTGTAATGGCTAGAGTGTAGAATGTGGGAAAATAGCACTAAGAAGACCAAGTCTGCTCATAGAGGGTTGGAGCTCTTGTATTTCATGTATCAAAGTTGAGATTACAGAGGTATTATAGGATAAATCAACCAACAGAACATACAATTGATTGTCTAAAATTTACAGCAGGTGGCACCTCCTCTTCTTATGACTACACTTTGCCTGCAAGGTTTTTTAATTGTACTTTTGACCTAACTAAAAGAAAATAAACAAGGAAAAAAAACCCCAACAAACACCAAACCCAAACACCTATATATTTTGGAAATGTGAGTAACTTTCTACTGCATAATTTACAATATTTTAGTACAGATATATCACTTGGCTAATCCAGGGTTAGCCAGCTGCAAAAAAAGATATTTTTCACATGTTAACTAAATAATGATCATCCATCAGACCTACTGGTGCTTAAAACAAAATGGGGGCAGAAACTGTGTTGGTTTTTTATCCAAACAATCATGAAGATTAAGTAAAAAATAAACATTTCTTTTTAAATTCGAATTTAAATAGAGATTGGTTTGTGGTGCAGTTTGTCTGGATCCCTGACAGTATAACATCTCTTCAGCATTTAAGACTTGGTCATCTTTAGTCATACAGTACCTTGCATGTTCAGTATTTCATCAATCATTCAGAGGTGTCAGTGGAAAGCACCAAGGTATTTGGGAAATCTCCGGGTGTGAAACAGGCTGCCAGCAACAGGCTGTGATGTTCCAAATGAGACTGCTAAGAAAAAGCAGAAACCCTCTTCTTCAGGATGTGCACTGATATGATGCTTTGTCAGTGATTAAGAGAAGAATGCTGCTGCTGGGAGCTGCCTCTGCAGTCGTGCTTACAGGTGTGTCACCTCTGCTGCTTCTGGAAAGCCATCAGCCTGGAAATTGAACTCTTCCATGGAAAAAAAGCAGCAACTAAAAAATGCTGCCAGTAAACATAAAATCAGAGGCATTGAATATTCCTGCCTACACTCATCACTAATTACAGTGAATAAACTTTCTCTGATCTACTTGCATGAGTTCAATAATCAGAAAAGAGGGAGTCACCATGAATAGCATTCACAGTTTCTGCTGAGGTGCTCAGTCCCCCGCAGCAACAAGAACATGCTGTTTACATTCCCTGTGATTTACATCAATAACAAAACTGGTATTTCACAAAAAGACAAACAGAAAACTTTTTTTCATTTTCATATCTGTCATCCTTTATGTCTTCAAAGGTCAGTACTAGTAATTCCACCCACCATTGTCAGCAAACAGAATAACAGATCCATAAAATAGTTTGGGTTGTAAGGGACCTTAAAGAACATGTGGCTCCAATGCCCTCACCATGGGCAGGAAGCTTCCATTAGGCATGTTTTCTCAAAGCCCCATCCAACCTGGTCTTGAACACATCCGGGAGAGGGGCATCCACAGTTTCTCTGGGCAATCTGTTTCAGCGCCTCACCGCCCTCACAGTAAAGAACTTCTGAATATCTGATCTAAATATAACCCTCTTTCAGTTCAAATAAATAGGTTGGAAAAAAGCCTTTGGAGTACCTCTAAGAAAACCTGGCAAATTGAGATTACAGCCAACAATCTCAAAAGGGATCTCTGATTTTGAGGTTATTGTTTTAGCAGCCAGCATCTGGAGGCCAGATGTTCAGCTGTGCAGTGCTAGGCAGCCCCTGCTCCATTCTCAGCAGCTCTGGTCCTTCTGAAAATCCAGCCAGAATTTTGGTTCCCCAAATACACAACTGCGGAGATCTGCTCATAAACAATTTTCCCTAAACTCACAAAATCAGTCCCATTTTTCAATCCATCTAAAATGCTCTGCTTGCCAATGTTAGGCCTCTTCTGGAAGCTCCAGGAGTGGACAGGGGCCTTTTCACTACAGGTTGTCACTGTTATCCCTATTCTGTCCTGTCTCCACCTGCTGCACAACACTCATCAAAGAGTTAGATATCTTTCTGTCTAACTTAAAACCAGCCCACATATAAACACAAGTGCACATCAAATGCAACACAGTGTTGTGGTTGCAAATCAATCCTCAAACCTATTCCTTGTGAGGGTGAATAGATTTTTCTGTTGGTGTTTCATCACTGTAAGAGTTTAAGAAAAATGAAATCCACTAAATGAGTTTGGAGGGAAAAAAAAAAAAAAATGAAGCCAGGACAACATATAGGAAATTAGAAAAGTGAAATAGAAATTGTCTGAACTTAATTTGGGAAGATGTGGACAAACTAGAGGAGTGGACATGAGGAAAAGTTGTAATAAGAGAGAGAAAAGGCAGTACAGAAGTTCAGGAGTTCGGTCACGTGAATTGGAAGCAAAGTTTATATTGGCTGAGACACTGTGGGTAAATGCACAGGCACAGAAATGTTGCTTACAGAAACCTCTCCCCTCATATATCCAGTGAAGTGCTAGGGTTTGTTTGCAGAGCTGCTTGTAAATTTTATCACTGCAGAATGGCATTTTTCATCATTAAAAAGTACCTGGGATCAGCTAAACATATAGAACAGGTGGACCTGAGAACACCCTGATACTCAAGTCTGGACATGCTGAGGCTGTACCTCATTTCCTTGGCAGGAGGAGAACACTTCAGGTGCCAAGTCTTCCCGCCACTCTTCTCTTTTTAAAAATCATTCACCCTGCATGCTCTGGGGGATGCCAGCAGAGACACTGACGGATGGAAAGACAAGCAGATAATATAAATCTTCTTGCTTTGCCAGCCCTCTTCCCAAGCTGCAGACATTTGGATCTATGCAGGACACTTATCTGAATCTGGGAAGTGAAAGGCTATGTTCATAGGACACCTTAGTGGCCACAGGTTGCAGTCTGACACTGTAAAAAGAGGTAGAATTCTGTATAAACTACTTTATCAGAGCTCTGAAGTGAGCAGGGCATTTGCTCATGGTGATATCCAGGGGACTACCATCCACCCCCTGCCTCAGCCAACCAATTTATGTTAGCAAAAGTTTTTTAGAAACTGAAATAAATGTAGTCATGCTTACAAAGAAAAGGGTGGAAAAACCTCTCTGCTTTATTTTTCTAACCTATCACTGCCTCCAGATTGCTGTTGCAGGTATTTCATTATTTGTTCTTATCAATAATAACAAAGTGGTGCAATATTTAAAAAAAAAAGAAATTAATTCTCCTTTCTCTACCCACACAGTATCTGTTTCTTGACTGACAGTACATAGGCTCACGACTTGCTACAACCTATGCAATCTGCATACCTTTTACCAAAAAGTTATTTGGTACCTCGGCTTATATATCTATTAGACATGACTGACTCCAATCTCATCTACAGCAGATTACAAAGTAGACATAAAATTCTGAAATACTACACAGAGAAAACGGATATAAAAATACTCAGGGTGCTCACTGGGAGATAAGAATTAACAGTTTAATTACTTGAGTGTCTGATAAAAGTATATTTGCTTTTAGAACTCACAGAGAACTTAATTAAAGCTCTGAGTTCAGGATAAACAGATCACACTATGAGGACACCACTGGAACGTCATTAGAGGCAATTCCTTCAGGACCAACCTGGCTCCTGGTGGGCATACATGTGCCTGGCATGAGGGAAGCAGGGAGCAGGGAGCAGCCTCTTTCCTTGGCACCTGCCCAGGACATGCACAGCCAGACCACAGATTTTGGAGTCTGCTTGGGAATGGTCACAGGACATGGCAGTGATTAACTGGGACCTGAGCCTCCCAGACAAATAATTGAGCCATGATGGATGTTCAACATCATTTGCTTTTGGATTTTTACAGGAAAGCCCACTAGTCATGGTGGGCGGGAGAAGGCACCTGTTCCTCTCTGGGTCATGACTCAATTTATGAGTATTTAAATAGGCTCTCTCTCCCTTCAATGAAACTCAGCAGATAGCAGACTTTCATTATCTTAGCCATTTCTTTATTATGCTTTTATTAGATTTCACTTCTAAAATCATGTCCTCAAGCAAGGTAAGTTTTACGTATTTTTAAATTATGGGGAGTATTTTTGCTCATATGTCACTCCTCATGTGGTTCTCAGGATAAGTGCCTTCTTTAGATACCACCACATTTAAAAGTAAATAAATTACGACTTGTATTTCATGAAACATATTCTTCTTCCCTTGTAATTTACAGCTTCAAAAAAAAACCCCAGTAATAGTGACAGAAAAAAAATGGGAAAATAATTCTTTAATAACATCCTCGTTTATATCCTTTTAAAAGCAAAGCTAAACACTGTGCAAAAATTACAACATTAACATAATCTTATCTATTTTAATAGCCTGAACATTTTCCTGATTTGCTGAAACTTCTACCAGGAGTCAATCCTCCAGGCCAAAGAGCAGAGTGGCAAATAGACAGAGCTGAGTAAAAGTACCATTGAATAATTTATAATCATTAATGTTTTATTTGTCTAAATGTAATATTTATGACTCTCATTTATGAAATTACTCAATGAAACATAAAATGTTATGAGCTATAATTTATTTTATTAAAATGAAAATCAGGAACATTCAATTACTGGTATGGATAATCTCATCTGAATTGAATTCCCTATTGTTGGGCACTCTGATTCTTTCTCAGGCTCAGAAGCTGCAAGTACATTACTTACAGAACAACTGTTCTTCATAAAGAATAGAGAGACTCAACAACACTCAAGAGAGCGCTTATTATGTTTATTTTTCATGGATTAAAGCAGCAGCCTTATAAACTTTCCACTGCCTTGGATAACAAAGCCCCAACCTGCAGACTTTTATAAATATAAATAACCTTAATTAATATACCTGATGTTAGGAGGACACTCATATATATAAACTAAAATATATAAAGACCATCATTATCTGAAGGAAAGTATTCTGTGACGCATTTCAGGTATTTATCAATGCTGGTTCCCATAAGCAGACATGCAGATGCCCTCACCTACATCAGCCACTGAGAAAGTCACAGCTGGAAACTGTGACATTTGGACCCTAATCTAAGGCAAAATGCCAGAATTGGGATTAATTTCCTTCCTATACTTTCATAACAGAGATATTTATTCTAAAAGGAAAAATGCTTTCACAAAATACTACTCTTGCATGAGTAAGTTAGCTGCACATGATGTGAAAGACAGTGCAGGGAACTAGGTCAGCTGTGCTGTTAAAAAAAAAAAAAAAAAAAAAAAGAGAAAATACAGCAGCTAATTTACAACCACAACACAAATAATAAAGTTTACAAAAAGTCCTGGATTGTTTTAAAATTTCCAAAGTCCCTTTCTTTTGTTCCATTAAACTTGTATTTTTCCTGTGTTTCTGTTTTCTTCATATACAAGGTGATTCAACTTTTTCTTGTGAAAGGCCAGATCCCCATTTTCTCAATAAAAAACAAAAATAAAAACAACAACAACAACAAAAAACCCAACCCAAAAACAAAACAAAAAACCCCCCATGAACAGATTTGATTTGTTGTACAGAAAGTGTTATCATTTGATTCTGTAACTCCATACATTTAAACATCTGTTCTGGCAAACTAATGAGTCCTCTTTTCATTCTAAAAATTACATACCTACTTTTACAATTCCTTGCTAAAACATTCTCTTCCACTGTCTCCCTCTTCTCTAAATATTGCTGATGCCAGGTTAGGCATCACTGAACTTTCTGAGCTCATCAGAAATCTGAATTAAATGAGATTCTTCCTCCAGTGATGTGTATGTGCCTTCTTGTGTACCTCCTTAGAAATCCACTAAGAGGTATTTGGATTGGGACACAGCTTATTATGATACAAATCTAAATATATGAGATGCCTCATGAGACCAAAACTAGAGGATATGAGGCATTAAACTTAAGAATTAACTGATTTTAAGTTTCAGTTCATTAAACTGATTTACAAGAACTTGTTAAAAGATGTATGAAATATCTGAAGTGGAACAAGCAGTAACTAACCAAATCACAAAACTCTTTTCTATTGCAACATTAGGTGTTTTAGATTCCTGAGCAATGCTCTGGATTCTGAATGCCTCAGGGCTTAAATACATCAGTGATATAAAAAGTCAGTCAGAGATGACTGACTAATGGGAGAAAGAGATGCTATTACTTCTGTATCAGAATACAGCACTCAACTGCCAGAGGTAAGTCCAGGTTTCACTGAACAAACTATAAGTACCATGCTGTTATTTGGTGCCCTTTGTTCCAAACATGAGCACCCAAACCCCCAGTGATCTCTGCCTCTACATGAGCATGGTACAGCATTAAAGAATACTGGAGAGCCTTCACATTTTCCTTTTGTTTTTTGATGTCCTGATTAATTTATAACAGGTTTCCAGTGTCTCTCTACAAATAAAGGGATAAAATTATATATTTATTTTTATTTTTTTAATCACAAGGTTAAAGATACTTGGATTTGCAGAAACACAGCATTACAATCATGCACTCACATATCATTGACCTTGTATTTACCCAAATCCCCTACCAACAGTGTCGCTCCTGAGCTAGGCTGTGCAGGTGGTTGAACGACCTCATGCAGCTCCTCACAAAGGAGGAACTGGTGTACATCCTCTGCTATACAGTGCAAATAAATATTGAGGACCCAACAAGAACTGTATTTGTCTCATTGCAGATCTTTCCTAACAGAAGAGGATGAAGCAATTAGCACCAAGGATGAACACGATGCAGGGCCACAAGTCCTAATACTCTATTTAATCCTATAGCAGATCTTAGTCTAAAATCAAGACAGTATTTAACAATTACTTGTCAGGCTCTACTTGGGCTTGTTTGGGCCTGCCTGGAGCTTTGCTAGAGCTTGTTTAGCTCCAGTATAACTCAGGTTGAAAGAGACTTCAGAAAGTCCAAAAACTGCTTGAAGATATTAGTTTATATTAGTTTACTTTCCACATTGGGGGCAAGCAATCACTAGAGAATTTCAGCTTTCTTGTAATTAAAAGTTTTATTTTAAACAGTTGCTAAAAAGATGCTAAACAGACAGACACACAGTGCTTGGAAGGAAAGCAAAAATTAAACTTGATACTTGCTCTCTGTTTTCAGATCTCAGAATTTTTAAATCAATGATTTCCAATGACTTGTGAGGAACAGTACACTGCTATGCCAATAACAAAGTGGTTATGCATTAACAATTTTCTAAGGCATTTCCAACTCAGGCCATATTTAAATCAGTCTTTATCAGATTACAATTACTGTACTGGAAACCCAAACTCTTCAAATTCCAAGTGTTCACTCTAAAAGATGTGAAATTTCCTCTAAAATAAATAACCCCTCTTAACTGAATTACCAAGAAAAAAAGGAAAAGCTACAAAAATCATCCAGCAGGATCTAACAATCACGGAGATCCAGTATTATTAAAAAAGTAAGAATGCCCAGTGAAGCCATGCCAAACAATACTAGTTATTCATGTAAATGAAAATCATATATATTAGTGGCAATCCATACATTCCACATATCTGTAGATATGTCTTTGGTCCGCTTCTCAAGAAAAGCAAAAGTGAAATTCTCAGCAAAAAAAAAGACATGCTACCACTTTCTATTC
The DNA here is from genome assembly GCA_035222235.1 of Margarornis squamiger. Classification (NCBI taxonomy): domain Eukaryota; kingdom Metazoa; phylum Chordata; class Aves; order Passeriformes; family Furnariidae; genus Margarornis; species Margarornis squamiger. Next base: position 80,260,643 of record JAWWTY010000001.1, read on the forward strand.
ACACTCTTTTCCTGATTAATATCATAGCTTTAGAAAGAAATTATTTTAAAAGTATTTAATTAGTGGAAAGAATAGTAATTGATTAATCATCTGATCACTGCACTTATTTTTCATTTGTGATGAACTTTTGCAGTGTATCAGCCTTAAGACCTATTCAACATACTGTTAATATCCTTTGTAGTACCATAAGAGAGAGAGAAAGAAGTAACCTACTGTTCTAATCACTTACCGCTTTAAAAGCAACATATGGCTGAGATTGAATACACTTTTGAGAATTCTGTTTGTTTAGCAAAATTTAGTAGCATCTTAAATTAACTTTTCCTTTAAATTCTATTAGGATTACACTTAAATATGTCGGTAGTAGTCTAATGTGTTTCAATCAAAACCTAGTAACACCAAGGCAGGATTTTGTGTTCCATGCTATTAGCTACTTTGCAGAACCGAGCAAACATTGCTATTCCCATCTTCCTGCAGATCCTGAGATTAACAACCCTGTGACAAGTAAAAGCAAAGGCATATTTTCATCTTTCAAAATACCCACTCAGATAAAAGCTCTCTGAGAATGCCTAACACTCTCTTCTTACCTTCCTTTATTTACTCTTTCTTTTTCTGTACCACTCTTGCTTCTTCTAAGTGCCTGCAGCACCTCCCCACCTCTTCTCATCAAATGCCTTAATGTCACTTCCAACGTCCTGCACTTCTCCAGGTTTGAGTGAGGGCATCAGCTGGGCCTGGAGCTAAGGGGAAACACACAGCCTCTGAAAGCCCCTGTTACTCCTGGGCCCTGGATTCCTCAGCCACGTGAAAATCTGATTCCAAGGTGTTCAGAAAAATTACCTTATTAAATACCAGCTTTTTACCCACAACAATACTCAACAATAAAATGGATGGGAAAATACAGACCCCTTGCCTATCCATCATGTTGTCCAGATAGCAGCAAAGTCATGGAAACAAATAGGATGGAAAGGTGCAGCACCCTTCCTGACATCTCTTCCACAACAGAAAACCTAAAAGTTTACTGTGATAATTCTTGTGCCTGGGATATGAAGCCTCTCAAGGGTTTTGCAGCATATGTGCAGCGGTACATAAAGAAATAAGCTTTGTAATGACTTACAGTCAGAAACTAGAACTGTTGCCAATCTTTAATATAATTCTTCAGTCCAGAAAAGTTACTATTTTAGAAAGAATCACCCCATTATGCCTGACAGCAGATTTAGCTAACAAGAAAACCACAAAACCCAGGACAAATTGGTCAAGTTGTTATCCTGGAAATGTGGGAGGGACAAATGAGCATCTTTTTGTGGAGCACATAAGGAGAAAATTCTCAGATGAGAAGCAAATCAGAGTGCAGGTGTATACAATTTACAGTTGAGGAAATAAAAGAACAGCAGGCTATTGCAAAAATGGAGCCACTCTTAGACAAAGTACATAAGCAGCACATAGAGCAGTGAGGTTTTTGTCCTACAAATTTCTGAGCTCTCCTGCCCTAACCCATAATGAGTGTAAGTGGGTAATATGCTGCTAACTCTATGAAGACAAAAAAATTGGTCTCTTTCTGGGGCTTTTGAACAGTGTAAAAGTGCATTTTGCAAGAAAAGCAATCCTCTGTCTCCTTCACTGCACTAAAGATCATTTAGATCTCACTCTTGGCAGACCAGGGTAAAAAAGTGAAATGAAAATTACTGCTCACACCTTAAGAGTGGCAAACTAACTGCTGTACTACCCAGCAGGCTTCCTGCTGGTCTTAATTAAACAATTTCCCAAATTCAAAATCCTGGCTTTGGTAAGGATCAGCATCTCCCTGAAACTTCCATCGCAGGGCAGATGAGTTTGGCCCTCAGATGAGACACTGTGCTGAATGCCTGTATGGCTCCTTGCCAAGCAATACTTTTGTGGAACTCCTGCAGCAAAGCATCACACTCTGACACCTTTTGTGAGCAATCCTATATTGTCAAGAGCAGTGACAATATAAAACCATCTCACTGTTTGACTTTTCCCCATGATAGTCCGTGCTGCTTGGCCAACCAGTGTGAAGCTAAATAGCTGATGGCATTTTTAGGGGGGGGGAAAAAAAGCCCAGATCTGGGGGCTCACAGGACTGTGGAATCACTCCAAGAAGCTTTCTGATGAGTCATTATCCAGCTGTCTGAAGCTTTTGGCAGCAAAGACATTAAAAACGTATTACGACTGCACAGCTTACGCTATGGGTCCTTGCTCCAGATGATTTTTTTGCCTCTATGTGCTGCTAACTACAATCATTGCAGGATATTTATTCACTGAGAGTTCTTCTTATACCTCAATATTAAACAGCTGTTGGGTGGCCTTGGATGGTGCTGTTCAGCAACAGTGGTTGTAAATGTCCTACTTCCTCAGACTACATCTGCATCAACCAAATTTTCCTGTTTGTCGTTTTTCCCACAGATGCCCTGAGGAGGAGTTTCATTCTAGAAAATGACCTACATTAAGGCAGGCTGGCTGCTGCAGCCACGGGAAGCACCTTTCAGTGTTGTCTCTGCCTCCCCCAGTGCTGTGCTCCTACTCCAACTCTTATTTTTCATGCAAAGTCTCTCGCAAACCTTCAGCATAACCCTAGCATCTAAAGAAAAAAAAACAAAAACCACTATTCAAAAAGGATTTAATTACTTTATACTGATTGTCACTGAAAAACACTCCACTCATGCCAGAGAGACAAAATACCCACTGAGTAAGAGTATGTACAATAACTGCATGGAGAGAAGTGATTCTTCTCCTCCACTCCATTCTCATGAGACCCCGCCTGAGTACAGTGTTTAGCTTTAGGGTCCCCAGCATAAGAACGATATGAACCTGTTGAAGCAAGTCCAGAGGATGTCCATGAAGATGAACAGGGGGTCGAAGCACCTCTCCTATGAAGACCAGCCAAGAAAGCTGGGGTTGTTCAGCCTGGAGAAGTGAAGGCCCCAGGAAGACCTCCTAGCAGCCTTCCAGCACCCAAATGGGGCTACAAGAGAGCTGGAGAGCAGCTTTTTACAAGGGCATGTAGAGATAGGGTAAGAGGGAATGAACTTAAACTGAAAGAGGGTAAGTTTAGATTAGATATTAAGGAGAAATTCTTTAGTGTGAGGGTGGTGAAGCACCAGAACTGGTTGCCCAGAGAAATTGTGAACACTGGAAGTGTTTAAGGTCAGTTTGGATGGGGCTGTGAGCAACCTGGTGGAAGGTTCCCTACCCATGGCAGAGGGGTTGGAACTATGTGATCTTTAAAGTCCCTTACAACCCAAACCATTCCATGGTTCTGTGATATATCCTGGTGTCTTTAGGGTATGAGTACACCCTCCTGGAATATAGGAAATAAACTCTACACAAGGGTATATATATTTGCTAGCAGAGAATATAAAGAATCTCTTTTGCATAACTTTAGCTATGAAGTCTTCTTATGTAGCCAGTTGAGAGACAGATGTACCTTCACAGAGAGACCCCTTGCATCCTATGATGTTGAAAATAAATAAGGTTTAGTAAGATTAATTCTCTTATAGTGGTCATATGGAACATCTAGGACAATCATCTCATGCTGCTTGCTGAAGTTCAGGAAAAAACCCCAAAGTCCTTGGGTGTGGAAAAAATACTGAATAGTAAATATGTGACCAAGTGTTAAAATGTTAAATATGTGACCAACTGCATGTCCTTTAAGAACTTATACAAATGAATGTACAATTTCTCTTATTTTGTGTATAGTGTCACAGGGATCTATACTGTCAGCAACCCATCAGTACCTAGCACAGATACCTGTCTATAAATAAAAATGCTGGGTGAGCACTTGAAAACAATTGGCATTGAGGAATTTCAAGGTTTGAAGTGGTGCTGGTGTTTACTAAGCAGCTTCACCAAGTGCACACTGCAACAGAGGGAAACCCAGAAATATTCCTATATGTTAGAATAAACTAATTATCAAAAAAGTATATTTAACTATTTTTAAAGTATATTTAACTATTTAACAATCATTGTCTCATGCTCCAAGTTGTGTTTGTATAGAGAGACCATAGGGTCCATGACCGTAGGATATACACTCAAGCCTCATGAATACATCCCACAAGGCTTCAATTATAGGATCAGGGATACTACAGTTTGTAAAAGAGGAAAGGAAAGAAAAAAAAAAGCCAACAAATGACAGTTGTTTGGTTTGTGAAAAGGGAAGTTTAAAGGCGGTTGGCTAATATTGCTCAGGCAATCTATTTACATCTCCATAATACATCTATCACCATAGCAACTGCATCCTGGAAGGTGTTTCCAAGACTCTTACTAGCAATTAATTTTCCAGAAGATGTAAAACTGTATCCCTGTTTTTTTTAAAAATAAAAGAGTTAGATGGAGCACACCAAGTACCCCAACAGCCCAAACATGATAGTCACCACAATTTATTTCCTAGGAACATTTACTCACAATTAAGGTTGTTATTCAATAGTACATCACATGCATGCAATTTTAGGAAGAAGAACACTCTTAGTCTACAGGGACTGGAAACCTGTGAGCAAGTCCAAGGCAAATAAGAAGGTCTGGGCAGCAGTCTGGTCACTGCTTGCAGGTGATGGGGAAACTAGACAGCATCTGCTCCCAGCAGGACACACAGCAGCACATTGGATGAGGTCTGTCCTAACATATCTCTCCTTGGCTTCCCAACTTGTGGCACACAGGTTATCTAAAGAAACTATTAATTGATGTAAACAAAATCTTGTTCCACAACTGTACAGCATCACTAATTCTTCCCCTTACGTGTGGCAGTCAAACAGGAGCTGACCTCCTGGACAATATTTAACAAGAAAAAAAGAAACACTGATAGTGTTTCTGCTCTGGGAGCTGAAGACCATTCTAATGTGTCACTGGCTTTAATCACATCTAGAACCATCCCTGCAAAAAATCATACTATTGGAATAAGACATTCTGTTAATCTTTATCCCATGCTGCTTGGTATTTTAGAAGCAAACACACACAGGCAAGTGTGTTGAGAGAGCCATAAGATACTGTCATTTAATTGGAAGACAGAGATGCTTTCTGAACGGAGAGTTTATCTTCTAGATATCTTCTAGAAGGTCGAATAACATAATGGTTATAAATTAGTTGTGGTTTTCTAGATCTCACAAAAATCCAGGTTTGGAGGAACTCCCTCCTCCTTATTGGTCCCCCTTCACTAACTGTTCTCTGTGCCTTACCTGGGGGCTAATGCATTTCATCAAAAAATGTATGCTCTTCATTTTGTTCCCGGCTCACAGCCACCTAACTTGGAAACCAGCGCTACCAGCAAAACTTTGGGTAGAATATTGTACTTAAGCATACATTTCCTGCAATAAAATACAGAGAAAAAGTGAAGTGTACCTAAAGACTACTCATGGATGTTTGGGAAGGACAGCTCCTATAGGTCATGTCACTGACTGGTGCTGGTAACATCTGAGCTGGCATAAGCAGAAACAACTGATGCTTTTTCCTCAAACTGCCACTCATCAGCCATGGTCTTCCTGCAACCAGGATTTCACCTGACAGCTTGTCATCAGTAGCCTTATTTCATTGCTTTTATTACTAGTGATTCCTTTTCCTTTCCTCCCTTGCAGTTTTCAGAACCAAACACTTGAGGAACTTCTGATTATCATTATTTCCTCTACTCAGACTGGTTCTAAATTTATTGCAGTGTTTTGCTAATACTAGTCACTCAGTCGGTATTCATTTATCCTCTTAATCTTTTTGGGCAATCAGGTATCACCACATACTTGCTAATTACTATTACCACCAATCTTTTCTTAAATATTATGCATAAATGTGAAAATATCGGAAAGTTCATAGCAATCAAAAGGCCCACTTCAATTTGAAAAATATTCCTGCTCACCTTAGCTTTTCATTAAAGAGGGATGAGGTTGGATAAAGATTTTTAACCCAAACCCATAGAAAAGTGTCTGACTCTTAAGCCAGCTGCTCAGACCAGGTAGCCCAGATCAGGGCAGCCCAGATATAAAAGTGTTCCTGGTCATGGTGCAAAACTGTCACAGCCTCACTCAACAAATTCCACCATGGGTTTAGCTGAAAACTGCACCCCTCTTATGAAAATTTAAGGAATATGTGCCCAGGAGCAGAGAATGCCCCAGTGACCTTCGATCAATGCATATGCATTGATACCAGACAAATCACATTTGCTTTGGATGTTCCCACATATACAGTCCATGCATACTGACAAACAGGGGACAATAGTCTCTACAGCAGTGCAACATGAAATTATAAAGCCATTTATTTTTATTTAAATAATTTACAGATTTGGCATATTGGATTTTCTATAGTTGAAAGATTTGCTACTTCAGAGTTGTTTATTTGCAGTAATTTTCATTTCAGTACAGCACTGACAAAGTAAGCTATTTATTTAAAAGAGTTTGATAATTTAACATCTCCAATAAATAAATAAATAAATCCCCATAGCTCAGTAGCAATTCAGAAGATGGGCAGAAAAAAACTACAGCTTCCCTACCACTACAAATCCTGCACTCAACAAAAGGCCTGAATAAGGACTTCAGGTGTCTATTTGGAGACTTTCTAAAGAACAGTTTAGCTTAAACTAACCTAAATATTGTCCAGGAGCTCTTGAACTCACAGTATGTCAGCACAGCATCTCCTAAAGTCACTACGGCCCAGTGACAAAAATAAGTGGCAGGCAGCTGAATCCCAGCATGATGTAAGGGTTGCTTTTAAATGGACAAACACCCAGTTAAATATGGAAAAACTTAATTTGCAGATACTGCCTGTCATTACAGCAGGGCAAACCAGCTTGAGTAGGAGCCAATAATATACTTTCTATAAGTGAAATGCCCTGTAATTATTTGAATTAAATTACATTATCACAGCAGTGAGAAGTCTGGGACATGCAGTCACTTCCACTCTTTTTTCAGAGCAAGAACTTCGTCTTCCTTCTTCATCTCTCTCACAAATACAATATAACCCAATTAACACTTTATCTAACCCTTATCAGCACCTTCTTCAAATGAGTTCTGAAAAGGAAATGAAAAAACATGCTCAGCTGTGTATAATGAGAAAGTCAAATAGTCCACAATACTTTTCTATAATTAATGGGAAATAACTGAGGGTTTTAAAAGATTATTTCGCTCCAAATACATGCAGGTACATACAGTGACAAGAAACATTGGTGTAAATATACATATGCCCATTTCTACACAAATAGAAAAACAGTCTCATGGGGCTACTCTGCATTAAAGAATACACTATATTTTTAAACATTTCAGGGTACCATATCAGGCTGATTTTACTCTTGTGCTTTCAGCCATAGTTTTGCTTCAGCAATGGTGGATTTAAGTATTTCAGGTGCATTGCTGTTGTGATTCTAGAACTGCATTAAGAATTCAAATTTTACAAAAAAGTTGTCTTAGTCAAGTGCAAGGGACAAATCTGGAAAATGTAAACTACTTATTTGCCTCTTGGCTGTCATTAAAAAAATTGAAAAATCACCTGTAACTAGAAATTACATATTTCCATCAATAAATTTCTGCTCTGGAATGAAAACTTTTCTTCTGTTTTTCAAAGTAAAACTCTCAAGTACTGAGAATATATGTTATAGAAAACATATATCACTAAGCTAAAAGAGTGGTGTGCTACTATGATGCTTACTAACATGAAGAGTGAACAGAACACTCAATAAGCAAGAAAGCAAAGATATTTTTTGCAACCTGGAATATTCATGTTATCTCCAACTGAATTGAATGGTGAACTGTTATTTTTTATTTTATTCAAACTATTCAAATAATTAAATTTGAAGGATTCTGCAACACCATATCAATGCCAACTTGATAGTTTTTTCACCATTGTCTGGAAATCATGATGGTCCTTCTTTTTGTCCAACACGGATTCAAAAGTGCCTCAGAAATATTCTAAGAAATCTGACAAACATTTGTCTTGATAAACTGAGGGACTTTACAGATGACACTGAAATCCATGAGTAGCCAGGAGACGAATTACCAAAAAAACCCACAAAAACAAAACCAAAAAACCCAAAAAGCAACAACAAAAAAAGAACAAGAACAAACCATTCAAAACATTAACATGTGCTCCAAAAAGGACTGCTCAAAGCGTGAGCTTGTGGTCTCAAGCAGGATATACAGAGGTTAGAGCTGGAGGAGCTGGAAGACCTCTAAGGCATCTTTACCCTGTGTTTACCCTCTTCAGAATGCCATTTCCATCATTTGAAGATACGGTGGAGGGAACAGAAGTCTGTTTATTAATTAGACTTCCCGGCTGATGAGCAAGCAAACCTTTTGTATTCACAGTACAAAGCATGTGGAGCCCTAATGCATACCTTTACCTGTAGGCTCTCACTGCACTTTCAGACACCATGGGTTATCAAAGTGAAGCTGAAATCACCAACATGCTTCAAACATCACCGATTTGCAGTTGTAGGTCTGTAATTAAAAGCCATGTTTGACATATGAATTTAACTGACACCCGTATATATGGCTTCAGGCTGGTCTCCGCTGCCATTGTGGTTTGTATAACATTAATTGAAACGCTTCCCTTGAAGGGAAACTTTCTGACAGCCAAGGGAGTAAACAGCTTGGGTTCCAGTTCCCTTCAATCACCCTACTGATGTGATACTGTAAGAAGTGAGTTTAAATCTGAACTGTCACTAAAGATCAAAGCTCAAGGTTAAAATAAGAAAGAAACGTATATCTGAAGTTTTTCAGATGACCAAAAAAAAAAAAAAGTTCACGCAGAACTGTGTTTTAGTTATACCAACTTGGAAACAGATCAAATGAATAGCAGCCTGCATGCTATAGAGATGCAAAGAAGTCAGGAAAACCCAGCTAAATACACTGAGACAACCTAAAAAAACCTCTGAAAAATGCCCTTACCACCAAATATGTTTATTAAACCTGTGCTGGTTGAGAGCTGGTTGAATCTGCTGTAGATTGGACAAGAGAGTTTTGTTATGAAACAGATCAGCAAGAGTTCCTGCTTATTAAATCAGAATTGTATAGATATATCGAAATCTAGTGACACTTTTCACAGTCATTGTTAACTAACGGCAATTCACAAGATGTTTTCTTGGCACACGAACAGCCTTTTGCATTTCACTGCTTTCACTTTTTACTAAACAAGTAGTGAAAAGAATTGGTTGAAATGTCCAGCTGCATTAAGAAAGATACAGAACAAAACAAAACCAAATAGATAAGACCCCTAGATTAGGTCACTCAAAGCCCCACAGTTTCCCCTCTACCCACAGTAGCCCAGAATATCCCCTCTAGGGTGTATTCCTGACTCCACCAGGGAAACCAATGCCTCCTCTAGTTCCTGGAGAAGAACAGGCTTAAGGGTGTACATTTCAGAAATGTTACATTGGGCTGCTCAATGTGATTTGGTGCTGTTTGAAAAGCAAGCGATACAATAAGCCATTATGTACAGCACACCTAAAATGATCTCCTCATCATGCAAGAATGATGAATGAAATTATCTGCCTGCACAGTAATTCCTGCTACTGTTCCCCATGTGCAGATCATCGTTCCAACTTTTGCAAGGTTAGAACCATTCTAGTCTTTTGTTAGCAAGCTGTTCACATAACAACTCTGTCTAATACTCCTGTGTTTCAAAATACGAAAGACTGATTTTACAGATTTGAAGGAATGGTATGATTGTAGCTGTTAGATTAATGCTATCAGAAACTGAATTAACTTCAGTCAGGCTTTATCTGGTACATCTGTTTTATTTTGTCAATAAACACATGGCAAAATTTGTTTTTTAAGTATCAAGATGGGTCTTCATTCAACATTACCTAAATTAAATTCATTTGAAGGAAATAGTTACATTGGAGTGGTGCAACTGGTTTCCAAATCAGAAGATAAGATAGCATTTTAGCAGACAATAATTTTAACTAGCAATAGATGAAATGTAAATGGAAAATCTTTTCTATTCAAAGAATTAATTTGTAATTGAGAACAGTGCTTTTCCAGAGTATACCTCCTATGCATGATATGCTATGGAGTAGTTTTTAAAGAAACATACACTTCATGTTAAAAGAATTTCATTAGACAGGTATTTCCATCTATAGCCAACGTCCTGGAGCAAGCCAACCACCTCTCTTCTTTTTCACACATCAGCAGTCAGCCCTGAAGTGCATCTCCCCAGAAACTCACTTACCTGACTGCACTGAATGATTCACATCCTAATAACAGTTGAAGCCCAGAACAGCAAATATCAGTTTTTCCCTTAAATTTTAAATTGAAAGTTATCTATAAAATTAAGCTATCACTCTGCACAAATCTGAGGCTAAAATATTTTTTTTATTTCAATCAGCTTGCACATGTACAAAGGCTTGAACAGAGACAAGATTTTCCCCAAAACAACAGCTGACATATCTTCTCAGACACTTCCACAGTAAATGCTTCACTGCATACACAGCTTAAACCACTATTTCCAGCCTGAGGGGACTTCGAAGTAAACCTTACAGTTCTCAGCCTTTAACTGAAAGGCATTGTTCATATTAACCCTGGAAGAGATTGTTGACAAATCACCAGATTTTGAAAGGTCAACAAAAACATTCTACGTTCAAAGCTTTCTTTCCTAACCTTTAAGGAGAAATTTCATCAAGAACTACTGGCACCAGGGCACATAAAGAAGCAGGAAAATACACAAAAATGAGAGAACAGAATCATACTGCTACTTTCTCAAAATTTAATCAATGTTTCTTGTTTACTTAACTAGTAATAAAATTGATAGGTTTTCCAGTATTTGGCTTGAAATTATGGGTACATTGCCTGTTTTGATTTGCAATGCGTTGACTTCTTCAGTTACACCACCAAGGGGGACCATAAAGAAATACTTCTCTATTACTCTGTAGGCAGTGCCATCCATCTTATCACTTTGAGCACTATTTCAGGAATGATCACCTCCATAACTCAGAAGCCATGCACCAGCACTTTGACCTTTTCAAAGCTTAGACACTGTCTCAAACACTTTTGCAGTTTGGAACAAAGATTCCTTACTGGATGAACCAAAAAATCTTTATCATCCAGCAAGGGAGGTGTAGAGATACCACCACTGTTCTTTTGCCTTACTGACCAAGGAAATAATTACTACTGAGACCTTATAGAGAGATAATTACAGAATGTGAAAATGTGTGAGATATATATATACATACATATATAGATATATATATATAATAAAAGCTATTTACGTTTACATTGCTAGTTGACAGATCATCTGTTGAAAATGGAAGTGAATAAAGGCTACAAGAAAAATTGCACTGTAACACACTGGGAAGAATTTGTGTCTGAGATGCCTTTCAACGTGATTGACTCAGATGAACAATAATAAAAGTTTCTTTTCATTATTAAGAGCTTCGTTCAAGCTCTGACAACCAAAAAATTGCCCAACAAGTTGCACTGTATAGAATGAACACAGTTACTGAGATGTTTTTTTTGAAATATATAGAATAACAGACCCTTTAGTTTAACAAGTCCTTAAAATAAACATATGTCATACCACAATGAAAAGACATGAAAAATTCTTTCCATTATCTTTTCTATCTCCCCTATTCAACTACAAGATTATTAATTGCAGATGGCAAAGGAAAATGTCTTTTTATGTGCACAGCTGCATAGTTATGTGTTAGAGCTGTTTTATGATTCTATGAACTTCAGACACAAAGTAAAATTCAAAAAGTCATGAAGCAACCTTCCACTGCTGTGTGAACAGATTTTAAACCACAGAAATGAACATCAAAAGAAATACTTTTTGAATTTAAAATCATAAATACTTTCCTCCCACTCCAGCACAATACTTGCTGAAACTCCCAGGGCAAATCTCTTTCACTATATACCTTATTTCTGTTTTCCCCTCACCTCCTACCCAAGGGAACCTTGGAAAGGGAAGCACTGCCAGGAGTACACTCACTGAAATACTGCCTGGTAATAGTGATTTATACATCTGGCTGAAATAGCCAACCACTGGATGTCACTGTTACTCCACATGAAGTAAGCAATACAACCATGAGAGTACCACCACCATAGAGTAGCTGTCTACTGTTAACTGCTAAAAAAAACCCCAAAAGTAAATAAAAAACCAAACAAACAAAAAAAAGAAAACAAAGAAAACAACAAGAAAAAATAAAACAAACAAACAAAAAACCCAGAAAACCAAACCAAACCAAAAAACCCAAACCAAAAAAGCCCTTTGAAAATATACAGTGAATTTAAAATTTAGGAGGAGTGCAAGGGAAAACCATGCTTTGAAATCAAGTCTAAGGGAGTCTGCAGTGCAAAGGTCAATGGTGGCCTCTGTAACTGTGCCAAATTTTGGCTTTGAAAGAAACTAAAGGAAAATATGACTTTTCTTTCAGAATGGGAGAACAGTTTCTTCTCTGAGACCTTTGCATTTCTGGCCTCTGGGACTTCAGACTGTTTCCAATTGCTACCCATTACATACAGCCATTGTTCTGCAGGTACTTTTCTTGTTGGAAAAAGACTGACTGACATGACTTATTTAGGTAGCACCACAAAGACATACATGCACATGCTCAAAAAATTCCCATCAATCTTTAGCTGGGTGTCATGGGTTTCTCTGATTAGGAGTTTTTTCTCCTAAGAGGAAGATTGGCTTCTGTTGCAGTCTCTGGAAGTTTCCCTCCATCCTATAGAGCAGAGCCAA
>JAWWTY010000001.1:80273405-80292561 GCA_035222235.1 Margarornis squamiger
ACAGAACTGCTGCTTTAGTTTTGGACTTACATCTGCGAATGGCTGACCCCACAACAATTGACTGTAAACCTTCCATTCCCTGTCCCCCGCACCACTGGGAGAAGGAGGGGACATGGACAGACAGAGGGGTGGTGGTGGAAAGGTGTTTCTAACCTGTTTCTATTTATTTTAGTTTTTAGGTTGTTAGTAATAAATTTAAGCATTATCCTAAGTTCTGCTTTGCCCGTGGTATTAATCAAAGCTCCTCTTTCGGTTGTTATCTCTAGCTGTAAATTCCAAGCTGGTTTTTTTCCCTTTCCCTCTGGAAGGTGAAAGGGGGGGGGAAGGGGGGTGAAAAGGCCCTGAAGGAGTTTTGCTGGACACCAGGCATTTATCCAGGGTCAAACCATGACACTGGGTATCTTAACAGAGAATGACTTTCAATTCCTTTAGTTTTCCCATGAACAAATTGTTTTTCTGGTGTAAAAAGTTGTAAGCTGCTTCACATTGCATTTTAAATTGAAATTTCAATACTTTTATTAGGAAAAACAAACAAAAAACCAAAATCAACCAAACCAAATCAAACAAAAATGCTCATCTTCTCCCTAGAATGCACAGATTCCTTTCTTGACCCCAAATAATTTTCTTTGTCCCACCCTTGAACATGAAATTACTTCGATATACTGGATAAGGCAAAAAACTCTTTCTTTTCATGTATTATGCTTCACCAAGCAATTATTTTATCCTTATATTAACCTTTTCACCTGGCTGTCTCTAGTATTTCCAGTAGCCCTTGAAAATACAGAAATAACTCAGCTTGCGCATTTCTAACATCACCTCCGAGAAGCAACATGAATCTGAGTCCCTAGAATTTGAAAAGATATTATTTCAATTTAATGTGTAACTAATTGGCTTAACCAAAAAGTATGCTCCTAGTAAATGTGAAGTCTGTCCTTTAAAAACAAAACTAGTCCTCATTTGTAAGGGGTTATGATTTATTCTTAATAGATTCATATTATTTTTTTTAGAATAATTTCAACTTCCATTAGAAACTTCATATGATGATATTTCTGAGACATTTTCATCTCTCAAAAGTAAGTGTTAGGAAGAAAAATAAAATCTGAAGTTCATAATGAGAGTTTCAAAGGTGTCTTAAGTATGCAATCATAAATAAGGAAATCCTGTCCCCAAGTATCCTTAATTATACTGTCTAATTTCACCTTGTGTATGTGATAACACAGCAGAAAGAGAACTTTTAAAACTCATCTACACATTTTTCAATTTTCCTTTGCAGCTAAATGCCTACAATATTATTGCATTTGTTTACCCTTGTTAAAAAAAGAGGTCTATGTTATCAACATTAACTACATGAAAACTATAACTTCACTGATATACAATTTCAAACTTAACACAGTGCCTATATTTCCAGTCAATATTTGAATCTGTTGCTATAGATAGATGCCATATGATTTTATGGTATTCCTGCTCATGTACTATAATTTGTTCTGCTTCTAATTAAACTTAAGGCTACAGAAAAGAATAGTAACATATAATCTGTACAATCAGGAAGATAAGAGTATCTGGGACTCAAAGACAGAAAAAGCACATAGAAAGCCTTAAAAATGATCTGCCCATTTACTAAAATACAGTGGAAAATGTCATCCTAATGTTACAAATCAAGGGATTTACAGACAACTAAAAAAGCAGAGTCTGTACAGCTTTTACACTAAAAAATGCCTCACTGATTACATATTTTTACATGATAGGAAAACAAACAAACAAAAAAGCGTGGATCAGGAATTAAACATTGAATGGTCATGGAAATTCTCTGAAAGTCAAAGATGCAGGAAATAAACAGCCACAGTGGAGACATTTCAATCAAATATGGCTTTTTAACCATCTTGCTAGCTCCAGATGAGAGAAGATGAAAAATAAGCAGAGAGATGACCTTTGCTGAATGGCACATCAAAACTGGCTTGCCCTTGAGACTGACAGGTCACACGGGCCCAGCATTTCACAACACGTACATGGAGCCCTACATATGATGGTCACAGACCCTGCCCACCCATTTTTGTGACCAGGATATTGAGCGTAGTTTAGTAGTGAAATTGAATTTTGTGTAAGCATTTGTATTGATGGAAATCATTCACTGAAATAATGGATCATAAAAGGCAGGCAACGATATGGCACATTACACATATCCTGGATACGAAATAGATTTTTGCCTACAGTTTACACTTGTTTGCCTTCTCTGTGCACTTACCGATACGCACTTACTAGCCAAATATGTGGGTCATTCAAAACCACAGTCAGCACTAGAGATTCTGCCACCAACTGCGCTTTTAACTTCAATAGAAGGGCAGAAATTGGTTAAAGAAGATTCATGAAAGCAAAAAAAAAATAAATCTCTAAAAATGTTTCTATTGTCTTTAGACTGTTACGACAACAAAGCCTAGGCAAATAGGAAGAGGGGGGTGAGGGTACCAGGGGAGAAGAAATCCTGATTACTGGAAGACCTCATACAGTATATTACCAGACAGTCCAAAATACTGAAATTCCACAGAAAGTGCCTCGAGGCAATTCCTGGACTTAGATAAGTCCTATTTTGAAATTTTCTCCCTTTAATCTTTTTGCACTGACTTTAAACGATTCCCTCTTTCATGGTGGGTAGTTAGCAGCTCCTGGTGCTGCCTGCCACAGAGGAGCTCTGACATTGCAAGGGTATTTTCTTTGATGAACTGATACAAAACCTGTGTGCAAGGCTGCATTGTCTTCAGCCTTCATAATGGGATTGCTCATTAAATGGAAGGTAAACGTATTAAGAATGACAATTTCCATCCAATCATTCAATAAGAAAAGGACAGACGCTCCTTGCAAAGTCAAATAGCATGTCAAAGTTATCCAAAATAGGGACTTTACAGTACAGCTGTCAGCATTCAGAGATCACCTGTTTACCAACAGGTATCACTATCACTGCTATTGGGGGAGAAAACTGACCTACAAAAGAACCATGCACAGCATCTGTGGTCTCATACATTCAACAAATGTTGGTCCTGCAGGGACGACCGCTGCTCTCAGACACACCTGCAGCTGCATCCTTTGTTCACACAGGAATAAAAGAGGAAAGTTCTGTGGAGAAGGTGCCAGAACTACACAATCATTTAAATACTGTAAGGGCTGGTCTTGATTTTCCTCTGAGCTTGGTGCTTATTACCATGAATATTCTTACTAAAATTAATGGAAGTACTCAAGCAAATAAAGCTTCTAATGCCTTAAATTGCCTGAGTCTTGAGGTCCACAGGTGCATAAATGTAGATCATTACACCCACATGGAGTCCCCTGACTTCCCAAAAAACCCTTTTATTTAGGTGAAATATCTGCCCACACTGTTCCTTTTTTAAGGATTAGAGACACAGTTTGTGGCATAACATACCAGGCAATTTCTTTGAACTTCAACAAGAAATGATTTGCTTCTTCTTCAGACAGACAAGGAGAAACTGATGTAAAGACACAATCTAAGTGCCAAAATAGAATTAAGATTGAAATAAATGTGGATATAGAGACCGTCCAGAATATTTTTTTCGACCATCAGGAAATTCTACTTTTATATGGTCATAAAATACTCAACTACAATTTGTAAACAAGATATTTTTTTTAAAGGTTCTTCTTTTTTTTTTTCATTCAGAATCTCAACACACTTTTATACATGTTGATGGTAACTCTCACCAATATTTGTCTCCCAATTTCCACTTTACACACACCCCAAGCATTCAAAGACTAAAGACCACAAAATTCATACCAGTGTCACAACTGTTTCATACACTTGTCCCTGCCCTACCACTACCTTCCTCCTCTTTCAGGGTTTCTGCAAAGATTGCTGAAGTTTCAAAGTAACTAAGCACACCAAAGCTCAGTGAGATGGTAAGGTGCTAGATCCAATTTGTTTTCATAGGTCCTAGAAGAAATGCAAATAAAGATGACCTCAAACAGTTTCTGAGGCAGTCCCATTACTAAACCATCCCTTAAAATTCATTATATGATATTGTTCTGATTAATTGCAACATAAATTATTATGGATACTGTATTTGGATAACAGTTTTGTATCCATTTATTTTAAGAAATTTTCATTTTATCAGTTAAAGTAGAACTACTTTGAAGATTGTATGCAATATCGGATCTCTTAACAGTTCCCCACCTGGAAAGCTAATTATCCTTCCCTATTGCTTTTTGGATATTTAGTTATGCTCTTACATTAGACACAATATATTGGTACATTGGATTCACTTTGGATCCAAATTTTCCACTTATTTCTGTAATGTCTGTAAAGGCAGACCTATCCTTCAATGGACTACCTGTATCAAACTCCACTTGGTATAACACAAATTTAAAGCTTTCTGGCAATTACTGAAAGTACTCCTTCTCTCAAAAATACCAATTGGAAAATGAATGCAACCTGTCACACCAAATTAAGTGCATAATAAATGCATAAGAAGCCTGCTTTCATCTAGGCATAAAATATACATGCTCCCAATGGACTGCTGAGTCTCTGTTGACTTGCAGCTAGGGAGCAAGTGTGGGCCCATTGAAGTCTCGACTCCAGTGACACAGAAACCAGTTAACAGCTCTGGAAACTAAGATAGCCCGTAGACTACAAAATACAGAAAAAAACAGACAATTTTCTTAGGGTGCTAAAGCATGGTAATCATTCTGGGTTTGCTGAAATACTGCTCACCATGCAGTTTACTTCACGGGTGGGAGTCTTATGTTGTCGATTTCTTTTTTATCTCTGGTGAAAGAGACAATGCAACTTCACTATTACTTGCCATAGAGAAGAAATTACGTGTTTATAGATATGCGCGAATATCCATGGCTGACAAGTAATGTATATTGTAAAATCTTTGTGGAAAGAACCACATCTTCTATATTTCACACCATTTTACAGTATCAAATCATCACAAAAATCTCTACAAACAACTGACAATTTTTTGGTATTGTAGAAAGGACTTGAACATACGTTGTTTCTCTCAAAAGTGAAAGAGCTGCCTAAGAAGGATCTCCAGCAACCAAGTTTACTTTTAATGCAAATAGGAATTAGTGGGGAAGTTCTCATTCTAATGCTGTGCCAATATTTGAAGAGGACAAATGGACTGACTGCATGTCAGTTAACGCAGCACCAATCAATAGACAACAAAATAACTAATCAGAGAAAAAAACTGATTTAATTAGTTGTTAGTTAAAACTTACATATTTAAGTGGGCAATGCAACATGATACTATGCAAAATGTGGGGTTTTTCGGCAAAATACTGACTCATTCATTGCTTTAAATTTGATAGCTGACAAAGGAAAAGACAAAGGAAAATGTGTTTATACATGCCATATTTCAACTTGTAAAAGCATCTTACTTGATACTTTACAGAATTTTGACTGAAAAAATGAAGACATGTCTCAACCATAGCTGTCTTAGAACTTTTGTATCTAGTGGCTACTGGGCTGCCTCAGCAAAAAAAGGCTCCTTCTGAAATAACCTCCCAGTGTGTGCTGTCTATCATTTAAATTTACAGGAGGGTTTCCAAGGGAAACTGGAATGAAAACTAAGGTGCATCAGAATGTAGTTTGGGTGAATAATACACCACCACAATATCTATTGAAATGAGCCATAGAAAAATGTCTTGGTTTGGGACACTAGGGAACATAGAGACATAGCCAAGGTAACTTCTAGCATCCTGGTCATACTGCTGTACCCATACTAATTGCTCTCATGAGAAAGTAATTAGAATGAGCATAGTGCTGAATTGATGCAGGTACAATGCTGCTAGGGCCAGCTCCTTTGCAACAAGCTCGGCTGTCTGAATAGGTTATGTGTCACAGGCTGTGCTCTGCACTTAGAGGAAGTGTTCCTTCACCCTCCCCTAATATCCATGGTGTTATCGGCCTATTAGGAAAAGAAGGAACTTATAAAAAATTAAACAAGATGCCTACATGACAAACTGAATAATTTTGATCAAATTTTGCCTTGCGCTCTGGGTCACAAAGCAGTTCCAGTCTATATGCATACTCTGTGATAAGAGAGTTCTGAGCTCAGGCTGGATGTTTTGTTGAGAAACAGTATATTGACTACATGTACAGTAACATACACGCAGGTATCCCCCAAAAATGCCAAGGCAGTAGAAAGAATCCAAAAAGGTTCACTTCCAAGTTGAGAACACTAAAACTTCCAAAGAAATCTGGCAGTACTACACAGCACTGGGGCCTGAGAAAGGCAATTCCGCCAATCTCCTCCAAGCCTTTTTATCTTCTCTGCCCTCCCTCCCCAGAGGCTCACCCCCAGCACCGCCTGTAACACTGTGAGGGTTTATCTCACCACATTCCAGGGAGCTGCCCACAGGGGCAGCTATTCCCTGGAATGCAAGAGGGAAAGAATATCTCCTCCATCTTTGGAAAAGGGGTTTCTTCTTAGGCAGAAAGTCTTCTTAGTGAACATTTAATTAAGTTCTAATGTCCTTGAAGTGAAATCTTCTGAAAAAAAGGACACCTATCCTTACACTACACATATCATAGTACTTATGCAGATATATGAATTTTGAAATAGGTATAGCTCATAATCTAACTTGTCACGATACAGGTTAAGTTCGATTACTCACAATCCAACTTATAGACAAATGCATAGCATACCAGTGGCAGTGCAGGGACAGATGTCCTTTATTTAGTATTCCATATCAGGATAAAACTAATACTCATTGCACAGAAAAGCTTAGAATTCAATTATTGCAATTATTGCAATTATCACTTCTCAAGGCAAGCTATCTAGAAAGCAATTTGCTGTATGTGGTTAGGTAAAGAAATATTCCTAGCAAAATCACTGAACAACTTTCACTTTAAAATCAATTTTTCCTTATTAATGTTATTACTTTACACAAGATCTGATTATTAAAAATAAAAATAATTTTTTTATAGTCTTTTGTTGTTAATTCACTCATGTATAGTTATGAAGCCATGAATGCTAACCTTTGGCTTCCAGCATAAGAGTGTAAAGCATTTAGATGTGAAAAATATAGTTTTGCAACTTACATTAACGTGACTTATCATCATAGGTCACACCATGAAATTAGAAAATGTTCCTACAATTTACTGCGTGCCCACAGAGAAATACTCTCTGAATAAAACTATTCAAGCAAGCATGTGGTATCTGCTCAACCAGGAAAACAGACCGTATCATAGCTTTGCAAGAAATAACGTGATACGACAGAGTATTCTATAAAAATATACCTTGCAAAAGTTCAACAAAATGATTCAATTTTGCTAAATCCTGAAAGGTTGCTAAACCACCAGAAATTGGCTATTATTTCTGGTTATCCTATGAGAGGAAAGAGCAAACCGCAATTGGAATATAACTGCTGCATTCTGTCTAAGAGAGAGAAGCTTTTAAGACAGGAGATTTTATGGTCCAGAGGATACAGAAGTCTGAAGAGTGAAAAGAAGGAACACCACTGCAGATCATTTCTGAAACATTCTGAATTCAGGGCAAAACACAATCCAAACTGCACAAAGTCAATAACTCAGGCTCTCCAATTCATTTCCATCCTAAAGCAACCATCAATCTCATCAAATCTTACAATGTCCTTATCATTTGGATTTATCTCCTTTACATTTTTCTATAACTTTTTTATGAATTTGATAGTATTTCTGAATTTGCAGCACCATAAGTCTGGTTTTACACAGAAAATATCCCCCAAGGTCTCTTTTGTATCACCACAAAGTCAGAAAAAAATATTCAACAAAAAACATAAAAAATAGTTCACATGTCATTGTTCAAAAGTTTTAAAAGAAAAATTGGTTGTTTAGGTCATTCAAACTGGTGATTCATGATAGTAAAAATATAATAATATATTCATTTTTAGTGCTTAGTGGTTTCATACATTCCTAGTTAGCGTTAGTTTTTCAGTAGAGAAATATTGACAACGGTGCTAATTCCAATTTTAATCAGCAATGTCATAAGTAATCTAATGGGATAACAACACTAATTAAATTCACAGTTAATACTAAATTGAAAGTTTCTGTAAGCATTCGTGGGATAAGGGATATAATACAATAATGTACTATGAGGAACTCTCCCCGAGACTTGAGGATTGTGCTATATTGGTATCCTCTATTAACAGCTAATGGAAAGTTAATTTTTAAGTTCTCAATATCACTCGTTATATTTTATTGAAATGTGCTCACTCACATATAAAAAGGAATAGTAATAACACATGCAGTAAATGTGAAATAAAGCCATGAGTTTTAAAGAAGTCATCTTGGAACACACGGAGTAGGAGATTTTGACAGAACTTTTCCCGGTGTAAGTCCCAGAGACTTGGCATGTTGGAAGGTATGTCTTAGGGAGGCATTTTTTATTAAGAAATTGAGATTTTGGTTGTATGTTGCCATACACATATAATGATTTCTTAATCCATATGACTTTGCTGATTATGCACTTGGAGTACCATATGCAGCCTGAAGCTACTCCATGCTGCTAAATGGGAGCAATTTTGGAAGAAATCCACAGTTGCTTGAAACAAGTTCATTCATTCATACTTTAAAAAAAATAAATAAAAAGGTTGATGAGGAGAGGACAAAATCAAAAATTCCACATCCAAATGTGCATGTAGAAAAGTGGATGATCAAGGAGATAGAAACAGACATGATTAAAAATAACAGGATTTACATTTCTAAACCTAAAGACAGATATTAATAAAACAGCCAAGCTAATGCCTTTCCAACCATTAAATTCCTCTTTATTGTGCTACATTTAATTGCACACATTGTCTAAGAATTAATATTAGCTAATAGACTTGTTATCTTCTTTATTAGTGCTCATTATGCTAAGCTACACTGTCATATTGGACAGCTGCCATCCCTATTTTATTTAAAATTTGTATACTAAATACATTTAATCCATTCATTCCTGCCAAATGCAAAAAAATAAAGGAAAAGACTCTGGGAAAGAAAACTGAGTTTAAATGTCTAAATAAACACAGTCCATTTAATAAAGTATTATAAAATAGCAAAGAATAATCCTACTTTGACAAAGGAAAAAGCAGGTGGGATAGATCTTTTCTATCACAAATATCTATCAAACTGAGATTATCTTAAATCCATTTTAAAAGAATTTATCCTTTAAAGGGCTTTAAAGATAAAGTTTAAAATTTGCCCCATATTTCACTAGATGCTTAAATGTTTATATCAAGAAAGCATTGCAATTTTGGCAAGACTGAGTTGTTATTACAGGGAGGTATTTTGAAATGGGACTATGACAACTAGCTGGAAGACAATGTAGGTCTTGCTATTGTGACATAATTCTTTTTTATAAAGTTCCTATTAGTTTATCATGAGCATGAATTAGAATCACAGAATCATCAAGGCTGGAAGACACCTCAGCTCAGCACTACCACTGCAACCCTTAAACCCCTAAACCACATCACCCAGCACCAGATCCAGACACCTCTTAAACACTTCCAGGGATGGTGACTCCATCACTTCTCTGGGCAGCCTATTCCAATGCCTGACCACCTTAACAGTGAAAAAATTTCTTTCAATATCTAATCTGAATCTCCCATCTCAGCTTAGGAACATTTCTGCTAGTCCTCTGACTGCAGGCGTGGTAGAAGAGATTGGCCCCCACCTCATTACAACCCCCTTTCAGGCAGTCGTAGTGAGCAATGAGGTACCCCCTGAGCCTCCTCTTCTCATGAATAAACAAACAGCTCCCTCAGCTGTTTCTCTTAAGACATGTTTTCTAGACCTTTCACGAACCTTGTTGCCCTTTAATGGACATGGTTCAGCACCTCAAGGTCCCTTTTAAATTGAGGGGCCCAGAAGTGAACACAGTGCTCGAGGTGTGGCCTCACCAATGCAGAGTACAAGGGGATAATCACTTCCTTAGTTCTGCTGACCACACTACTTTTGGTACAGATCAAGATGTCATTGGCCTTCTTGGCCACCTGGTCACACTGCTGGCTCATATTGAGCTGGCTGTCAACCAGCGCCCCCAAGTCTCTTTCTGCTGAGCTGCTCTCAAGCTAGTCTCCCCAAGCCCGTAGCACTGCATGGGATTGCTAAGACCCAAGTACACTTCTCCTTATGAACCTTGTTATGCTGTTAATACATTTGGTTATTTTATTTTTTTTTTAAATTACTTCATGCATTCTGCCTGATGACTTGCAGAAAGACAGTTTTGCCATTGCCAATATCTTATCATAACTGCAGTATCACACTTACATTGAAACTTCAGTGATGATACTGAGCTGTATTCAAAATAAATTTAAAAAACCCCAGTATAATAGTCTCATTCTTCATTTCACCATAGAACACTCTTGACCACAGTGAAACAACATAAAGTATCTCTAGAGTCAATGGGTCTGTTCTAGAAAAATCACCTATAAAGGTGTAGCATTTTTTGCTATGACCACTTGGGGAATATCACCTGAGGAAAGTGGGGAAGAAACCAGGCTCATGTATACACACCACTGGCCAGGTACATACAGACATAGCTCGACCTTGCTCACTGCTAAGAACAGCCTTGACTTGAGCACCTTCCTATGCTAAACTGTGTGCCATGTTGTAACCTGACCCATGCTAAAACCAGTACAAAATACAGGGAATTAGCACACATCCTTGCCTGGAACTCAGTTTTCTGCAGCTAGGTATGTGCTACTTGGCTAAGACAATTCACTTCTTGACAATTATATTTTTATTAATTTTTTTAAATAAATATTGAGACAGTATGAACAAGAGGACAAAGACTGAGCATCAATATGAGAGTGATTGAGGAGCACTCACTCCTGAGGGACTGCACAGTCACCTGGTGGGTGCCGCTACAAAAGAAGGTAATAGAGGGATGGCAACCTATGGCTTCAGCTATTCAGAAGCTTTTGACCCTGGCAAACCAAGTGGCACATAATAGACTGACTGCAATTTTTCTCCAGTACACAAAGAGGAAAAAGAATGTCAAAGATGAAGCACTAGAACAGTCTTTTGTGTGTGTAACTTACTGAAACTGAAGAAAAGAAAAAATAAGTATTTGAAACTTAAGGTGATTTCTTAAAATTATTTTTGGAAATTAAATATAATTAATGTTAAATATTTGGTAGAAGAAATGGATTTCTCTCAAAAATTAAATTTTTAGTTTTGGTTAAATAAATCACAGTTTTAATTTTAAACTGATAAAAGAATCAACAACCATTTCAAAAGTTATTCATTATTATTCAAATGGATAGTGAAAAAGGTAAACTATTTTAGCATGTGTATCTTAACATCTCAGCACTGATGTCCTGCCCTAGTAAAAAGCTTGATCATGTCAGAATTGATCCTACCAATGACATCCAAATTGGACTTGTAGTTTGAAGGTGTGTCAGTAGAGACAAGGATCTTCAGAAATCAAATTCAGCCTAATTAATTGACTTTCTGGTGACTCCTCTATCCTCTGTCTCACTGTCTGCATAGGATGACAGGAGGACAGAACTCATGAGTTAAGCATGCCAGTTAGATATCTGAAGTCTGGAACAAACCTGGGCTTTATCCCAGCTGTTTCTCAGTGTATAGGGCATGACATCATGTTTTGTGTATCCACGCGGAAAAATAACACACTGAAATCAGACATGATGGTACCAAGACAAGTGGGACGACAGATTTGATTTCAGATGATGCTCTACAGGGTACTATCACATATCTAATCCCTCGTGTCCAGTTCCCATATATAAGGTTTTCTTGTTTAGTTCTTGCACAGGCAATGCCCTCTTTTAACATCTTAGCAAATAAACTGATGAAGAGACATACACAATTGGTATTGGCCCTCTATGGCTTTTATACTACTGTGGAGGTAAGTACAGCCGCTGGTCCTTCCTCAGTTCACAAGCTTGTGGAAATGCTTCAGATTTTCTCTTTAAATCCATTGGCCATCCATTACTCCAGGTCCACGTATACTGAACTGCATTGTCAAAAATCTATGATCAGGAAGCTTGGACTAAAGCTCTCTCTGAGAGAACAACAGAATCAGTCACCATTTTCCTCTGGGAGTCCAAGTTTTCCAAGAAGCACAAAAACAGTCAACCAGAAACCAAGGAAGAGATTCCCTAATTTTATCTGCAGCATAGGTAATGAAACAACAAGATGGCTGAGTTGTGGTTTTTTGACAATTTTTTTTTAATTATTAGAAAATTATATTAGGCAGTGAAATGGCAAGAGTTCGTGATCAGTCCATATATAGATATCTTCAACATGTTGATTCACAAAAAACACAAAAAATCACAAAAAGCAATTGAGACTATAGGATGCCAGATGCTGAATACTTCTGGACAGACTGCAGAATATGAAGCTACATTTATGAAACTGTCTAGCCCTTTTGCAATCAGTTATATTTACTCTTAATTCTAGCAAAATCATCCACCACCAAAATTCCTAGGACTTCTTCCTAATTTCACCTGCAGTTTTCAAAAACACTGAATACCCTCTGAACCATAAGAACCTTTGCTTCCCTCTCAGTGGTGTGAGGACAGACTTCTCTAGCAGAAATAGCAAAGAAAGAAGGAGGGGAGAAAAAAGGAGATCCTTCTTAAATTGGTATTTTTGCTTGCTGCTCTTCTCTAATACTTTTAGGGATGTATGAGCACACAAAAGAATCCCCTCAGATCACCTCCTTTTCACAGAATTTGATACTGCCCAAGTAAACTGGGTTATTTTGATATATTGTTACTCCCTTCAAAACTCTACTGCAAGACATGTCACAGTAAGCAGCATTCAAACAAGTAAAACATGACTATCCACGTTTAAATTATGTAAAATGCTAACAATATTCTAAATACAGGAAAAGTGCTTATTTATTGCTCTTTTCTGACAGTTCACCACAACTCCGTCTATTTCAAAGGCTTCAGCTCCCCACATAGAATTAAATAGCTGCTGCAAATGTCCTTTGAACAAGAGCTGCCATCAGTGGAATAAGAACACAAGCAGCCTGGGGGCTGGTATCAAACAGTCCCCCAAAAGAAAGATTATGAAGCAACCAAGGGCATCTAAAGAGAAATCTAGGCTGAAAACTATTTGAGGAATTATCTTGAGAGACATTTCTTCCAGAAATATATCAGATATGGTTCATGCTACAAAGTATCTTCTATCAGCATGGTCCAGGGTATACACATACTCCAGCCTGCTTTCAGCCCTGACAGCTGAACTCTGACTTTCCGCAAGTTAAGTAATCGCAATCCTTGGAGTTATGTGACCCTTTGATTGACACTTCTCCACTGTAACAGTCTGTGCAGGTGTCTGCCAGCACAAAATGTGACAGTGCCATTGCCTCCGCAACACTGGCTTTGCTGGCCAGATTTTCTAACTCTGCTACTCGAGGATTACACGGCCATGCATACACAAGCTTTAAGATGTCACTCCTCTTGGAAACATCCCTTCTTTGCCTAGGTTATCAGCACAAGTGGATGCTACTGCCCTAGATAAGGAAAGGTATCCTGGTTGTTTATTGAGTCTGAGGGTATAATCAAACAGTACAGAAAGTCAGCTGCCAGAAATCAGAGAGAATATAGATGTTCCTTTGGACATTTAAAAAAAGACATAAAATCTAATGGAAGATGCTCTTCACCACATGGGGAAAGCAGAGATCTGAAACGAGAAGACAGAGGACATAAACAAAAGGCAGTGCTGCCACATGTCTATACTGTGTAGGGCTTAATGCCATTTTGTAAAGGGATCAGTATTACTCCAGGAATGCAGAACACTCTTGCAACACCCAAAGGAAGGCTCCTCAGTATCGAAAGGCAAGGGAAAGTAGTTTCGATACTCCCCAGTATCGGAAGTTCATAGGGAAAGGAAACACAGAAGATGCAGTGCCTGTAAAGACCCAGAAGTTCTTTCAGACTCAACAAAACCATGGAGATAGTTGGAAAAGGAGGAGATCTGACATTGCAAGGGTATTTTCTTTGATGAACTGATACAAAATCTGTGTGCAAGACTGCATTGCCTTCAGCCTTCATAATAGGATTGCTCATTAAATGGAAGGTAAACATGGTTTACAACTCTCTGTATCACAGAGCGTTAAAAAATAAAATAAGAAAACCCATAATTCTTTATTGCTTCAGCATTTGATTCCCAGTACCCCATCACAACCTACAAATACTTTTCTCCCCATTGCAAATGTCAGGGAACAGACTCTCTGCTTCAAGGTAGCCAGTTTGTTTCCGGGGCATGTGTATGGTTAAAGAAGGTACAAAGGGTTACAAATTTTTAACCAATCAGAGGACCGTGCCAAAATATTGTGTCCTCAGCAAATCTGTTCCTGAAATCTAGTGTGTGGTAGTGTTTGTTGTAGATTATGGGTTTCTTGTTGTTTTTTGTTTTTTTTTTTTAAAGAAGCAATAAAGTCAACTAAAAAAAGTCTGAATTCTCAGAGAAACCACTTAGAGGATTCTAATGTAGTCAAAAGAAAAAATAATCATGAAGGAAACAAATAAAAATGTATATGGAACATTACTGATTTAAGTTAATTTGACTGTGGTGAAAATTTTCAAAGTATACCTTTAAGGAATTTAGCAACTGGATACTTGAACTACATCACATTGCAAACATACTAATCACAACTCCTTTAAAAGTTGTGTTTCGACATAAAAAATACATATTTTTTTGTACACCAGATCAAAAGTTCAAGTACAAAGGAAACTGCTTGCATGTTGCACGTAAGTTCAATACAGTTCAATAATCAGACAGAAATTACTGAATGTTCTAAGAACAAAACAGCAGCAGCAGTTCCTCCGAGATTCATTTTAACTTTTTTATACCACTGCACAGTTATTTAAATTTTCCTGAAGTAATGACTGGGAGGGTTTTTTTCTCAATTTTTCATAAAAAGAAAATAAATTTTGTCTTAATATGGGGATGAAGTAAAGCGAACACTTTCTTCTTGTTCAGATGGTTGTGGAGTAGGTTCTGGCCCAAAATTTTGTGCCACGCAGTGTGCTTACGCTCCAGTGAGGAAAGATGGGTGCCAGAGTCAGTATCTATCTGCCTCTCTTTGCTGCTGTGCTCCAGCAGGTCACCACTGACCAGAAGCAAGTAGTATGTGTGGACATTGGTAGTTCTAAGGTTGCTTGCAACAGCAGCAGCAATATTGGGTCAGTTAGGATTTGGCTTAGTTCTATGATACTTCTGCTACCAAAGCAACTTCTGCCTGCTCCAACAGTAATTTTTGTCATGTCTGTTACAGCTTCATGAGGTAAAGACCAGCCTGGGCCCACAAGAATTGCTGTTGGAATAGTAATGGTCACTGAATACTCCTGTTTGGCCTTGAAATTCACTGTCCATGGATGATAACACACTTATCCTGGATTTTCAGATATCAAAAAAATTACCACTGACCAATTCTGGGCAGAACAGCAATCTGTATTTCCATCATCATACCAGCTCTTTCTTGGCTCACAGCTGACTGAGTTTTGTGGATAGGAAGAGCATGATGCACAATTTCAGGAATATTCACAGAATCACAGAATCAACTAGGTTGGAAAAGACCTCTGAGATCATCAAGTCTTATTCTCTCCTAAGAAAGTTCTTCAACAACCAACAAGTAGATGCACTTTCCCACACTTGCCACTGAATATTTAAGGGCTCACAACTACTACTCCACTCTAAGCAGTTGGTGTGCAAATGCCTGTGTCATCTGGTGACTTTCGGTTAGTGTCGTCTTCCTGTGTTTCTCAAATGATCCAATTTCCAACACAGCAAAATTGACAGCTCTGGTAGTTGCTTCGAATAGAGAAAAATAAAAGGATTGGTTACACATACTCTAAAACAAAGCATCTTAGTTCATTTTTCCAAAATAGAAGCATCTAATTAGGAAGTTGTGAGGACAGTGAAAGTCAGTTTGAGAAACAGCAGTCAGGAAACAAGTTGTAGACAGTGGCTGGTTGCTTAAAAAAACCAACCAACCAAACAAACAAAAAAAAAACCCCAAACAAAACAAACAAAAAACCCCTCACATAATGGAGAAGATGAAAAAATGAAATTTTAGGGAGTTTGATCCTCATCACCCACCATAGCCTGAGCAAAATGCTGCATGCCTGAAAATAATACTGGGATTGTAGGATTCCTGCACAGTGCAACAATTAATTTCTGCCCCTTCAAAACACTGGAGTGACAAAGGGTTGCTTTAGAAAAAGATTAAAATATGAAAGAAATGCAGAATCATAACAAAGTCAGAAGTTGTACACTACCAGATTTTTCACTAGTGTACAGTGTTGTGCACTGATACTACTTGCAGGTGGCAGCAGTTGGACTTTGTATCTACACTGGATTAAAAAATAAATAATGCAGGTCAAATCTTTTGAAATACTAGAAGAATAAATGTGAGCCATCCCCTTATTATGCAACAAGATGCAATGAATAAGCTGAAGTAGCACAAAGATGCTTGTCACAAAATAAAATGCTGTTAAAAGATACACTAGCATGTTTGACTCCTACTGATTTAAAAGTCTATTGACCTATTGACTGTTCAGGAATATGAATCAAGACTTTAATATACCATAATTACTAGGGAATACTATGATATACTCTACTAAGTGTACTAGGATACCACAGTGTCACTAACATATGAAGGTAAATGCTACATCTGCAATGGCAGTTTCAAAGCACATTGCTGCACTTGTCACTCAAAAGATTGTTCAATCCCCAGATTTAAAGTCATTGAGAAATAATTCCTGATCACAGCTTTTACACAGTCATGATTTTTTTTCATGGGGAGCTCCCTGAGGTTACAAGGCTCCTTTTATAAGCATGTACAGAACAACTAGCACTATATTAAGCTGTAATACAAATATCTGGCTCATTGCTTCATGGTTCATGGATAGTTTATTGATGGAAAATAAGCTGCATTTGTGTTTCATTAATCTTCTTATTCTCTCATGCAGAAGTCAATGCTACACCTCTTAGACTGAGGGGAGAAAAAATGAAAATTCAATGATCACTACAATTTAGTCTCATATACATATCAAATTCAGAACTGACGAACAAATGGTGGTTATATATGTTACATTACACAAGTATTAAAATATTTATACCTTATGATTGTGTGAACTGGCATGCATAAATTTTGTTGTGAGGAAAAATATGTCAAGAATGCACTAGCGATTGTAAAATGACAATATCAGAAGTGCTCTTCTCATCCTTGTGAAGGATGTCTAAATTATCGGCAGTAAAAGGTTAAGCAGGAACCCCAACACTCTTTTGCATTTCAAAACATCATGACATTGAATGCCTTTAGGAGCTAAATTCAGTGCTGTGACCCAGTGAGAATCTGAAAACCTTCCAATCCCACTTCTCAAAGGTAGTCAGATACAATATTTAGAAGTGATGACATTTTAATACACAGAAAAGCTGCTATTGACCCTAAAGTGATTACTGACTGCCCTAGGGTTCAGACAAACCTAAATCCATATTTTGGGATATGAGCAGAAAATGCTTCTCTGACAGAATCAAAAAGCAAAATCAAAGTGCGCTTGTTCTGCATCTTCTCAAGGGATTCTGAATAAATCCACCCAGATCATAATGACAGAAACTAAGTAATGTGTATCTCTCTAGTCTGCCACAGTTTTGTTCCAGATGGATGGAGGGAGGAAAGAGAGGAGGAGACATTATTAATCATCATTCTCTATATAGCTATAGTACCTATACTATCATCTTAGAGAGCTCATTTCAGAGGGCTTTCATGCCAGAGATCTGTGTATCAGAAAAGTTATGTAACAAAAATTCATCAAGACTAGGCCACCACACCCAAATCCGGATAGATTTATGTGTGTTAATTCTTCCCCAAACCAATCTAAAAATTGTAACTATTTTATCAGCCCAAACTGACTTTCTAGAAGAATTTCTGTACTGCTGTGTTGGAGACAATACATAACAGAGTGTGATGGCTTAATTATGAAAACATAGGCATCAGGGAACTGACAAAGAATTGTTTGGATGGAACTCTGCAGCTGAGAATTCCAATGCGCATTTGCAAAAAGCATTGCCATAGCCAGTATCTGCATGTAAGCTGCCAGTAAACAGATATAACTCTGCTTAGGGTGAATAGAAGGAGTGAGGAAAGGAAATTCCATGACTGATTGCCACCACCACTGACAGGCAGCGCTGCAATAATGCTGTTGGTGCACAACAGCAACAGCAAAACGCAACACTTGCAGGCTGGTTGGTGAATAAAGAGCACAAGGTGGTGTGGAGCATTTCAAGTAATAAATGTGTTGAACCATTAACTTTTTTTCCCCCTCCCTTTCTTTTGTCTTGCCAGGCACGTGAACATGTTGTATACACTTGTTCTATATTACATCTCTAAAATGTAAAAAGCAGTGGGGTTTGGTGCATAGGTGGTGCTGAAAGGTGTCTCTAATCTGTACTAGAATGCCATATCATGTCCCAGGGAATATTCTTTCTCTCCCCTGAGATCCAGTCCCACAAATACTAGTCACCTGTGCAGGCAACAGTTAAGGAAGAGCCCGCAGGATTTTTCCAAGTGTAGAGGTTTGTTACTGCAGTTTTCAGGGACTTGCTGGGTCTGCTTGACTGCCCCTTACTTCAGGGCACATCCTGTTCCTGATAGCTATGCTTGCAATTAGCAGCAGTTGGAAACAAAGCTACTTCTTGTACCTTAACCTTTTCACTTATCATTTTGCCTTCAAGACTTCATTCAGCCCCTTGGCACACCTGCTCCATCTAACCACTTCTCTACAGAACAGCATGTGAAGGGATTTGAGTTGTGAATTAATTGCACCGATACAAAGCCGCCAGGGAATATGCCAGTGCAGATTGCTCATTTGCCTCATGGGATAATATGTCAGAAAGAAAATAGCAACAATATATCAGGCAACCTAATGTTTCTGATGCTTGACACCACACATTACAGGAATGAAAGATATTAAGCTTTGATACAGTCACAAAGCAAAAAACAAAATCACATCATTTTAAAGAGAAATTTACGTGAAAGCACAGTTGTGTTTGTGGATAATAAGGCACTATTGCACCTTTGTCTTCTGTACCAATTTCTCCTTCATATTTAAAAATCTGTACAGAAAACAGACATGCTTAAACAACTTTAAGACTGTAAATATTACCTGTGATAGGAAGGAAAAGTGTAGGTTAGCGGTGACAAACTCA
>JAWWTY010000001.1:80292661-80320986 GCA_035222235.1 Margarornis squamiger
CATGCTTAAACAACTTTAAGACTGTAAATATTACCTGTGATAGGAAGGAAAAGTGTAGGTTAGCGGTGACAAACTCAACTTCAGATTGTCTATTTTGCCCTAGATCTCAAGAGAAAAAATCTATTTGAAGCCTTTTCAGTACACAGAGAATAGCTGAAACAAGGACCATTTTTAACTTCTGTTTTAATTTTGTTCACTTGCCTACTTTGCTTCAGACTTTTGCCTCTAGTCTTCATTACTGAGTTTTGATAACAGCTTCAGCCCACCATTTCCCAAGCCTATAAAAAGAATCGTACTGGAAATTGCCACAAATGTAAAAGAACTTTTAAACAGCCTTTTAAAGAAACAGACATGTAACCAGTTTTCTTTCGTGATACATTTTTTGTTGTTAGGACAAAATGTATGTTTGACTCCTCCAGGCTCAGGGAATAAATTACCTCCTTTATCACCAGCATGAATAAAATGTTATCTCCTTCACATTTACACTGTCTGCATGAATTGCTAAGCAAAACACTTTCTAGTGACTGCTATTTTAAACTAAGAAATTATCAATTTTCCCCGTTCATAACAGATCCAAAGATGATTAATATTTGTCAGCTGCTGATTATCTGTAAAACTGGAATTAAGAAAACAATACGAAAACCAAAACAGAAAACTTAGGGAAGTATTAAAAAAAAAAAAAAAAAGGAAGAAAACCTTATGAGAAAATCATTTTATCCTTTCTTATCTCAGATTCTCTTATGGTGATGTTTTTCATTAATCTGTCTGGTCATAAGAAAGTTATATAATCAGAGATACGGGTTTGAACTGTGTGCATTGACCATCAGATCTGGATGTAGGGGGTGAGCACCTCAGGACGGGTGCTGAGAAGGAAGGAACTGCTGAGAAATGCCAAGACTAAAATGTATCTGGGGGGCCCTCACAGTCACAGCCATGAGAGAGGGGAAGAGGCACACAGCCCTCGCAGCCATGTGCGGTAAACTGATTACCCCTCAGGCTCTAAATACCTATTCTTCTAAAATGGCTAGTGTTGTACCTGGCACTAAATCCCTGAGGGTCTGGTTGAGGAAGCATGAAAGCTGAAAAAAAAAAAGGGCTACAGAAAACATTTTGTGAGAAGAGGTTCCATGCCACACCTATCTGACTGCAGATGCCTCCCCATGGTGGCTAGACTGCTGCTTGCTCATGCCAGCCGTGCTGATAGTTCACGGCAGTGTAGTGTCAGGCAGCAGAGTAGTCTGACACACTAAGACTCAACAGATTTGTTATTTCTTACATCTGAAGGGTAAAAAAGACAACTAATAAACATAGTATAATGTTCCCTAGTGGCAAACTGTAAAAAGACTTATTGATTTTTAGCAGTTTACTACTTCTGAAGAAAGCTGTGTTTTGACATGTACAATACAGTATGGCATGGAAGACTCTAAACACATGGCAAAAATACATAATTACATCAAGTTCTGGACAGAAAACGGTTTGGTGTCTCCTCATTTCCACTGTTTGAAATTGTTAAAATTTTAAACTTTTTGGTTTACAGGGAAGTTCTAAGACACAGCTTAAGGACCAGGTTTGAACACATCTCAGGAGAACAGAGATAATGAAAATTTAGCTGAACACGAAACAGGAGCAAAGGACACTGTGAGAGAATGATCAGTGTGACCCAGAGAAGGAAGTTTGCCAATAGCCTTGCTGCAAGTTGATGTTTAGTATTATTTGTTCTGACTGAGCAATGACTAGGAGAAGCCTACTGGCTCGGGCTTTAAAAGTTAAATCTGCTCATTTTAAGCAACGTTAATCTGCAATGTTAAGCACATATTACTAAATAAACAGAAATCCAAGGTACAAATCTGTAGTTTAACTGGTCACTTAGAAAATGTAATTTTTCTATTCACATTTCTCTATTCATATACAATCTGTTCAAAATCTATGCAACCAACTTAATTCCATTAACAAAGAGAAAAATACAAGCTTATACACATCCAGGTTTAGGTACAGCCCTGAACACTTAGTTCAGTTCTAAAGATGACCACCAGACTACAGATTTGGTGATTAAAAAAATCTTAGTGCTGAATTCAAATACCTGAGGCAGCATGTCTCCTTGAGAGCTATGAAGAAGAATGCTTAACTTAGATTTGAAATACTTATCATACACAAAAGTGTGAATGTGATATTCAGTGTATGCTTCCACAGACATCTCCAGAATGCAACTCAGCATATTAGATCCCCTACAAAATACAGTTTTCTATAATGTTTTTCTTGATACAGAGATTAATAGTGGTTTAAGAAATTTTTACAAGGTGTAGATAAACCAGAATTTGAAATTTTACATGAAAGAACACAATCTGATACTTTTTACTAATTTCAACATTTGTGCACAGAAATATTATAATTTTCTTATAAATTATAAACTTAAGTACACTATAGAGTTTTGCATACCATTAAGTCAATAAAGTTCTGTCTTGTTTCCTCATTGAAGGTGCTGTATGTGGAATCAAAACCATTAGGAAGACACTACTCTTCCTATCGTATAGAAGAACCCTATGCAGAAGGATATGCAGTGTATCAGTGTAGGTATGTACATCAGTGTAGCTATGACCAAAACTATATTAACTATTAAGAAAAGTACTGGTGCAATTATTTTTTGTTTCATCTATTTGCATTTCTTAATTAAAAAAATGCAACCATTTTTAGTGGAAATAAGGCTGGGCTTGAATTAAATTTTAAATGGAATACAGAAGGAAGTAAAAACCATAAGACAAATCGTATCTGTTCTATTTTGCCAAGGAGGGCATTATGATCAAATAGGAAGTCAGAGACAAAAACTGCAACACCACAAAGGCTGAGACACGTGGAGGTCAAATGCCATGATGTTGGCAGTATTACAAATCACTTAAATTTGGATCAACTTGGATCACAAGAATGAGAACCAACCTCCTTTCTTCTCCAGCCTAACACCATCTCCCAGATGAATTTATTTTGTAGTCTGTTCACAAGGAGTAATGAAATATTTTGTCCAAACCGAATTTTTGGAAGCTTATACATCTGTGAAATATAGAAGACCTGAGTGCACACTATATCACAACACTTGGGGCTCTGTGGAGACCTACCTCTTCTCCAGCAGCTCCACTGTGAGAGCTCTGGAATCTGGAATCTCGCCACATCTGGAGTCTCAAACAACATGGATAGTAGTTAGAGTACTAACAAATGATGAAGGTGGTACTACCAATACCAGAACTGACTACCATTTTACCAATGCTAAAATTGTTCATGTTTGCAAAGCACACTAGAGAGGGAAAGTAATAGTTTTGTTTTGAATTGTGAAGGATATCCAGTTCAGTAAAAGCCATAGTTGGTGACAAAACCAGAAGCTTTGAAAACCCAAAACTCCAAAGATTTGTAGAGATCTAAGTAAAAAGTCAAACAGAAAGAAAATAACTGCTCTGAACAGGGTTGGTTTGCAGTTTTTTTCAGTTTTTCTTCTTGCTTCTTTATACCTTTAAATTTAGTAGTTCATAAACCAAATAAACAAGCCATTCCAAATGGAGTTTGATTTAAATGTCAGTCATGGGACAGATATGCTTTTTCAGAACAAAAGCAAACACTGAAACTTTCTCCTTTATAGGCAAAAGTGAAAAGGATTCTCTCTGACAGCATAGTCCAGCTAAATCTGAATCATCACAGAGTCCACTAAATCAAAAGATAAAATGCTATCAGACTAGCCAGTCTTCCCTCTGAAAAGGCTTTTGGTTATTCATTGCAGTGAAAACTCAAGAGGAAAAAAGGAAAAGAGAAAGGGTACGTAATTCTACCATATGTGAAAACATGAGATTTAAATAAAAAGTCAAGGCAAGGTATGGGCATAATGCAAGATGATTGAGTTCAGTGCCCTCAAACACACAAAATAATTCAGGGCATTAATTTTACAACTAAGTTTACTTCTAAAACATGCAAAATCAGTTATATCACTACTATCTAACAGCAACAGTTATTGAAATGTCACGTTAATCTGTTGCTTTAGCTTGAGTTAAGCCTGTTCTGTCTGAAATATTAAATCATTAATAAAAACATACTCTTAAAAGCACTGTCTTTATTACATAAAATACAGATGCATTTTTGATAGGTGCTGAAAAGAAATATAGGCAAGGAAAAATATAATAACTATATATATTTACTATATATCCACTTACACATCATTGCACTGTATGCTATATCTCAGTTTTATAGGCAACAGACACATCATCTGTTCAACTCAAGCACAACAAATCATTTTTATAGCATTGATTTGCAAATTTTGCTCACTGAATTGCATTGCTTCAGCCCTTTGAAATGACTGTGATTGCTACCAGTAACAATGGTTTCCTTTACCAACACAGCGCCCTCATTAAACCACAACCAAATCAGAAAACTGTCCCAGATTCTATAAATTAAATCTGTCCTTTTATCAGTAATGAAGTATTCCTGAGTCCCTTTATAGTTAGCTGTTAAACTCAGAGACAGAAGGACTTTTCTTTATGCAAAGGACTCATGATACAACATTGATTTCTGTGTGTACTAAAAGTAAAAATTGATTTTTCATATGTACAAAAAGCAAACATGATTTTTATTAGATCCATAAAAATAACCGTGCTGTTGCTTGTTCTGTGAGCTAATAACTTCCTTTATCACTTAAGTCATATCCTCACAAATTGTTATATGTTACATACACCTACTGTAATTCCAATTGTTTTTGCCAGTATAAGAGAGAATATTTCATAGCAATGAAGGAGAATATATTTTAGGACTGCATATTTTACTGCACTGTATTTGTTTCTATGTCTGTATGTGAAAAAAAAAAAAATATAACCAGAGTCCCACCTCAAATCTTTTATCCCTGTTTTATGTTTTTAGTCAAAAAACTATGTCAGAAAGAATTACATGAATCAGAACCAAACAAAGCTTAACAATACATATTTCCCATATGTCTAGTCTCCTTTATGGTTTGAGTTTTAACAAGTAGGTCTACTTAAAAAGAAATTAAACTACAATTATAGCCACTGTCAGTACTACATCTTCAGGCACATTTTGAGCTAAAACTGCAATACTCTTAGAAATAAATTACTGAGCTCTGCTTGCATGGCTGCATGCACAAAACAAGGTGTGTTCCCCTTAAAATCATGCTAAATAAATCATACACGAAAAATGTGATACTACTACTAGAATTTCCTAGAAGTAGTGCAGAGAACTATAAGTATCTGACATGTGACACCTGTCTTAATGTAGCACTGCCACCCTGGCAGCAGTGTAATGACTCCTTGGAAGGAGGAGTAAAAAGCAAAATGAGCTGTTTGCAGTCCTCTTTGGCTGGTTATAGACAGCAATGACTTGTGCACCTGTCCCCTCAGAAACAGGTTTTGCAACAAGGACCCATAGACCTGTGACCTCAAGGCCTACAAATGAACCAACAGCAGGTATGCCACAGGACAGCACAGAGGCAGCAGCAACCTGTCTGCGCATCACCCTGTGACTCCTGTCTTGTAGTACCTTCGTGGCTCAAGGTCTCAGCAAAACTGGTGTTCTGCCTTCTTTATAGGTTAATTATGTTAGCCCTGTGCCCACAGCTAGGCCCTCACTTGCTGACTCTGTTTTGCAAGAATAATTAAGAGTGGCACATCCTAGTAAGAGGCAGAAATCTCCAAGGTGTCCAGTCCTGTCTCCTGGGACTGTTCCGACCAGAAGCAAGGCCATGATCAGAAAGTTCAGGAAACCAAGATGTCATCACCTTGACACAGAAAATCTTACAATATACACCAACACAGCTCTCAGCCAATTACTGTAAATAAATAAATAACAGGGGTGATATTTCCTTTCAAAAGCAAAAAGCACAGGCAGCTGTTGCTCAGTTAAGAAACTGAATTTTCAGAACCCCCCCGCTTGAAGCTACAATTTCAGTCTTCATATTGAATTCTGTACCTATAAAGTATGATAAATATCTTTGCACCTTCAAAGAGTAATGTGTAGCATGATGCCAGCTGCTGGCTGTTACCAAAGATACAGAATACTGCTGTTGGTGAGATTAACAAGTTTACGATTTGGAGGAATATAAAAATAGGGAAAAAAATTATGCTCTTGGACACAAGTCACGGGGAACACTGAAAAGTACAGCAGGTGTGGATGCAGCCTCCAAAAATCCTTAAATATTGGCTTTACTCTACCTGCTTCATACTGTGCAGTTAGTAACAGCACAGCACACAGCAGAATTGCAGCAGTATAAACCCGACTTGCAATCCCATTGAATATAAGGTTCCACAGAGAAGGGTCATATAGGAACAAAGTCCATCTAGTCCTGTAACGCAGGGCAGCAGCTAAAAATATATTCATACAGAAGGAGGATAAAACCCCAATGACAACACAGAAAACACATCGTACAGAGAGAATCAGGTATGTCACTAGCATGGTGGTGGCCTATATAAAATGAAAGCTGCTTGTGCCCATTGTATCCCCTCCTGTCACATAAGAGAAATAACAACAACATGTGCTAGAGAGATGAAGCAGGATGGAGGAGGACCTCTCTCAGTGAAGATGGATAATGTTTGAACATGAATACATTTCTTCACAGATGTCTTAGAAGATATGAGGCACCATCTTTATTTGTGACTTGCACAAACTAGATTATTAGTTCTGGATAGAGGATACAGGGGTATTCTAATTTAGTTTTGGACTTTTAATTGTGGAATTTTCATGTTTTCAATTAGATGTTTAAATCAATTTTCTATACACCAATGGAAAAAGAGGTTCAGGTATTTAGCATGCTGAACTACACAGACAGCTGCAAACTCTATATAATTTGTTTCTTTCATGATGACTTCAATTACAATATAGGCTCTAACAAAGAAAAAAGAAAAAAAAAACAAAAACAAAAACCAAAACCAACACCAAACCTTCAAATTTAGCTATTACTGTACTTTATAGCTTAATTACAAACTTCTGTTCATCACTTAACACACTGAAGTCCTTATGAACTGACTTTACAAGCCTATCAAGAAAGCAATGCTACCATGATACTGAGTAATTTTGTGTGACAAGAAACACATTCTAGCATATAAGAAATTTGTATTCCAAATAAAAGCAACACCAGATTTGTCACTCAACAAAGTATTTACAGTGTAGGACAAACTACCTGCCCCAGGATACTTCATTCAAATTTAGCATATTTCAAAGAAAGTTTAATCATCTAGACAGTAGCCTCTGACTAATTAAGCACTAATTCAGCTTAGTTATCTTCAGTAACATATCTCTCAATCTATGTCTCTAAAAGAGGACAATCAGATCAGTAGTAATTCTGCACCCCAAGAACATTGGGGTTTAGGATATTTCCTTAAGGCAAACCAAATCAAGGTAACCTTATGCTCTACAATTAAGTTGCAGGGAAGACACCACACTCATTTATATACTTTTCCAGTCATAAATTCTTGGACCTGGTCCATGAAAACAATTCCATGCCAATGCCTACATAATTTCACTTCTTGAATATTTTACACCTACATGCTACCTAAGCAACCTAAAAAATCAAGAGAACTCATAGCAGTATAATGGATTACCTCAAATGTTTTCTAACCCACTTGTGGTGATGGGAACAAATTGGTGCAGAAGGTTTATGTGGCTCCAAAACTTTTGACTGAACATGAACTTTTGCTGTTTATCTTTTATTGTATACATCCAAAATTCAAGCAGCTCCTTGACACAATACTATTTTGTTCTGAAACATTTTGGCCAAACCATCGAACACTCATGCTATTATTTGTTGTGTTGAGGAGGCTTTTTAAGTCTTGAAGTTATAACCATCCATCTGATTGCTTCCTAATCTCTGTAATATTTCTAAAGTATACTTTACCTTCATAGCAAGCTCAAAGGTTATGCCCTACTGCACATCCATGCCATATTAAACTGACTTCAGGAGAATTTAAAGGCATTAAAACTATTTCTAGCTTTTGCTAGGAAATAAGTAAGAGTGGAATGAAAAGTGGTGCACAATACAAGCTTAAACTGAAGCTTCTTATGAAGGCACATTTTAGAACGTAATAAAAAGTCACATGAAAGTTTACAGAATAATTTCTTCAAGGAATATAAACTTCAGTTATTACTGTTACATAGCATGCTAATGGAATCTCTTGGAAGTTAGTTTACTTCTTACTTGTGATAAAATTTCATTTATTGACAATTAATGGTTACTTTTTATTGAAGAGGTGGAAAAATGAAAGAGTATGCAGCATTTAAATTTCATCCATGACTTAAGCGAAATATTTCTCTACTCTTAACACAGCCTATTAAAATTATTTTTCTGTGATTTCCTAACACTTTTTCCCCTTTCAATAGCATGAAATATTGTACTAGTGTAGGATTATTATGCCATTTCTGAAATGTCATCTGGTCATCATGCCATTCCCTTTCTAAACATTATTTCCTCTTTACAGTGAAAAGCAACTCAAACTAAAATGCACACAGCACAATATAGAGCAAAGCTACTGGAAATCTTGAGGAAAATATGAACCATTCTTAAACACAGAAGGGTAAATGAAAATATAAATTTACTCTTAAACAACTTGCTACACTAATCAAAAGTCGTTATTATTGTCTCTCACTTCATAAAAACATTAACCTCTCAAGAATATATCAAAGCTACTCAAACCTCACAATCAAACCAATGCCAGGAAAACTGAGCTGTAAATCACAGCAATAACTGCATTTTTTTTTTTCAAAGTGTTAGCAGTTCAACTACTTGCTAGTCCTTTTAAATGGTACCTTATCTTATATGATAACCTCATTATACCAGAAAATAGGCAACTGTTTCATCATTCTGTTTAATGAAAATGCAAGTGGAGTTTTCAAAAGTATTCACGCTTAACTGTTCTTTGCTCCAGTTGAATTTAGTATGAGTTTTATGCTAAAATGAACATATTTCTCTCTGGGCCATTGAAGCTTCTTATGGAGTTTAGGTGCTACCTACGTTATAGCTACGAAACTGTGCTGCTGTTGCATGAGATTTCAGCTAGGGCCAGAGGCCACACATCACCTTTTCTTTGAGCTCTGTTGGACATCAAATGGACACCACTGCATGCATTGTTTTCTGACAAATAATTTAGACTAGAACTTTTGTTTGATTTTGTTCCCTTCAGGATAAAAATGAACATCTAGACTTCCATGTAAAAAAAAAAAAAGACTGCATTGAAGACTGTTTAAAAGCTGTTTAAAACATTTTGAATTAAAGATTTTTCTGTGCTCATTTTCATCTTTCCACTCTGAAATAAAAACGAAGGTCTACTATGACATTAACATTGGACAAGAAACTAACAAAACATTGTGTAGGAACCACTGAGAAAAGCAAATAAATAGAAAGGAAGTGAACAAAATAGTATTGGAAGGATTTTTCTATGCTCTGTGCTGCTAAGTGGATTTACTTTCCAATTTGAGTCATTCCTAATTCCTGTCCTATATTCCCCTTTTTCTGTGTGATGAACCAAAATAAAGGTCTAAGCTATATTTTGTAAGGATCAAGATAAGAAATTTGGGGGTTGAGTGCTGTAACTACCTCTCTGCAGCTCTCCAGAGCACTAGGTTTTGTTTATTGACTGAATTCAACACCTTCCCTTTCATGTAGCAAATTACTCCTTTTAAAAAAGAGTGTATAAATATTACCTTTGAGCTATATAGTTAAATTCATATTGTATAATTTGATGGCAGCTACCAGTTACAGTGATTTTTTTTCCCTGAAATAATATCACACAAAACAAGCAATTCCATCTTACTATCTTAGAGTAAATTTAGCCTTATATACATTCAGATATGAACAGTAATCCTTAAAGTTGGTCTAAAACCCAAATGAAGTAGAGCAGATTTTAATACACAGCTCTCAGAATTCAGAAAAAAATACTTTTACTTCTTGTATTACAATGTTTAATATAAAATTGTTTCATGTTACACAAGAAAAACACACACAGGAGATGACTTAGAGGTAGACAGCCTTACCTCCATGATAAACAATGACAACACCACCATGTACCTCCTTTTTTTGCTAATTGCTGCAGGGACATTACAAATATGCCAACAAGGGAAGCTAGGTGCACTGAAGTCCTTGATCTACCAATTAGCTGTGAATCCCTCAGTACAGAATATAATTTTCTAAATGGAATAAAGCAAGCTGCTCGTAGGTAGGATATAATTATGAAAACTTAGGGACTCATAAGATGAAAAAAAACCAGAGCAATATATTGGATTGTGATGACAATATTTTAGCATGATAAAACTGGGGGAAAAAGAGGGAAGGAGGAGAGAATGAAAGGAAGACGGGAGATGAGCCTTGCAGACCAGGAGGCCAAAAGGAGTATTATGGAAGTGTGCACTAATTTTTAGAGCATGAATTAACTATGCTTTCTGATAGATCAGTTCACCAGTAGCCTGCACAGAATCATAAAATATGCTGAGTTGGAAGAGACCTACAAGGATCATTACTCCAACTCCTGGCCCTGCACAGGAGAGCCACGGGAAACACACCATGTGCCCAAGAGTATTGGCCAAACACTTCTTGAACTCCATCAGACTTGGTGCTGTGACCACTTCCCTGGGGAGCCTGTTCCAGTGCTCAACCACCCTCTGGGAGAAGAATCTTTTCCTAATATCCAGCCTTAACCTTCTCTGACAGTTTCATGCAGTTCCCTTATGTCCTGTCAGTGGTCACCAGAGAGAAGAGATCAGTGCCTGCCCCTCTGCTTCCTCTCATGAGGAAGCTGTAGACTGCTCTGAGGTCTCCCCTGTGTCCTCATCTGCAGCCTGAAAAACCCAGGTGACCTCAGCTGCTCCTCATAACTTAGCATGTCAAAGTAAGAGAGAAAACCATATTACACATAAAATTGACAGCAATGTTATTACCCTGTATAAGCCAATGCTATGCAATTACAATGTTACTCCTTTACGAGTAGATATAAAAATTTTTTCCCTTACAATGTTGTCTAGTAAGTCACACACATGGAACATGAGTAGCCTCAGAAAACTCAGCTTCTGAACCATCCCCAATTACTAAAGTTCACTGGTATCCTTTAAGCCTCCTAGAACAAATGTGACATTTATGGGAAATTCTCAAGCTAAAAGAAATTCCCAAAGCACTGCAACGTGTTATTGACCATGGAAAAGTACTCCAAAATAAAAAAACCAGGTAATTCTCAATTTCAGTCTTCTCAGTCTGAATTCAATGGGGCTTTCACAGTCCTCAGTTAATCAGGCTGAATTTACTGTAAAATAAGAAATCAAAAGGATACTTTGAGATTGCTATTTCTTTATATTTTTAAGAGGGAAGTATCCAAAAATAAAGATTCAGAACCTATATCAACTGTATTGAACTTGTCTGAGCACAGCACTTACAAAAATCTTCTCAGAAAAATACACCAAATACTGACTGAAATTCATCAAGCTGATAATATTAGACCTAAGATTCAGAACTGTACACCTCTTAGGAGAAACAAAGGCTCTACTTTTCCTGAATGGCAACACATTTCTT
Organism: Margarornis squamiger; assembly: GCA_035222235.1. Taxonomy (NCBI): domain Eukaryota; kingdom Metazoa; phylum Chordata; class Aves; order Passeriformes; family Furnariidae; genus Margarornis; species Margarornis squamiger. The sequence continues at coordinate 80,304,189 of JAWWTY010000001.1, forward strand.
ACACTTAGAAGCAACAATCTTTACTAGAAGGAAAAACTCAACTATAAGTCTTTTAATGATTACCAGACTAACTGAAGTGGGCAGTCCCCTAACTGCTTCTTTTTCAACTCTGACAGCATGATAAAGTATTGCAGTGTGAATCTCAACAAATCCAAAGTAAAGTTGATTGCAGTTACTGATTATTTGATTGCATTATCTCCCAATGGTCAAGAGTCATAGACTATGTAAATCAGAGCAATCATGCAAATGTTTGACGAGAAAAGGGTTTATGGTTAGAAAGGTTACAGACCTTGATAAAGCTGCCTGCCCTGAATCAGAGGCAGGTCTGTCTAGATCACATTGACAAGTTTGTCTTATTCATAGAAACCTCCAGTGAGATGATTCACAGGTTTTTAGCTTTTCCCAGATCATGTAGTTACAGATTTTTCCTGACATTGTCTTCACTAACAATTAGTAACTACATCTTCTCCTATCCTAGATGAATATAAAAACAATTTATTGCTTTTCTTGCCCCTTTACAGTACAGATTAATGTAACACAGTTCTATCAACCTCAAAACCTTACTAAATTCAAGAGAAGGCATACACATTAAAGGTTTTTTTTAACACTAGTTAAGCTACACTATCAAAGACTGCAATGAGACTGATTTCACAGCATAACTTCCTGATCAATTTGTATGGGCTTCTTCTTATTATATTAATGTTTGTATATTTATAAAATTATTATCTACAGGATTTATGTATTATTCATAAAAATATACTCTTTGCTAGATTCTACCTCCTTCTCCTCCCACTCTATCCCATCCCTCAAAGGTACATGCAAAATTTGCCTTGCTTTGGCTTTTTGGGTCCTACTTTCCAAAGGTCACGTTCCTTTGGTGCATTAACCAGGCACAGCAGGAACTTCTGATCAATTACAACTACTTACTCTACAAATCCTCTAGCTTTGAGTAAGTTTTGTTTTGACTCACTCCCCAGTAGGTTCAGCTAGGTTCAGATTAGTTCTGGACCACTTTGGCCTTCTCAATTGCACACACTGCTCTGTGTCCTGTTGAAGACGGGTAGGCTCAATTTTCCTTCTTACTGTTGTGTTTATTCAAGCTCCTCTTGCCACCTTTTAAGTTTCTCACTACTTTAGAGCTTTATCTGTTCCAGATTATGTGCTTCAGTTATTCTTCCACACCCATCTTTAGTCCCATATCCTTGTTTCCATTTGTTCTTCAATTTGTATGACTAATAGTGAAAGTTTTTTATTAGCTTTAGTTTTAAGATAGTTTGGGTTGTTTTTTTGTTTTTGTTTTTTTTTTCTTTTTGTTTGGTTGGTTGGTTTAGTTTGGTTGCTTGTTTTTAAATCTTGTCTCTTTTAATACTGTCAGCTTTCCTGAATGCAACAGCCCATTGGTTTCCTCTCCATCTTCTGTGACCAGCTTTCCCTGAAAGCAGCTTGAAACTGAGGTTTTCCCTAATTCTGTCAACATACAATTTCAATTTGTGCACTGAAAGAACACACCTGAAAGTCATTATCTGGAATAATGACTTGTTTGAGGACATTTTTACCACTTTCCAGATTTGTGTTGATGTTCCAGACAGAGCTGCACTGAAATTAGTGTGGCTCTGCCTGAGATATGGTAGAACATCTATAGAGATCCATTTACTGGTCTGTCTAAAAGGTTGGTAACAGAGAACTACTTTGGACAAAGGAGGAAGGAAGGTTGGAAGGAAGGTTGGGAGGTTCGGAGGTAGGGAGGTTCGGAGGGAGGGAGGGAGGGAGGAAGGAAGGAAGGAGGGAAGGAAGGAAGGAAGGAGGGAAGGAGGGAAGAGAGGAAGGAAGGAAGGATGGATTTTTTCTAAGGATTTACATTAAGAAAACATTTTTTTCACTGATTCATTTCTACATTAAAAAAAGGTTATGCTGGAAGCACACTTAAGAAAGCGATACCATGGAAAAGAAGTTTCAAGTCTTCAAAATTAGTGCATTTACAGTTATATTAATCTTTAATAATGACTTCTAGTTAATAACTTTTTATTTAATGGAGGTTAAAGGATATAAGTTATACACACATTTTCAAGATAAAAAGCACATTTAAATCAAATTAGAAGAATTGACAGCAGACAGGAACAATGCAAATGACAAATATTGTGTCAATGTATTGCATAATTCTTAGCTAAGGACGAATGGGGGAACAAATACCACACTTTCCCACATTAAAACCAAAACAAAGCAACAAAAACCAAAACAAAAAACCAAGCAGTACAACAAAGTCACAAAAACAAGAGTTTCAAAACCTCCTATCAACCAAAGGTCCTCCAAAAATCTTTTTCCCTTTTGCTAATGGAGAAGTAACATGATGTCCTGAATGTAGTAAGTCATAGAAACAGTCTGTAAAGGAAAAGGGAGAAACAAAGGAAAAGCTTCTTTACAGATTAATAAGACTTCTATTTATGCTGTCAATAAATTTAAGTCAACATAACAAACCTCTATTCTGTAGTGTAAAGTCGCAAATTACCTTTCAGATCTCAATAGAAGAAAGTATGGTATATATTTATTCACAGGTTTTCACATCATTTATCTCCAGTAACATATTTGTTTCTATGATCTTTTTATTCATGAGGGTCTGTCTCATTTCCAAACAATCTCTGCAGAAATTTTTATTTTGTATATATGCAGTTTCAGGTGCACTTATCTGCTTCCCAACTCCTCCTGGTAATTGTCCTGTTGAGCCACTCAGAGTTGGGTGTTAGAAAACTGCATTCACATTACCCACTTATATTTCCAAGTTATCTGGACATATTTATTACAGTTTTGTTGTTTGTTGTTTTTTTGTTTTTTTTTATTAAGGTAGCCAGTACCATACTATGCACTATTGGCTAGGTCATACAGTATATTCTGATGCATTCCTTCTGAAAAGTCTTTTTCTTTTCTCTGATCACTGGTACAAAAGTCTTCCTTGAACAGCAATGCAAACAGTTATAAATAATGGAAAAGGGGAAAAAACATAAACAAAATAGTTTTAAGTTTTCCAACTCCATGTATATACATTTATCTAATTTTATTACAGAAGACCACTTATCATTTGCTCTGCCATTCTTAGGGTTGAAAAGTATAGCCATCTTTCATGCACCCTCCCTGTCCTTCAGGAAAATAAGTCTTAAGGAACAAAATTAGAAAATGAGATGCTAAAACCTGTTGCACATACATTTCTCTTGAACTATGATTTGTAGATGGGTTTTGCAATAATACTCTCTGATTTTAACCCCCAGTCACATCATTTGCAGCCTACTACTCTATTGAACTAAGCACCTGTAATTTTAACTGCAGTAGTATTGCAGCATGGATTTATGCCTAAGTTTTCTTCACAATAAAGTTGTTAATTAGATCCAAATATTGACAGGATGTTTCTGACAAACGTAGGTAATGTTTCTGTTTTCATTACCTTTTTAGCAATTTGTTAAGTAAGGTAGGGACAAAAAAAAAAAAAAAAAAAAAAAAAAAAAAAAAAACAGAGAAAAAAAATACATATAAGCCAAGTTCTATACTCCTCTTTGCTTCTCAATACTCCTATGGTTTTTTGGCAAAAGGCATAAATTGTCTTTTAATTTCTTAATACTATGACTACCAGTCAATTTTTAGGACATTTTAGTGTCTTTGAGACCACTAATTTTCAATATAAATTTCACAAAGCATGTGAGGCTGTTCTTTGAAGTAAAGGGACTGACAGATACAAAATATTTTCATGTATTATATTACCTGACATGCAGCATTTGTAAATATAGAAAGTGGAAAAAATTACCCAAACAGATTATAAAGGGATTCAAATAAGTAATGATGAGAAGCATCCTTAAAGCCCCAAATAAATGCATTCATGTAATACCCTCTATACATGGTGAGCTACACTTAGGAAAAGAAGTCAATGAGTATTAAGCTCCCCAGGGCCAGATGTCCTGATGAGAGAGAAGACAGAACTCTCGAGATGCCATATAAACAACTAGCTGTAGAAGTTACTTAGTTTTTTTAGCATCTTAGAAAAAAAAAAAGCAGTTTAAGGCTGAGGTAATATTTTTTGTATTGTATTAGCTTTACTGTGCAAAACAGAGCTAAAGCATAGATATAACACAAAGAAATGCAAACAAAGGAGTGCCTTCAGTTTCAACCCTAAATCTTTCACTATTACATTAGTTTTAAGACAAAAGAGAAACTACTGAATACATCTTCTCAAAAAGAACCTCATTCACTTTTATTGACATATCACCTTTCAAACAAAAACTTTGCAAGCGATATAATTTAATTAAGTAGAGAGAGCTGTATAAAAGTATAGCTATTGTTCTAAGTCTTAATTACATTTCAAACCACCAACGGGACTATTAACAAGTAGGGGCCCAGTCTAATAGAAGCATTAATAGAATGTTGCCGGGGATGCTTTTCATTTCACTGCATTTCACTTACTTGTTACTCATATAACATGGATTTTATTATTTTAATTCATGTGATTTTGAAATAATTATGGATTGTTCCATTTTTATGCTAAATCTGACATCTGAAGTGATTATTTACACTTGATCTGTTCAATATTACTTTCTTTTACTATTCTCCACTGCAGAAGTTGCACCTAAAAGACAACAGAGTGTTATTTCACAAAACTTTTCTAAGAAGCAGTAAAAGATACTAAAAGCTGTCCCTGCTTCCTGGTACTGCTGCTTTGTCTTACTCTACAGCATAGCTAGGAGATTTCCATGGTCAGGACCAAACAAGCCAGATCAGGTTGTGAAAATAAAGTTTTATATGTATAGTGATAAGGTGGCTCTATTTAAAATTCTTCTGGGAGAAATTACATCTTAGTCCCAGTGTTCAGGTAATCCAGTTAGCTAACATAAAACAGTCTTGAGGGAAGAAACAGTCACCAGAAATAGGAAGGAGGAAAAAAAAAAGAAAACCATTTTAGACAGCTCCTTTGAACATGAGATTTTAGCTCACGGCAAACAAACTGTATGAAAAAAAAACCCATATTAGTTTTTGCACTGTTCTGGCATTGTTCAACATTGTGTTAAAATGATAAAAGATAGGACTTTCTAGAAACAGCATGAACAATGCAATTTTGCCATGTTTAGTGGCAGAAATCAGAATATTCCATACTGCAATCTAAATACAGGCTTGCTGCACAAAGATCTTCACAGGTTTGTTGAATTCATTCTACCAGAAAGTTAGCTCAAATCATTTGAATCCATGCCAATAATTTTAGATGTTTTCCAGGTGACAAAAGACTGGGACTACATTCAAACCACATGCTATGGTACTATGATGAATTTATTATGACTTTTAAATTCAAGAAAGCAATGAGAAATTCAGACACCTGCTTCCTAGCCCTGTCAGAGCCTGAATTAAAACACTCCAGAGAAAGAACCAGGGGCTCTGTGCAGACTAGCTTCTACTGTTACATATTCATGTACCTCAAATCTCTGCTCTATAATTAACACTTAACACATATACTTCTGTTACCATGGTCAATTAAACTCCTCCCAATTAATCAGCTTCCTTTTTTTTATTTTTTTTAATTTTTTAAAAGGGAGACAAGAAAACTTACTCTCATTCTTGCACAGTATACACTGGAGTAACAAAGCAACCTTCATTCCCCATTCATTTGGGTCCCCAGGGGGAATCTGTTAACAAAATAAGTTTAACACTGTGATATTATGGGTATTTGCTGGCACTGCTTAGGCTCTGCTTTCACAAAGCTTCTTTTCATGGAAGCAGCAGAGTTTTCCCCTCATCAAGGCTCCCAAAAGTATGAAACTGCTGGTGTGTGTAAGAAATCCTTGGGATATTCCTTTATCAGCATAATATGAGATTATGATTTTAATAACCTGTTCTACAAAAACCTGAACTACTATCAATGTTTCAACACTGATGTTTGGAAGGCAAATGGCAAAGCAAAATGCATTAATTAAAACATTTGCTTATTTTATTTGTTTTATCTGTTCATGCTATAGAATAAATAAATGAGTCTATTTATCTATTTGATGATCCTTTTACAGGTGGAAGTAGATATTACTTCAGAATAAAGGAACAATATATCACCTAAATACGGGCTTATCCAGCAGAGCTTGCTTTCCAGGTCACTCCAATCACAGAGTGATACGAAGTTGACATTAACAGAAAGATACTACTAACAATCATAAGCATAGCTAGAGAACCCCCTGCTGTCTACCAGTGAGGGGCACTGAGTTGGAAACCTTTAGAAAAAGCAGCAGGCCATGAAATGCCAAATAAAATTCCCTTTTTCATCCAGAGATAAAGGAAAAGAGTACAACACTACTTTAACAAATAGGATTTGACAAAAAAAAAATAAGAGAGAAAACAGATGCAGGCATTTTTCAACATTCCTTGTTATGACACAGGGAAGAATGTGAAGAAAAAGGTTGTTTCAACTTTTTGAAGAAAACAGAAATCACATATGCAAAAACCTATTTACAGGAATTTTGTAGTCCATCTATCTCACAAAAATACCCCCTAGTCTGATTACCACAGATGGTAATAACTAAAAAGGTAAAAAAATTGCCTAATTTTCTCTGATTTCTTATGAAGTTACTTTTACACACACTCAAATTCAATGCTTCCTGATTTGATTACCAACAATTTCCATTTATTGATGGAAGCACAAAAGAAATCTCTGAATCTGCAAAATACACAGGTTCAGCTCCTGTAAAAATGGATAATAATATGGATTATTGAGACATGTTAATACAGAATAAGTTCATTCTCAAAATAGTTTTGTGGGGTTGGTGTTTGCTTTTTTGTTTGTGTTGGGGTTTGTTTTTCTTTTTTAACTTTGATGCCTGTGATTAATTACAGCTTTATGCATAATTTACACTAATTTTAGTCATGCATGGGGGGATATATACTAACATAGCCCTTTGCACATATAAACAATAGAAGCATTTTTAAATGAGTTTGTATTTATGTTGTTATTTTCTTTTGATTATCCAGAGCTTTGACTAAAAATTATGGGAATATTTCAGCTTCTCCCCACAACTAAAAAGAACACAATTCACGATCTTGAAAATTTGGTTGCGTTATTCTTTCTGGAATTTTGAATTATTTACTTTATTATCAAACAAACTAGTTATTTATCATTCCTCTGTTCAGTAATATATAAGTTAACAACTACAGTCCTGCAGTTATTTTGTGACTTTTCTGTTAAACAACCCACCAACATTTCCTTTACATTTCCATGATTAATGTTTTATTTCTCAAATCTGCCCATGAAGCTTCTACTACTGTAGGCTCATACAAAAATATGTCCTAATGAAGTCATGAGGGTAACAAGGTTATAGTCTATTTTTTTAAGACCAAGACTGCAGAACTGCATGATATATTTCTCAATTTAATGTATGTAAAAACGAATTAAACTGAACAAGCCTCTTCACAGCTAAAAAAAAATGCCATGATCTGCAAGAATAAAAGGTCATTTAGCATGAATTTTGCATCTTGTCTGTCTCTGACATAGCCAGTGCCCCTATCAGAGTAATTCCAACTAATTTTACCCTGGCTAGTTTCTGACAAAATTTACTAGTGAGACTTTTCATATAGTGAGACTGTTTTCATATGATTGGCAGAGTTTGAACTGAGCCTACTATGATCTACCTGTCAGTCATCTAATTCTAATCCTTTCCTCTGCCTCCTTCTTTCTCAGTGCCATACTTGCACATCCAAAGCTGTGAGTTGGACACAGTAGCTTAGACACTATCTCACTGCTCCTCACATGTCATCTACAGAGCAGTCGCTTCCATACAATAATCCTTGAAAACCAAAAATCAATTGACCTACCTATTACTCTAATCATGCCAACTGAAAAAAAGTGACTTTCACAGTTCGGAGTAGGACAGCACAGGGCAGGATGCTGACACTTGGCAAAGATGCAGAGAAATTTCTGTAAGTATTAAGGGAAAATACCACTATTCTTATTCTTATTCTCATTCTTATTCTTATTCTTATTCTTATTCTTATTCTGCTTTTAAATGCTATTCTTCAGCCACCTTCAATTCTCAAATGTATGCTAAACGGGTGATAGAACTGTCTCAGCTGATGCTCCCTGAAGTTGTCACTTCCAATGCCTGAAAGGCCGATTCCTTCATCTCATTTGCTGCTGGTGCCAATAGATACTTGAAAATGAAGAGACAAGGGCAAACTCCTGATCTTCAAATGTCAGGAAGAAAATAGTCAACTCAGTCTCCCTCACAAGCAAATAAATGTTGAAACGGAATAGTAAATGTTGCCTCCTCCTATCTTACCTCAAGACTTAAAAGTTCTCCAGTGAAAGAAAGCAGACTGGGTGGAGAGGAGAGAAAGAGGAACAGGAAAGCACAAGGTATGCAGGTTGAAATTAAACATGCATTTTTACTAGGAGCACGTGGATGTTTAATTAAACAGAGGAATTCTCCCTGATATATTCAGTTCAAACAGAAGCTGAATGAGAATGATGCTTATACTTACCCAAATTCTACTAGTACCTACTGAAGTATGGGCCAACACCTTCAGAACCCACTAGAACAAATGGAAAAATTTCAAGCAAATCTAAAAATCATTCTAAGCTGTTGTAAAAAGAAACTTAATTCTTGTGAAAGTATGAAATTACAACTGCTACTGAGATCCGAGAGAACACATTTTTCAGTTTGATAACATCAATCATTTACGGAGATAGTGCTTCCAGATTATTCTGTATTACTTATGCTTTATTATTTTGTTTAACCAGTTAATTCTTATATTATCACAATAACATGTCACTTGCTTTTCTTTTGTTAGGGAACATCCAAACCCATTCTACAGTGAAGAAAAAAATACTAACAGGAATTGTGGAATTTGGTTAAACTCAGGCAGGTCTACTTTAAATTAAAATTTTATAAAAATCAAAACTTTTTCTTTTCTTTTTTTTAAATAAAGCCATACTCAGCCAATAATACAAAATACTGGGGGCAGAAATAGTAGCAATACTTGAATACTTGGCAAATATATTAAAAAAAATTATACTTCTACTTAACATGTTCTAAGCTACTTTTAAGAGTGTATCTTTTCGTAATATTATTCTCTTTCCTGATGATCTGGGCTGTGCTCAGTTTTGGCCTGCAGCCCGAACAGCAATATGACAGGGTATAACTGCTTAGGGCACATCAGTCACAACATGGAAGTTACATGCTGGCCAAGAGGGACATGAAAAAGAGAACATATTATGCTTTTGGAATGTTGGCTATATTTTGGTTTGTGCCTGTGGTATAAAACCCTTTCTCTATCTTTTTAAAATTCACTGTTAGGCAATTCTGCAATAAGTAAACAATTCCATAGTGAATTAGACAATCACATCTCCTTTAGGTCTTTAGGTCTTTAGCTGTGTACATCTGCAAAGTCGCAAAGTACTGGTATTTCATATTTTTTTGTTGAAACACTCTGTTTTCAGCTTTGCAGCCATGGTCACATTAGAGATTCAGTAATACAATGTAAATATCCGGTAATGCAATAAAATCTTATCAGTCTGTTGATAAACCAAAGCCATCCATAAAGTGATGTGCTATTGGACAAAGAAATCCACAGGTGTGCAGAAGGAATTAAGTCTTCAGTTTTTAGTATCACTTACTCAAAGTACAAAGTTTTCCTGCAAATCCTGCATCTTAAGTCCAGATGTTCATGGTTTTCCAGGTAGCAGCATCATGTCCCTTTTTATAACAAAATGTTTAGTGACAAATATATCAGGAAAGCAGAACATAAAGAACAGTCACATCTGAATTCAACCACAATGGGGTGAGTCATCTACTCACCCCTACTCCAATGCTTTAGGTGCAGGATTCAGGTTTGACTGCTGATTTTCTACAGATTTATGATTCCTTTTGAGACACCCTCGGGGAAAGAAAATATATCCCCAGGGTGTATTTGTAATCTGCTAAAAATCAAGAATCCTTGTCAAATCAACAGAATCAAGAGAACTTCTCATCTGACAGTGAATAGAGTATGTTGATAAACATTGCGCAATAAACCTTACCCGTTTAACCCTTCCAAAAGGGATTTTTGAAAATGCTCTATTATGTCAACCCTGATAGTTATGAGATCAGCAACTGTAATTAGCATCAAAACTAGGCCAACACTTGGTACTTCTAAAAAAGTCAGAGCCCTCCAATATCCAAACAGTATTTCACAAATTTAAAATTGGAATTTTTAATTACACTAAGCTGTGGGCAGAAAAGGCCTCACCACTACTAGGTGTTGTTCTGATGCTACGCCACAGCTACAGCTTGGTCAAGTAACAAGACAGATGAACCTCATACATTCCTCCTGGAGGTCTGTTTCCACCTAAAATTGCCTCTGACTGACTGGTGTCCCAAATGAGGGAAAGATGAGAAAGCAGGAAGAGTCACACTCTAAAAAGAAAAATGTCAAAAGTACATTTTTGGGAATCAGGGAATCATAGAACATCCTAGTTTGAAAGGGACCCACAAGGATGAAGGAAGTCCACCTCCTGGTCCTGCACAGGAACAAAAGTCTAGGATAATACTCTAAGTGAACATATATGATCACAGAACTATCCATGTGAACACCCCAAGGATCACTGTTAGTGAGAGTTGCCCATCAGGGAAAGTGGAGGATTGAGGAATTTGACAAACCAAGAGGGAGATGAAGACTTGATGTTAACTATGTACAAGCTGCTGAATGCTTGCTTTTCTAGTCAGTTTTGTATAGACACATAAAAATCAGTGTATCTTGTAAGTGAACTCTAATTATCAAATAGTTAGCTACAAATTTAGCTAAAGGGAACAAAACATGGTCTCAAGTTACCCTTTCAGAGGTTTAGTCCCACACGAATAAGAAGGCTTCAGATATGATCCTAGTCCTTTTTGTGGATATATTCGCCTACAGACTGTCACAACTCTGCCAAGATGCACACCAGATCTAGTCCCTGGCCAGAGAAAATCCAGCAGGGGAAAGCTGGTGGAGGCAGCCTGTGTCCCCTGCAGCAAGCAGATGTAAGAGAGGGGGCCATGAGCACCCTAGGGCAGGTCACAGATCAACAAGTTCTGCCAACATGTGAGAGGCTGAGGAAAGGGGTCATTAGAACATGCAGAATCAGCATTTCTATGGACTACCCAGATGGTGAAGTTTCCATACAGGATCCAGCCCACAGCTAAAGCTGCCTTAGAAACTGAAATATCCCAATTTTTTTCCACAGGGACACTTGGCATATGGTAAGATTACAGGGGATATACATTTATACTGACCATCATTCACTGAGCTTAGCCACACACTTGCCTATTCAAGTGAAAAAATGAATATGCTACAACAAGAAAATAAATGTGTATAATAGCAATCTAAAATTAAATCCCCCAAAAATCAAAAATAATAGGAAATCTGCTCCAAAAATATAATACATATTATGTATAAATCAGTAATTTACACATATAATACTAATACAGAAGACAGCTTTGAGTTTTTCAACATTTGATATTTACAGAAATATCTTTTATACAAAGCCCTGCTATGGAAGTTTGTCCAGTACAATAACATTTTAAATATACCATCCTTCTTTTGAAGCCTAATCCTGAAGACCACACATGATACAAAATTGTGTCACAAAGATAATTTAATTTAATACTCACATCTTGAGCTCATACCACCTCATTACAGGATATGTAGTGTGCCTTAGCAAGTTCCCCAAAGTTATAGAATGCCTGCATAATTTTGTTTAATTACCTAGGCGAATGCAACATTTTCCTCTTTTACCTTAATATTATCAGATACAAATGGAATATTCCAATATACAAACATAAAAGTTTTAGAGAAATTTAAAAAAATCACAAAATACACATTTGACTGCTTCATTTCTGCAAGGTAATATGGAACTTTTCTTGCATAATGAAAGCACATTTTTGCCTGACTGAAGCCATGCTTCAGTGAACCAGAATATTTTATTATTTTTTTAATATAGACTTTATATTTAAAAGCTCACAGTTTATTTCTGTTTATCTATCTTGGTATCTAGCCATATATCTTTTGGAAATAGTCATGAGTTACAGAAGATGCACTAACTATGCAGTTAGAGCAGTGATAGACAGCACCGTATGTGTCTAACTGTTGTTCTACTTCACACAGTTAACTTTTTTTCTTACCTGATGCATCATCCTGATGATGCAATGAGAAGTCTTCTTTATACTCTCAGAACCATATTTATTATGAAATTAATTTAAACTTACCATAAAATCCATCAACAATTGTCTTCAATATTTTGAATATTCATTAACCAATAATGGAAAGAAGTAATAGGAATTTGTTTTGGAAACATGTTTTTGAAAATTGTCTAAAATTTGAGAGATTTTAAATCTTTGCTAGCCACTTTTCTACTTGGATGCAATGAATGATTAATATTAAACAGCAATGAATGGAAAACTAGAAATTTCAAACATGATCTTTTTTGCTTGTTCAGTGACAATTAGAAGTGAGGTAACAGAAGGCAAGAGGGGTATACAATACACAGAGAGATGCATTCAACATTTAGGATTACAGACAATCTTGAATGCCTAAGAACAAAGTAGAGAATAAAGAAACATCCAGAAAACTGTAGTCGTATTTATGCAACAAAACAAACATTGGCCAAAAATACAGGAAGGTTACCATGAGAGACAGAATTGCCAGAAGCAGAAATTTGACAGGCTTGATTAAGCTGCTGGTCCATCAAGCCTGTGATCAGCCTTTGGCTGTGAGCATTGCACAATAGTTCAGAGGCAAACCTCCTTCAGTGCAACTACAGTAAATGATGCCATATATTGAGGAAAGCTTCCCTCTTGGTCCCTGTGGCAATCATCCTAGTTCCTGAAGCATGAGATTAGATTACCTCATTTTAGCATACCTACCTACAGTTACTATTCCTGTCATACAGTTGTTGAAAAATATCCAACTGCAGCTGCTGACTCTGTGATCGTCCATACTTTGGCAAGAAGTTTGGAAGAGCAGCTTTTAATCTTGAGGCACTTATGTACATTTCTGCAATCTCAGGGAGAGACAGCACATATAGCAAGAGATTTTTTGCAAGTGGATATGAGAGGTGTACATGAGAAAGGAAAATAAATATTTTAAGAAGATATGAAACCACTTCTTATAGACAAAAATTTCAGCTAGATCCTGTCAAAGATGCTGTGGGCATTAGGGAACCAAACAGGACATACATACCTGGTTTAAGTGGCAAGAAACACCACTGTAAGTTTTGAGCCAAATTCTATTATTACCTCCAGGACAGCATTTAAACGCCAGGAGGAGGAAATAGCTGCCACAGAGTAAGAAGCCACACTAAAATACTGTCTCTTTATGGTAGTAATTATCTTTTTGTATATTTAAAGTAGCATATTTCTTTAAGAGATATTGTTTATGAGCTGCGGATCGAATAGCAGACATTTCTGCAGGTGAAAAACTCAGAAAGGAAGTAATAAAAAATGGTGATATCATCCTAAACATTTCTACAATGATATCATCCTAGGGTTTTCTACAATACTGTTCTGTTTAACTGTGCTATTTCTCTACTTTCTTAAAACCTTTCTTATCACAGTCTCCTCATGCCAGCCTCATTCCATTCATCTCTTCCTTTCTCACTTCTCTCCTGCCTTATCAAACTCTCATGTGTCTGTGCACGCCTACTTTTAACCTTTTCTTGTGTGTGAAAGCACTGGCTTCAGCACATTCAATCAAAAATGTACTGAAAGCCTAACCCACTGAAAAAGGTCATGAACCTACTATGTATTTGATATCCCTTTTCTACTATATTCTGTATCAGGGACATCTGGAACTATTTTGTACAATACAGCAGGGCTATGTTATCAGTTGTTCTTAAGTGTCACCACAGAATAAATAAATACATTAGTAATTTTCTGTATTTATTTTTGGTAGGCAACTTGAGAGACAAATTATCTACTTCCAAACACAGATATAAATAAGCATAAACCATGCAGATGTTTTCCTCCTCCCTGTCAATGTATTTCAACTGCTGGAACACGCTGAACTTGTTTACCTTTTGAGCAATGCAACCCAACTTACAGAGGAACAAAAGCCCAAAACATGCTATATACTCCCCTCTCAAACAAACTTTTTTCATATGAAGCAAATGTAGGTCACATTCTAACCAATTCCAAAATTAATAAAAGAAAACAGGAAATGCAAAAATGGTATTCACACATAAGGAAGTACTTCAGTGGTAAGCCCTTAAAATTAGGGAGCTTGCATAAGGTCTATGCCTTTACCCTCTTAAAAAATGCCATATAGTAAGTTTTCAAAAGTCTTTACCAGAAGGTGTGATTTTCAAATAATTAAATCCACCCATTTTCCTCTCTCCAAAGAGAATCAGAATGCTTCCAAGACACAGATAATGACAAGTGACATAAGGTCCTACCCCTGTCCTAGTGAAGTGTATGCTGGGAGATAAATGCATGGGAGCAGGTTGAGACCTTAAAGCGTAAGTCTGACATAAGAAAGAAAATAATGATTTCTATTGGTTACAATATTATGAAAGGAGACGCTCCACTCTGATGTACTTGCATTTACAAAATCACAGATACCTCAAGAGCAACAAGACTTACCCTTTTCTAATATTCAGGATACACCAAACCACAAGAAATAAAAGTCTGTATCTTTTAAAATATAGAGGAAGCTCTATTTGTCTATTTCTCTCTAACCAGATATATTCCTGACTGTTTCTAGAATACCTTGCCAGATGGGGAATGATCTTTGCCAAAACCTACGTCAACTACTGTTATAACAGAAAATGCTGCCATGATGTCAAGGTAACCCCTTTCTGATTATTCTTGCAAAAAATTACATATTTTAAAACATCGCATTTCCTCTTTGGTTTTGTCTAGTTTAAACTTCTTTCTGCTCTGTTTATTATAAGCTTTTTGCACACTTGAACTTTCAAAGCACTGCACACGCTAAGGATTGCTATTCCAAAACATAAAGTGAGGCTCTATGAAAAGCTACAAGAAACTTATTTTTCATTTTACTTTGATTTAGATATTAGAAATACAGACTACTTCAGTTCTCAATCTTTTGCAGGTTTCACTGTCTGTACTCCTATCTTCTTCCTTTAGGGAGCATTTTGTTCTCCTCAGTGAGGTCAATTATGTGGGCTTAAAGAAGTGGTGGAAATATTGGCATTGGAAAGCTGCTGAAATGTCAGGAGAAATCCTCAAAGGCTTTTCTTTCAGGTGAGAGTTACCAGAGTGATATAACAAATGCAATTCCTAGTAACAGATATTTCTCCTTCATAAGGCTGTGACACAGACTGACATCTTACTGCAGAAGAAACACTACCCCAACCAACTCCCTCCCAATGCCTTCAACACTACATAACACAGCAGATCAAAAATACAAACCTCCATTCTACAAGAAGATTTTTCTGTTAAGGGAGCAGTGTGACATTCCTAATTATGAAACGCTTTATAAAAAGGTAGTAAAACCTCCCAGAAAGGCAGCCGTGCCTCTCCATCCTCCCAGTGAGGTTCCCACTGCTCCATACCCAGAAGAGGCACTCTGGAGCCATGGCACACAATACTAGAAGAGGTGATTAGGCAGGTCAGATCGGACCCTGGAGGTTCAGTCATCTTTTAAAGCATCAGTCTTACTAAGAAACCATGCAGTGGATTCCTGCGTCTTTAATATCTGCTGATGACAATATCACAGGCGTAGTCTTCCCTCTCTGGCTTTGTTCACATCTCTGTTCTCAGAAAACTGGCAGAAGAAATGGTAAAAAAAGGAAACACAAAGAAGGAAGCACTAGCAAGTGAAGATGTTATAGTGTTAGGATTTTTCCTTTTCTACATTACAGATTTTCTCTTTTCTCTTACTCTGATAGCCACCAAATGTTGGTAATACCCTGCTCCTATGATGAAAAAGGAAACCAGTAGCCTTTCCAAACCCTCTCCGATATATAATTCTTGAGAAAAACTTATTGATATAAATTCAGAAGACCTTCATATCCTACTCACAGGAAAATAGCAATCATAAAATGGACTAACACAAGTTTTACCTTTGAGTTCATCCTGTTAACATAGCAGAAAATCCTAGAAGCAAAACAAGAAGCTGCAGCCCCCTGAAAATTGAACTAACGAACCGTTTGCAAAGGGAGTTGAGCAAAATTAGTATCAAACCCAACAAAAGATTCTGCCATGTACTGCAGTGCCATCTTTCTGCTGCAGGCAATACCTGTTCCCTATGGAGAACCCCTACAGCTGTGCTCCCTTTTTCAGTGTATGGAGTCAGTTTCATTCCTTTTGATTATGACAAGATGAAATCTTGATATGAAACCTCATCTTGCTCACCCTTTCCAAAGACAAGACAGGAATAAGGCATCATTTTTGACTATAACATATAAAGTCCACAACTATTATGTCAAAAATCTTGCTAGCAACTGAGATGGTTCTTTTTGTAAAAATCCAGATTCTCCAACTAGTTTTCACAGTTATTAAGTCAGTCATAAATACTGAATTATTCACAGTTCATTAAATTATCTAAAATAAATTTCAACACACTTTTATAATTCTCATTGCTCACTAACATACTCGTAAAATTTGAAAGTTGTCGTTAGATAAATATATCCTAATTATGAGTAGATATATGTCAATACACATATATATGTATATATATATACACAGAGAGAGAGAAATAAAGCTGAATGCAGTAACCCAAAACTTCAAAATAGGTGAACTTCATGGATAGTCTTTAGGTGGGCTAACCTTTAAAAGTGCAAGGAAAGAAACAACATGAAAAGCCTCTTATTTTCATG